>JADRCH010000067.1:2670620-2820729 GCA_019843965.1 Rhynchomys soricoides | reverse complement strand
GTTATGAGGTGTGGCCTTGTTAAAGTAGGTGTGGCCTTGTGGGTGTGGGCTTTAATACCCTTGTCCTAGCTGCCTGGGGGCCAGTATTCTGCTAGCAGCCTTCAAGCGAAGATGTAGAACTCTCAGGTCTGCCTATACTGTGCCTGCCTGGACACAGCCATTCTCCTGCCTTGATGATAATGGCCTGAACCTCTGAACCTGTAAGCCAGTCCCAATTAAATATTGTCCTTATAACAGTTGCCTTGGTCATGATGTCTGTTCACAGAAGTAAAACTCTAACTAAGACTATCATAGAATAGGGAATGTGTTTTTTATTTATAATTTAACTTTTTTAATTTTAATATAACTATATCATTTCCCATTCCTTTTCTGCCCATAAAACACTCCCATGGAATAAAATCCCTTCTCACTCCAGACAAACACAGCATTTGTTGTTAGATTGTTTCTCTTAGAAATGTCAGAGAAGCTTCGTCCATGATGTCTTACCAACATAGCTACCTAAACAAAACTTGAACAAAAATACCATCAATATGCTACCACTGAAAGGCCTCAACCCTAATAAAAGAATCACAGGCAGCTAAGAGATGCTGTGAGCAAGAAAATATTTTTATTCACTTGATATAAGAGTATAATTTTCATGTATAGAGATTTTTACTTATCAAAGATTTCAATGTTTTTCTCCATGATTAATAAAAAGAGTCCCCTGAATAAGTGCATTCTAGTGCTATCACTAATTTCCACTTATATGATTCTATTTTACATTCCATTCTTCTTCATTGACTGTAGTGATTTGAACTGGTGAGGTCTCCATAGACTCCTATTTTTGAATGATTGGCCATAGTGAGTATCACTATTTAGATGTGTTGCTTTGTTGGAGTATGTACGGCTTAGTTAAAGGAAATATGTCACTAGGGAATTGGCTTTGAGGTCTCAGAAGCTCAAAACCAGGCCTAGTGACTCACAGTCATTTCTTGCTGCCTGTGGATACAGGTGTAGCAGTATAGTATACTCTGTCATGTGGCTCTTAGTATTTACTCTTATGCAGGTCTATAATGAAAAGGAGTGAGCTGAACAAGAAAAAAATAGAAAATGCACAATTTGAGGGAAAAAATGAGCACAAGGAAGTGGAATGGAGTTAAGTCCCTTGAGAAGCTCCTTCTTAAGCTTCATGTCCTCCTGCATACTCCTCCCACCATGATGATAATAGACTAAAGCTCTGAAACCATAAGCCAACCCCAGTTAAATGTTTTCCTCTAAAAGAATTTCTGTTGGCATGGTGTATCTTCACGGCAATAGAAACCTTAACTAAGGCAGATGTTGATAACAGGGACTGGAGTATTGCTGTTATAAGCTTGACCATCCTTTTGTTTGTTGGGATGTGGATATTGAGACTTTGTATTAGAAAAGCAGTCACAAGCAGTGAATCTTAATGGACTATTTTAGAAGAAACATGGAAGACAGTGATACTGAGAGTGACTTGAACTGTGGGGTTCTGGCTCAAGGGGTTTCTGAGGAGAAGAATGTTCTACATAGCCAAGAGACTATTCTTGTCATCTTTTGGTGAAGAATGTGGCTGCTTTCTGTACTTGTCCAAAAAGTCTATTTGAGGCTTATTGAATTAATTGCTTTAGCAGAGGAAATCTCAAAACAGCCAAGTATTAATTCCTGTGGTTATTAGTGTTCACTTTTATGCAGATCTATAATGAAAAGGAGCAAGCATACCAAGAAGAAATAGAAAGTATACAATTTGAAGAGTAAAGGGTCACCAGGAAACAGAATGGAACTAAGTCCATTCCACTTCAAGGAAAAAAAACTGATTAAACCAAATCTTAATATTAAATGGAATAATCCAAGTGGTGAGTTCATGGCAAGATCCCACTCAACTAAGCTTCCAAATTGTAAAAAAAAAAAAAAAAAAAAAAAAAAAAAAGGAAAGAAAAGAAAAGAAAAGAAAATCTGAGAGCCAGGTGTGTTTGTACATATGTTTAATTCCAATACTCAGATGGCAGAGTGTGGTGATTCTCTGGGTTCAAGGCCAGCCTGGTCTACAGATGGGATTTAGTTCAAACAAGCATAGGCCATAAAGGAAAACATTGAAAATAAAGAGCTGGAAAAAATTTGATTGAACAAAGGGGTCATGTTCCCATCTCAGCAAGAAGCAGAACTTAGCAGCTTCAGCTAAGATACAGAAAAGGGGTTGGGGAAACTCCCTCCATCATTATGGAGGCCAAGCTTGCATCAGGTGTATCCTTGTATGGAGGCCCAGAAAGGCCATTATGTGAAGCTGTGAAGGTAAAGCCTTGAAGACTCAAAGGATTTTAGATACCTGCTTTGGAGAGCTGCTAACAGGGAATTGAACCAGCCTAAGAGAGAGAAGTGTGTTGTAGTCAACCAATCTGAAAGGAGTTGGAAATTTGAAGAGTATGATTCTGTCAGACATGAAGATGTAGTGTTTGGAGTTTGACCAGCTGGTCTTGCTTTGGTCCAGTATTTCCTCACTATGCTTTCCTTCCTCCTTCTTGGAATGTTAATGTTTATTCTGTGTCATTATATGTTAGAAGCATGTGATCTGTTTTTTATTTTTATTTTACAGAGGATTACAGTTGAGAGATTGCCTGAATTTCTGAAGAGACTTAGAAATTTGGACTTTTATACAAGTTTGAGACTATTATCAATTGTGAGGACTTTGAAGTTGGGCTGAATGAATTTGTGCATTGTGGTATAGCTACAAGCCGGTGGGAATCAAGGGGTGGAATGCAATTGTTTGAATAGGAATGACTCCCCTAGGCTAACATGTTTGAATGCTTGGTCATAAGGAGTGATGCTATTTATTAGGTATGGACTTGTTGGCATAGGTATGATATTGTTGGGGGTAGTGTGCTTTCACCACAAGTGGTTGGGCTTTGAGTTCTCAGAAACTCAAAACCAAGTCTAGTGACTCACTATCACTTCCTGTAACACACTGGAACAAATGTAGCACTTTCAGCCTCTTACCCAGTACCATGTATTCCTGTATGTTGTCATGCTTCCTGCTTCCCACTTTGACAATAATGGACTAAACTTCTGAAACTGTAAGCCAGCCCCAATAATTATTTTCTTTATAATAGTTGTCAGAGCTATAATGTGTCTTCACTGCAATAGAAACACTAAAACACTGGTAGATTTGTTAATGTTTCAAGCAATCCAAATTCACATAAACACATATACACACATGATTAACTAATTAATCTGTTACATATTTACAAACTTCCATATAGAAATATTTCCATGGTTTTGCAAATTTTTTTCTATGGAAGAATTTGCATCATCTATTAAGAAGGTTTAGCATAGTTTAGGTGGTCATAACTTTTCAATAAATTTCCAAAATTTTTTCCCATTAAGATAGTATTAGTGCAACAAATGATTTTTAATCTTATAATTTCCTTAATTGTGGTATATATTATATAAAATAAAAATTTACATGATGTTATGTAACATTTTGTTCAAACAACTTACCTTTTTTTATATTTTTCTTATATTTTACAAACATTTTTTCAGTGGGAATATTTTATTTATAGTTTAAGTGACATAGGTAAGTAGATATTTCTAGATGACATAATTCATCAAGTAAGCAAATTTTGGCTAATAGTTAAAACACTTAGAAGTACTTGTTTGATATTAAATGTTGAATTGTATAAGCTTCTTATAAGAGAAAACTGATTTCATATTTTAAAATAATCTAAAAATTTGATCCCAAATACTGAAGTTAAACGTACTATGCTACCCTTTCTCAAATAAAATATATAAACTGTAAAAAAATTATATAATATTTTACAGACACTGACAGTGAACTACCATGAACTAGAGTGTTTTTATTCCTAGAAACATATATAAGATATTTTATGAGATCTATATTTTTTTCCTGTTGCTTCCCAGTTTCTAAGAGGAGTAACTCAGAAATAGAAGTTAAGGAAAATCAGCTTTGCTTCATACCTAAATACATAAATAGGCAAGATACCAAGGAACTTGGAAAGCAGTAGCTGAGTAGGAAGAAACAGCTAGGCCTGGGTACACATTCTGAATAACAGAAGGCACAGAGATTTTGGACACCCTTTCAGGCAAGTTAAAAGTTCATAACTACTATGTGGTTTTATTGGAAACGTCAATGTGTATTGTAGGAAATCCAAGCAACACAACTAAGCGATTTTGCATGGACTAAGTGAAACACTGATAGATTTTCATCAGTGAGGGAATAAAACTGAATTCTCCATGATATCCAGATGATTTACTCATTTTAGTTAATAGGGACATGAGAAGATAATGATGTTTGGTTATCATACTAAACACAGGAAACTACATTATACAATGAAACACTAATACTCATCTTAATATTTAAGCGCAGATCACACACACACACACACACATATGAGAGAGAGAGAGAGTGAGAGAGAGAGAGAGAGAGAGAGAGAGAGAAAGAGAGAGAGAGAGAGAAAGAATACAAAGGATGAAGATGGAAGTTATAACATTAGGAGAGAAAGGAAAATTGTACTTTAAAAAATGGGAAGAATTCCAGACTAGTTGTACCAGTTTGCAGTCCCACCAGCAATAGAGGAGTGTTCCTTTTTCTCCAAATCCTCTCCAACATGTGTTGTCACCTGAGGTTTTGATCTTAGCCATTCTGATTGGTGTAACATAGAATCTCAGGATCATTTTGATTTGCATTTCTCTGATGACTAAGGACTTTGAAGATTTCTTTAGGTGCTTCTCAGCCATTCGAGATTCCTCTGTTGTGAATTCTTTGTTTAGCTCTATACCCCATTTTTGGTTGGGTTGTTTGGTTTTTTGAAGGTTAGATTCTTGAGTTCTTTATATATTTTGGATATTAGCCCTCTATCGGATGTGGGGGTTAGTTAAGATTTTTTTCCCAATCTTCATGTTGCTAGTTTGTCCTATTGACTATGTCCTTGGCCTCAGAAAACTAGAAATAGATTTGCGTTTAAAGACCCAGCTATACCACACTTGGGCAGATACCCAAAAGATGCCATACCATACTACAAGGGCACTTGCTCCACTATGTTCATAGTGACCTTATCTGTGATAATCAGAAGCTGAAAACAACCTAGATGTTCCACAACAGAAAAATTGATACAGAAAATGTGGTTCATTCACACAATGGAATACTATTCAGCTATTAATAACGAGGAAATCATGAATTTTGCAGGCAAATGGATGGAACTAGAAAACATCGTCTTGAGTGAGTAACTCAAAACCAAAAAGACATGCATGGTATGTTCTCACTAATAAGTGAATATTAGGCAAGAAAGTACAGAATACCTAGGATACAATCCATAGAACTCAAAGATAACGAGCAGAAGGGCCCAAGTGAGGATGCTTCAATCCCACTTGGAAGGGAGAAGAAAGCAATCACTGAGGACAGAGGGAGAGAGGGACATAGCTGGGAAAGGGAACAGGGAGGAAAAGGGGGAACATGATCATATATTGGGTGGGGGAGAACAGGAGAAAAAAAAAGAAATGAAAAAAATTTCTGATAGGACACTCTGGGCAGGGAAGCAGGTAGACCTGATGTTGTCAGACTTTCATGTCTACTCCTCCTCCTCCAACACAAATCCCAGTTCTGTAAAAGAATACCTTCTATAGTGCCCCCTTGCCCTGCTCCCACCTCCAGGGGATCCCAGAGATCTCCTCTAAATCTCTTTTTATAAACACCTTGCTTTATATCTGGCCCCAGTCCCAGTAGGCACTACCTGTGTACAAACAGGCTATTCCTGCTAGGGAAGCAGAGAGGCTAACTGCAGATTTCCCCTACTCCCTCAATTTCTCCAAGTCTAGACTTCTTAGCCTCATTCCAAACTCTCTAGCAGACCTTCTTTTATGCAGCCTCCTCACTCCCTTTACCCAATATCAGATCACTAAGTAGATCATAAAAAAACACCAAGCTTTCTTCCCTCTTCTGAGATCTTTCAGCACCTCAACCTATCGCCATTCCTAAGTGTAAGGCCCCAATTCCAAGAAATACATTTTACTTGGAAACCCTAATGACCAAATCTATTAAGATGCCAAAAGAGTTTTCTCTAGATAACACACAGCCACCACACTCTCCTAAGAATCTGAGAGGACACAGAAACGAAGGAACAAAATACCTACCTAAAAAGATAAGACTTAGTATCAGCACAGATATTACAATCTTCCTAGTATCAGATTCTTAGATGCCTACATAAAAACAGAATAATAGCCAGGACAATATGTCTCACTAGGGCTCACAAACCCTACTACAAAAGGTCCTAAATACTCCAATGGATAGACAACAAAATTTAAAAAAAAAATCTTAAAACAGCCTTTATAAGTATTTGACATCTTTGAAGAGGAAATGAATAAATCTTTTAAATAAATATGTGAACTACAAGCAGAAGAGTGGTTTGAAAGTAAAAAAACTGTTCAAGACCCAACATTTGAAATAGATTCAACAAATAAAACTGAACTCTAAGATAAATCTCAAATGAATAATTTAGAAACTCAAATAGGAACCAAGGAAGCAATAAAACAATACCAGAAATGGAATATAGAATCTTAGGCATTTAAAATATGATAGAATAAATCGATTGGTCAAAAAATGTTAAATCTAATAAAACTTCTGGCACAAAACATTCAGATAATATGGGACACTATGGAAAAAAAAAGAAAAAGAACCAAATCTAAGAAGAATAGGAATACAGGAGGGAGAAGAATCCTTACTCACAGGCCCCAGAAAACATTTTCAACAATATAATAGAATAGAATACAGAAGAAAATGTGTCTAATCCAAAGAAAGTGACGCCTACATAGGTACAAGAAGCATACAGGGCATCAAATAAATTGGACCAGAAAATTAAGTCCCCTCAATATATAACAATCAAAACACTAAACACACGGAACAGTAAGGGAATATTAAAAGCTGAAAGGGAAACATATAAAGGTAGACCTTTTAGGATAACTCCTGACTTCTCAAAGGAGACTCTAAAAGCCAGAAGAGCACAGCAGATATGCTGCAGATTCTAAGAGACCATAAATGCCAGTCTATTCTACTATACCCAGCAAAACTTTCCATGACTTTACACACACACAAAAAAACAAGTCATTCCTTAATAAAACCAAGTTTAAGTAATATCTATCTACCAATCTAGCCCTACAGACAGGTAAACTCCAAGTTAAAGAAGTTAGCTACTTACAACAAAACAAGATTAATACATAATCTCACATCAGAAAATTTAAAAGGGACACACATGCACACACACACACACACACACACACACACCAGTGCCACCACTGCTGCCACTGCTATCACCACTACCACCACCACCAACATAACAGAAAACAACCCAGCAATTATTGATCATTGATATCTCACCACATCAAAATTCTCCATTCCCCAATACAAAAGACACAACCTAATAAAATGCATCCAAACTCAGTATGCATTCTTCTATTGCATCCAACAAATACAACTCAATATCAAGGATAGACCTCAAAGACAAGGAATGGAAAAAGATAGTCCAAGAAAATGGATTCATAAAGCAAGCTGGTGTAATTTTCTTAATATTTTGGCAAAATAGACTGTAAACCAAAAGTAATCAGAGAAGTTTCAGATCGTACTACAATGCTCAACAATGACAAAAAAAAAAAAAAAATCTATCAAGAGGACATTTCAAGTCAACACAAACGAACCAAAGATTAGGGCACAGAAGGTCATAAGCAATCTAAAGAAACTGAAAAAAAAAAAAAACCCATGCTCTCATTCTATTAGACACAGAAAATGCCATAGACAAAACCCAATACCAATTCATGATTAAAGTCCTTGAGAGATTATGAATACAATGGACATGCTCAACATAATAAAGACAACTTAGAGCCCACAGCCAACATTAAGCTAAACAGATAGAAACTCAAAGCAAATCCAATAATATCAAGAACAGCACAAGTTGTCCACTTTCCCATACCTACTATTTGCAGTATTTGAAGTTTTAGGTAGACAATGAGACAAGTAGACAATAACGGGTGGATTTATTTCAAAAACAAAGAAATCAAAATACATTTATTTACAGATTATATGATAGTATATATGAATGACCTAGTAAATTTCACCATTAAAGTCCATAGAGATGATAAATACATTCAGCTAGATAACTGGATACAAAACTAACTCACAAAAATCAGTAGCCCTCCTATATGTAAGTGAAAAATGGTCTGAAAAAGAAATCAGGAAAAATAAAACTTTTTCCAATATCATTAAAAAATGTATAAAATATTTTGGGATTTTATTTTTAATAAAGCAAGTCAAAGTTCAAGTAGTTGAAGAAAGAAACTGAAGAACATAGCAGAAGATGGAAAAAAATCCATGTTTATTGATTAGGAGGATTAACAGAATGAAGCTGTCCTACCAAAAACAATATACAGAATCAATATAATTCCCATCAAAATTCCAACACACTTCTTCATAGATTTAAAAGAATAATTTTCAACTTCATATGGACACACACACATTCCAAAATGAAGCAAAAACAATATAACAACACACTGGATAGCTAAAAAAAAATCCTTAGTATTAATGGCACTGCTGGAAGTATCACAATTCTCAATTTCAAGTTGTACTACTGAGCTATACTAATAAAAACATAATGATATTAGCACACTAATAGACACATTGATTACTGGAATCAATTGAAGGCCCATACATAAATTCACACCTAGAGATACTTGATTTGGGATAAAGAGGCCAGAAATACACCCTGGAAAAAAGGCAGCATCTTCAACAAATACTGCTGGTTAACCTGGATTATTCCATGTAAAAGAATCCAAATAGATTCACACTTACCATCATGCATGCAACTCAACTACAAATGGATCAAGCCTCAACATAAAATGAGATACCATGAATCTGATAGGAGAGTAACTGGAAAATAACCTCCAATTTATTGGCACAGGAAAAGACTTTCTTAACAGAGCACTGTTAGCACAGGTGCTAAGATCAACAGTTAATGAGACCTCATGAAAATGAGAATCTTCTGCATGAAAAAAGACACCATCCTTCGGAAAAATTATTAGCCTATAATTTTTACAAACCACACTTGTGATAGAGGGCTAATATCTAAAATGTACAAAGAACTCAAAAAACTACAGATCAAGTAAACATATAACCCAACTAAAAGAGGGTTTAAAGAAATGTAAACAAATTTTCTTTATTGAAAATTCAAATCACTAAGAAATACTTAAGGAAATGTTCAACATCCTTAGCCATCAGGGAAATGCAAAACAAAACTACTTTAAGATTTCATCTTACATTTGTCATAATAACCAAGACAACAAAACAATTGACATATCATTCTGGCAAGAATTTGGGCTATGTTGGGTCATATACCCAAAAGATGCTTCATTCTACCAAAGAAATACTTGCTCAGCCATATTCATTTCTGTTCTACTCATAATGTCCAGAAATGGGACCAACCTAGATGTTCCTCAATAGAAGAATGGATGAAAACAATGTGGTGGAGTTATACAATGGATTAGTAGTCAGCTGTTTAAAAAGATGACATCATGAAATTTTCAGAAAAATGAATGAGAGTAGAAAACAATCATCCTAAGGGAGGTACCCCAGATCCAGAAAGACAAAAATGGCATATATGTAGATATTAGCTGTTAAGTTGATGATAATTAAGCTACCATCCATAGAATCACAGAATATAGATCTGTAATAAGGAATTATATGGTACAGATAGTTCTCATTAAGGAAGGGGAACCGAGTGAATATTAATTAATGGATTTGAGTGTTTGGAATGGAAAGGTCAAATAGGGTTGGCAAAGTAATAGGTGGTTATGAGAGGGAATATAGAAGAGACAGCTAATATATATATATTCCCCACAAATCAAAGAAGTTTGGATTAGATTTAATTGGGTTGTGAGCCAAAGGGACATCACAAGAATTTCCAAACAATTTAGGCTGTTTCCTGGACTGTAGCTTCCTCTCCATAACCAACAGTTAGGCTGCATTGCTGAAGACAATACAAGATCCATCCAGGTCGTTGAATATGGAGAGGTAAAGCTTGTGCCTAAATAGATGCTTCACTCCTGTGTTTCAGTGTCTGTGTTACAGGAAAATATTCTGCATACTCTTAGCAAGAAGCACAAACACCACTCCAGCCACAATCAGAAATTGTTCATCTACAATCGCATGTTACTTGCAAGATATACAATGGTGTCACATAGGAGTAACCAAATGATATTTAAGTTGTGTAAGGACAACTCCATAAGATAGAACACAGCTTAGGTCATCAAGAACCTAAGATTAAATATCCCAGGTACTAAGGACAAATGTATATAATAGTAGTCTTTTTTTTAAAAAAAAAAAAAAAAGGAAAGAAAAAATACAGTGATAAAATGACCCTTAATGATATTTTGCTAAACTCATAGATCTGTGCTTTCCTTAATCATCATCATAGAGGTTTCTTCCTTCAGCAGACGGGAGAATTCTATATATCCATAGGCAGTCATTACATAGGAAGTAATAGACCTTGGAACACTCAGTCATAATTGAGAGTTCTCCTTCAAAACCTTATTCTCTAAGCTCAAAGGGTCCTGTGGATGTGGAGGTGGAAAGAGTGTTAGAGCCAGAGATGATGGATGTGGGACAATGGACCTTGCTAGGAAACTTGTTATGGTAGAGTGGGTCTAAACCTTTGCACCTGGGCATCCACCTGATACAGTAGGCTGCTCCCTGCTCCCTGTCAGGTTCCTAGCATGGAACATGTGCCACACTCTCCATGTCAGTCAAGTGGCCCAAAATAGAGTTCTCCATGTTAATGAGGCACCTAGAGGGTCTGAGGGTTTAGCCAATAACCATCACTTCCTGGACATCCCTCCCTGCAAAAAGTATTTAATCTCTGGTCCACCCTAAGAAATTGGTAAGCATCCATTTTTCACAATCAATAGTCAATAAACGTATGAATAAACATGGACTGTCACTTCCATAGAAACTGCCATAAGGAGCATGGAGAAAGCCTTTGCCCACAGAACCACAATCCTAAGTTTCCTTCCAGAAGTATAGGAACTATAACTTTGTTCGCTCCCCTCCCCCCCATTCTAGACTGAATTCTCTCATGCCCTGAGTGGTGTCTAAGTGCTTCCCCAAAGCCCAGCAACCAAAGATGGTGGTACAAGGAGACACAGCCAAACACTCTCCATGTTTTAGCATCCCAGCAGCCATGCCCAGCACCCCAGAGGTGGAACTGAATGCAGACCCACAGATGGAGGATACCAGAGAACAACACCCTCCAAATCAACATAAGCAAAGCTCATATGAACTCAGAGATACCGAAGCAGCAATGACAGAGCTGATATCTGTGCCGTGACCTTGGTGCTTATATTGCAGCTACTACTAAGCGTGTGAATTAGTAGGTTTCTTATTCTTGTGCCTTCTCTTGGGCTCCTTCCTTCTGTTTGTCTGGTTTGTCTGATTTTGATGTGATAACTTTTGTTTTATTGTATTATATTATATTTTCTTGTTATTTTTAAAACAAGTAGATGAACGAATGTTTGGAAACCTAGGAAGAAAGAGAGAAAGAACGAAAGAAAGAAAGAAAGGAAAGAAGAAAGACAGGGAAAGTATTAAGCTGAAGTGACATTGACTGAAATGGAATGTTCACTGGATTGAATATAAAAGTGAGCAGACTAACATGATAAGCAAGAATAAAAATACTATATTATAATTTATTATATATGTAGAATACACAGGACAAATGGGGCAGGCAATCAGCTTATATGTTGAGGAATGAGAAATTTCAGCATACATATGATTTTAACTTTTGATTGTGAAAGAAGATAGAAATTGAAAGATATTTGACAAAACTATGTCCTAAGGTCCCACATTTGTTGGGAAATATCAAGAATTGAATGAGGGTGTGATGGCAGATGTTAGAAAAACACAATTAGTTGCTCAAATTTTAATTGCCTAGAAGAGAAAAGATTCTAAGGCACACAGAGAAAGTAGCTAATTACTTGTGTGTGTGTGTGTTTGCATATATGTGTTGTGTTGGTGTTGATTTAAAGAAACAACAACACATGCTGGGGAGTCGCGGATAGAGTCCTCATACTCTCCTGGAGCCCAAGTCAGTGTAGCCACTGTGATAAACAATATGTAGAGTCTCTGGAACATTAAAAATAAAACTAACATATGAAGTGTCTCTATATTTCTAAGTATATATCTCAAAGAATTGAAGTCAGATAATATACCAGCATGTCCATGTTTATTAGGCAAATTATGGAAGTAGATAGGTGCACATCAATATAGAAATAGATGAAGGAAATGTGACATATAAACAGTGGAATTTCTCTCAGCAATAAAGCATAATGAAAGTATGCCATTTGCAAGAAAATATGTAAAGAAAGACAATTCTGCTAAGTAAAATAAGCTATACTCAGAAAGGCAAATACACATTTTCTCTTATACCTGTAAATTTTTTTCGTGATATATGTATTTATTCACGTGATATATGTTATACATATACATATGTGTGTGTGTGTGTGTGTGTGTGTGTATTATGTACACACATATTTGACATGAGAAAGAAATTAGATAATATTCGAACGAAGGAAAGAAACTAGCAAAAGAATGGTGAAAGATAAGGGAAGGTAATGGAGGATGAATATAAGCAAAATACAACAATATATATTTTAGAAAATCACTATTTTTACACTGAAAACAAGTATCAAAGATTGTAAAAAAGATAGTGGCAAAAATACCATGCACATAGAATTCTTTAGAAATGATATTCCCCTGACAATTGCTAGGCTGCTATGTGACATCATTTTATAACTGAGAGAAAAAAAGATGAAAGAATGAACAAGTAAACACATGCTAAGCTTAAATTCTGCATTTATTACAATACTGTTTAAAATGAATAATAAATTTGTCTTTAGTAATACTATAAAAAGGAATTTCTCCAAAAGGAGCTTTAAAGATGCTTTGGAAGACAAAATAAAATACACTCAGAGAACAAGCTGAAGAACAGAACACCAGAAAGTACAAGTATGTTAATAAGTTAAACAACGTAATTTTAAATTCATTTTACACATACACATTATTCTGAAAATATATTGTTTGTTTGAAGCAATAACTACATAAGTTATGTATGTGCAAATAATGTACAAATAAAATGTGAAACAAACAAAAGTGAGACGGTACAAATTGGCCATATATCAGCATCTCATATTTTTCTTAAAAATTTTATATAGAGTTGTTTTTGAATATACAATTATTAAAAATATTTATTTCTGTACAAATACAAAGGAGAAGGAACAGAAAACATATAGCAATGGAGGTAGATAACAATTAATTTATGATAGACTGGGATTCTGTCCAAACTCAATATTTACACCAAATGTAAGTAGACTGACATTTTGAGAAAAATACTTTTTATATTGGATATTATTTAGAAACAAGAGATTACTATGCATATTTTGGATAACTATGGTTGATACACAAAGTTAATACTGATACCTGTAAGTTAAAATAATGACAAGTTTCTTAAAAACCTATTATCTAGAAGAATGCCAAATTTTCCTGTTAATATAGTCAACTGAGAAAATATCAATATAATGTATGCATTTATAATCCAATACTAAAACCATCCAAATCATGAACGAAAATCTATTAGAACAGAAATGAAATACATAGAAATCCGCATTAAATATAGAGAATTGCTATAGTCGAAGGTAGGCAAATAGATACAAATGTGTGATTTGAACAATATCTACTCATTTATCTACTAATTAATCTATTGATTAACATTAACAGATTATTATACATCCTCAGAATTGAAGATTAAGGATTTCTTGGTGTATGAGTATCCAAAAGTCATATGAGAAAGAACAAATGTTTTTATATAAGAAAATGGAAACAAACAACACTATTTTATTTTCACTCCATCAGCTGCTTTTCTATATTTCAGGATGCATGAGAGCAATGCCCTAACAAACATCTTCTACCATTGGGCTGAACTTTCCCACAGCTGCAGAATCCTTCTGAGTCTAGCAATTCATAGTAATTGCTATGAATTACAAGCCCACTAACAACAAATCTATATGTGCTATACCAATAGGGATTTTGTACAAGGGGTCCCCAGTCACTTCCACTGAAACTACCAATAGTACTTCAATAAAAAACTGAAAATTGTTGGTCTTACACTCAAGCTCTATACAGTGCTTCAGAACTTTCAAAACAATTGCAAGCCAAATGGAAATACAGCAACTAAAACAGGACAGGCCTTGCTTGGGGTATGTCCAGTTCACAGAAATCATTACATAGAAATGGAGTTGAACATTCACAAGAAAAGAACAGGATGGATAAATATCACCAGAGAGAACTGAATAGGACACAGCAACCAGATTGTCCACAAAGATGAAAATTGTCCTACACCACTGTCCTCTATCCAGAACAATGACTTAATTTTTAACTTATTCTTTAAGAATTTCATAGCTGTACATAATGTATTTTGATTGTATTTGCTTCATGCCCAACTCTTTCCAATTTCATGCCTTAATTTTTTAATGAACAAAGAATCAATTTCTTGCCAATATTTCATTATAGGTAGCACTGATTGTTAAAAAATAAAAATTAGTACCAAATATATACAATAATATCCTGACCAACTGCTTGTTTTCTTTCTTCCTTCCTTCCTTCCTTTCTTTCTTTCGTTCTTTCTTTCTTTCTCACTATTTTTTTACAGCATGCCAAGGGGAAGATGAGTGATGAGCAGAACTGATTATTCTTTTGCGACTATTTAAAGTACTGAAGTGAGAAATCCGCTGCTTGAAATAGAAAACAAACAAATGCAATCAATGTTCCCCTAGCAACAAATGCTCGAGTCATTGTGTTCTCCAGTAAGCTGTGACAGTGTGGAAGTGGGATTCTGGGGTGTGTGCATTGACATGAAGTGAGAGCTATCGTTGTCATTTAGAAATGCCCTTCTGTGGTTTGCTCTTCCCTTGCTTTTTCATCTCTGTCTGAACCTGTCCCATACTCTCTATGCCACTGTATTTGACTGACTGTAGCTCTATTCTTTAACTTTGGTAATTCTCTTCAATAGCATCCAGTCTCATTTGCCATGGATTTCAGATTTTGTTGGGAGCAGAGAGAAGCCAGGAATTAGAATAAATAAATCAATCTTAGCTAGACCAGCTGTTACTTCTGAGATCATTGACAAACAAATTAGTAGATTGGAGCTTTAATATGACTATGCTATCAATTCCTATAAAATGTGTGTGTGTGTGCGCGCATGTGTGTGTGTGTGTGCGTGCGCATGTGTGTGTGTGTGTGTACACACAAATAACATAATGTTTGATACATGGATACATTATGTTATATGAACTTCAACTTATTTACAGGAATCTCCTAAAATACCTACCATCTCCATATGGCAAAATAATTTCTTCTAGCTTTTGAAATGTATGGCATATCATTGTTATCTACAATCACCAGCCATCAGCTGCAAACCAGAACTTCTAATTCTTTCCTAACTGTAACTTAACATCTCTTGATCAGTTTTCCATCAACCATTCTTTCTCTCCATACTCCCCAGCCACCAGTAACCACTACTCCATTTTCAGTGTTTACAAGTTCAATGATTTTATGTATCGCAAGAATGGTGACATGGTGCACTTGAAAGAATAAGGTATTTTAATGCATATATGTAAAAATGCAGTCTTGATTTTGGAAGAGGTATGATAAATCAGTTTTCTCTAATTTACACGTATAACATAAGGTATCAAATAATTCCCATTATTGTTTCATTTATTTATTTATGCATTTACTAAATAACAAATTAAAATACCTATTGTTATATTAATTTCAGAACTGAAGAGGAAATTAATACTAAAACTAAGGTGAACATAAGAAAAGTGAAGTAAATGAGAATACATGAAACCTCAGTTTTTACAGTAGCCTATGTACAATCATAAATGTCTTATTGACTATTGTACTACAATTTATATTTTTATGGATTCTATAAAGCATTTTAAAAATGTTATTGAAATATACTTTATGAACATTAGTGCAAACAAAGATGACCTGTGTAAGGAATTTATGCTGATTTTCCAAGTCCTATGAAAATTGCTGGAAAAGATGATTTTGGGAATAAATTCAATGTAGTACACACAGACTGGAAAGATTCCAGTAGAGTAGAAAGAGATTCAGATAGCCATAGAGCATATTCTGTAGACTTGAGCATGAAACCCATTGCCACTATGAATTCTGCAACCTAGAGAAATGAAAATGAAAACCTTACTGAAGGCTGAATATTCCTAGTAGAACCATAAAAATTTCATTATCAGAAATAGTGAAGGTCAAACAAAGGAAATGGCCTTGTGTCAGAACATTCTTATTGTTTCTATCATTTTCAGAGACAATCTACATATACAATTCCCTAAATGATGAGGATGTTATTGCCACTAACACAGAGCTGGCATGTGGGCAAGGAATCATAGCAGTGAGAATTATGGGTACTTCTGTCTAATGAAAGGTATAATCATCTTTACCACAGTAAAGATTTCTGGGAAACATTGCTCTTCATGGTTTGGCTTTATACAGCAATTCCACTTACACAACCAACACTGCTCTCATAGTCAATTCTTCTCCACTTTGATGACTTGGATCCTACCATATTTCTAGTGAAACACTGGAAGAGTTCATCTTTGGAGTACATTCTCAGTTTTTGGTCTCTGTCTCCAATTTGGTATTTGGAGTATTTTTGTGGGACTTACTTATTTGACTTGTTACTTTTCTGTTTCTTTCTCATAATTCAGCCTGTAAATTCTACCACTGGTATTTTATCTTCATGACTCAGAACCTGGTACACCCAGTAAAATGATCAAAAAGATAAAACACCCCCCAAAAAACAAAAACAGTTTTGCAAACACTCATGTGGAGAGTACTAACACTAGTCTGGGTTAACTTGTGAGAAAATCCCTTAAAAATTAACTACAGTGAAAATGTCACATTTTTGATTGGTCCTCTTTTCTTCTGGTCCATGGTGCGGTAGGATATCATAGCTAGGAGAATATGATAGAACAAAAATGATTATCCTCTGATTCTGGGAAGCAAGGAAACAAAAGAGGAAAGATGCATTGTCAGAGCATCCTTCATCTCACTATGTCTCAATAATACCACTGTCTAACAGTACCCAGACCTTAGAGCACATTTCGTATTCAAACCATGACAGAGAAATTCTAAACAAGGAATGTTTTAGCTAAATAATAATGATTCTTCTGTGAAAATAATGTAGGATTCTAGAGGAATTTTGATCTAGGTACATTTCTGCTCTGGCAAGAGATCACACTCAAAGACCTAGGTCTATGTGATCCAGCTGGAATGCAGACATGCCCAGGATTACAGTATGATCTGGCTGGAATATAGGGTACATCTTTAATCCCAACCAACTAAAGCAAAATTAGTTTATAAAAGAAAGCAGCAATGTTTGAAATTGATGTCTAATTGGAGTGCAGTTCAGTGAGTTGTCAGTTCCATTCAGTCCGTTAAGTTCAATGCAGTGGAGTTGAGTTTGTTCACGAGTTTGAGCAGTTCAGTGCAGGTCAGTAGAGAAAGTTGAAACAAGAGAAAAAGAAGGAGACAGAACAGATTGCCAGACTTAGTTTTAGGCCAATCAGAGCAATTCATGGAGAAGCAGAGAGTAGACAGATTCATTCAGTTAGCCTAGAGAGTCATTTGAGCTGAGTTGAACCAGCCAGCCAGAGTTCACAAAGAGCTAGAAAGGGTGAGCTTATTCAGCAGTAAGCATCCAAGATGACAATTACATCAGGTGAATAAAAGTTACTTTTACATAGGACCTTATTAGAAAGTATTACAATAATGCTCAAGAAATTAGCAAGAAATAAAACAAACTCCATCTCTGTCTATGTAAAGAAATATTATAAGCTCACTCTTAAGAGAAACTAGAATTCTGCCGAGTTCACATTTTAGAAATCTCTAGAATACACAGAATATAGGTATGTCTGGGTCTGAGAATAGCCAGACATACCATCCAGACACTCATCTCAGTTAAACAGGGGTGGTTTATTGAGTGCGCACTTCAAAGACTGATCAATCAGGGATGTAGCTCAGACTCAGGAGCTGAAAGCTACCTCATCAAATGTTTTCCAGGGCCAGTTTACATAGGCAAACCCCACAATGAGCTCATGTACAAATGCAGGAAGTGCTGCCTGGTGGTCAGCCCAGACACAAGTTATTTTGAAAGTTTAGATATAACAGCTCAAATTGACCTTTAATATGATTGGTCCTATGTGGAGCTTTGGTTGTGGCATTTCTTAAGAGTAACAAATGTCATAACAGAGAACATAACAGGGTAAGTGCTCAGCATGATCCTGCTTGGAGTCAAGCTATTTTTTCTGTGTCAGTATCATTATTAAATGACTGGCAGGCATGAAACAAAATGGGTACAGCTATACTGGGGAAACATCCGACAAAATATAAATATATATATATATATATACAAAACTTTTTATATAGTTATTTATCATAAGAAGCTCATTTTCATCTTTTTAAAATTTAAATTACACTTTTAAACAATTAGCTCAACATCTTGTGAATAGTCAATGAATCTCAGAAAACAAAGATATACAAAGCTGATTTAGGAAAGTGTGCAAAATTTTCTATCCTTTCTTAATGATGAATAAAAATAAATAAATGCCAGCTAAATGTATCCCCATCTCAGTTCATGCACTTAGGGTCAACAGACTTATTCATTATCATATAACGTGCATAATGTCATCTGGCAGAGATGCATATTCTAAAACATATTTCATCAGAATCATACCATTGATTCCTGTGGTAGTATGCATGAAAATATCCCCAAAAGCCTATACAGAGTGACACTATTTGATATTGGTGTACGAGTACTAGTCAGGGTTCACTTCTGAGAAAATACCAAAAAAATTAACTACGGAGAAAATGTCATATTTTTGTTTAATCATTTGTTTTTCTTTTCTCCAGGTCCATGGTGAGGTAGAAGGTTACAGCAAGGAAAACATGATAGAACAAAAATGCTTATCCTCTGAGTGTGGACTGGTTGGAGGAAGTGTTTCACTAAGCCTAAGCTTTGAGGTGTCAAATGGTCAAGCCAGACCAAGTATTTAAGTTAGGGTTTCTATTCCTGCACAAACATCATGACCAAGAAACAAGGTGGGGAGGAAAGAGTTTATTCAGCTTAGCCTTCCACACTGCTGTTCATCACCAGAGGAAGTCAGAACTGGAACTCAAACAGGTCGGGTAGCAGGAGCTGATGCAGAGGCCATGAAGAGATGCTTCTTACTGGCTTGCATCTCCTAGCTTGCTCAGCCTGTTTTTTTTTTTTTTATAGAACCCAAGACTATTAGCCCACAGATGGTACCACTCACAAGAGGTCCTCCCCCTTGATCGCTAATTGAGAAAATGCCTTACACCTGGATTTCATAGAGGTATTTTCTCAACTGAAGCTCCTTTTTCTGTGATAACTCTAGCTTGTGTCAAGTTGACACACAAAACTATCCAGTACACCAAGTATCACTCTCTCTTTCTGGGGGCAGCCTATCCAGATGTAGAACTCTGGGCTCCTTCTCTAGTACCATGTCTGCCTGTATGCCACCATGTGCTTCCTGCCATTGATAATGGACTGAACCACTAAAACTATAAGCCAGCCCCAAATGTTTTTCTTACTAAGAGTTTTCATGATCATGGTGTTTCTTCACAGCAGTAGAAACTTTAATTAAGACAATTCCACACAGCAAAACAATATTACAGAAAAATATCTCACGATAATGCAAAGTAATCACAAATATTCCAAGCTCACAATAATTTGTATTGGCCAATAGACGCATAGCATGGTCCTGAAGTTTTCCAAAAATTGTGAGGTTTAGCACTTGAGGGAGCAGAAACATCTGTGAACCATTACATTTCAAGTGGAATTGTTAGGAATAACTCTCAAAAGTAAATTAACAACTTTACCGAATTGACTGGGACATTCAGTCGCTTTTCAAAACCAGTAATTTGCTCTTCTAGCATTTCTCCTTGAAATGTAATGCTTCATATACAAGGCTCAATGCTAAAGTAGCTTTTTCCAACCTACCTTTTATACAATAATAGTCATTAAGTCCTATAAATAGTTGCTTTTGAAACAGGCAACAGCAGATTCTTGGATTTCTAAGTAAAATGAAGTAGCATTTACATATTAAAAATGTATCCATAAAATTAATGTGCTTGAATATATAAATAAGTATATATGTTCAGATTTCTGAGGGAGGGAAGTAGGAGGTATTGGAAGGATTACAAATACAATCTGAATACTTATTGTGTCTACAAGATGTGAAAACAGCAATACTTTCTTAGTAAAATTCTGGCCTAAGGGAAATATGTGCTGTATGTGTTAGACGGGAATCTTAAGATAGGAGAACAATATTATTTCTGCACAGTAGGTTACTGTAGATGTCTGTCAGCTCAAGTATTTTGGGGAATGCTAGAATCAGCAGGAGAACAGACTTAAGGTTCCCTTAATGTCAATATTCCCTTAATGGCTGCATCCAGCTTGATGTTTGCTCTTGGCAATTAATTCCATAGTAAGCAAGTTTAGGGGCTGCTTTGAAGATAGGGTGTGCTTAACAATGCTTTGCCTTTCCACTCATCCTAGCAAGCTTATTGCCATATCTTCTAGTAACTATTCTTTGTGTGAAATAACTATTAAGAGAATGGTTTCTAATTCCCAGGCTGGAGTGGTGTAAAGGAATCTGATGAGTTAGGAGTGTTATAAAGCATAATAGTGAAGCTTGAATAAACTATGAAATGTAATGGTGTAATGAAGATCTTGAGGAGATAGCCCTAATTAAATACTAGCAGCAGCTATTTATTCCCATTCTTGGCAGAACAATAGTAACATTACAAAATTAAATCCAAGCAATGATTAGTGTGTCGTGTGTTAATTATTGAAGGTATAATAATCCAAATTCCTAGTCCTCTGTCTATAGGCTATTCATCTGTTTCTTTCATTATACAAACCATCAGAGTTATGGCAACTTTCCATGTTCTTGTCTGCAGCCTTTATAATTTTGGTGGAATCTGTTCCCCTTTGGCATATAATTTTTTTCTCAAAATCAAAGTCCCAAAAAATCATTTTAATTTACTCTAAAAGAGCAACTGACTTGGAAATCTGCTTACTAGGAATGTCTGAATCTTAGGATTCATTATGGCAACAGGAGTTTGTCACAACCACAAAACATCCATCCTTGAACAGTGTTTCTCAATCTTCCTAATGCTGTGACCCCTAAATAAAGTCCCTCATGTTGTAGTGACTCCCAAACATAAAATTATTTTTGTTGCTACTTCATAACTGTAATTTTGCTACTGCTATAAATTGTTATGTAAACATTTATTATGCAAATGGTCTCAGACAGTCCCTGTGAAAAGACTATGATGCACTGGTTGAGTACTCCTGTCCTAGAAAGATTCAAACATTGCCCTGAAGCACATTAATCCTGAGGAGTCTTGTTTTTTCCCCAAAATTTCTATAGACCAGCTTTGTCTTTGCCATTTGTAGAGGCTATGAAAAATCAAAAACATTTCCCATGATTACTTAGGAAGAGAGTAGAAAATCTTCCTGGGAAAGATTTTGATACATGAATCAAAATATAAAACACACAATATGGTGTTTTGTGTTAATTAGATAGCATGAAGGTAATGCAATTCACTCGATTTTGTGGGTGGAAACATTATTTCTGTGTGAAATTCGGTATTGATTTTCTAAAATACATGTTACATACCCATAGATTTCTTTCAGAGTCTTTGGGCTTATAAATTCGGAAACATAATATTACACACATTAACTACAGAGCTGTGTACACTTCTCCCAAGTGTTAGAAAAAGTTCTATAGAATAGCTGATTCTAAAAAAAAATAATATCACATGAGATATTTTTTAAAAATAGCTGGGTTTAAAATAAATACTTTTAAGACTTAAAGATTAAATGTGTGTCGACATCTCTTTTTATAAATCTATACATAGATATATGTGTGCTTGTGCTATTCCTCTATATAGAATAACTAATACAAAAAATAGAAGCAAGTTAATTTCAGTTCTTAAATTTTTTTATAACATGTCTGCTTGAGATTTTTCCCAACTTTGGTGAAGAAGAGCTTGGCAAATGGGTTGGGAATTGATATTCTAAAGATGTCTTGCACTGATTCACACAGACTAAATGAGTTGTTTCCTTGTGTTTGTTCTTGGGATGGTGAAGGAAGTGTCAGCCTTGGTTTCCTGAATATAATATGAAAAGAAACAACACTCTTATTAATATGTTTTTACTCTCAATTTGTAAATTGATAAGAATACAAATAAGTCTAGAATCCAGACTAGGAATGTGAAATAGAACAAATTATGTATATAGAGCCGAACAGCTGATTCCTGAGAACAAAATCAGAAAATGTCTATCTATTCCTTGGTGAGATTCTGGATTACCTGAGGTACAGCTGAGAAAACAAAAACAAAACAAAACAAAACAAACAAACAAAAACCCTCTTATGTTGTTGTTGTCTTTCATTAGCATCATAGCTGGTTAGGATTTGGGCTGCTTCCTTCCATTGCAAGTTTCAATGGAGACTTCTGGTATCATGAAAGATATATCTCAGTGAGGAGACTTCCAAATCAGCAACTTTTAACACTGTGAAATCTATGAGAGATAAAGCTTCCAGAACCTAGAATGTTGTATCCTGTTACTTTGCTGAATGTATTCATTACCTCTAAGAGTTTTCTGGTGGAGTTTTTAGTGTGTTTTATGCAAAAACTCATATAATGTGCAAATAATGATATTTTGAATGCTTTCTTTCCTATTCATATCCATTTTATCTCATTTACTTATCTTATTGCTTTAGCTAATACTTCAAACATTATGCTGATCAGGAATGGGGATAGTGGGCATTGTGCTCATGGTCTTATCGGAAATGCTTTGAGTATTTTGCACTTGGCATAATGTTGGCTGTGAGAATGTTATAAATTCTCTTTCATTTATGTTTCTTTTATTTTGTTTTTATAGGGAATTACAGTTTGCATGAATCTCAGAAGAGACTTTGAACTTGGGTTTTTAAACATTGTTGAGACTGTTATAGACTATGGGAACTTTGAAATTAGAATAAATGTATTTTGCATTATGCTACATCTAGATATGATGCCCATAGACTCTTGTGTTTGACCCAGTCTATAGAGGCCAGGGAGTGGAATGTGGTGGTTTAAATATGCTTGGTTCATTGGAAGTGGCAGTAGGTGCAGCCTTTTTGGGGGGAATGCATCACTGTGGTGGTGGGATTTGAGGTCCTATGGTCAGACTCAGTCCAGGATGGAAGAGAACCTCCTCTTGGCTGCTTGCAGAAGCCAGTTTCCTTTGGGCTACCTTTGGATCAAGAACTATTAGCTCCTTCTCCAGCAACATGTCTGCCCATATGTGGTCATGCTTCCTTGCTATGATGATAACAGACTAACTTCTGAAACTCTAAGCCAGCCCTAATTAAATTATTTCTTTTATAAGAGTTTCCCTGGTCTTCGTGTCTCTTCACAGCAATGAAACCATAAGACATACATTCTTAACAAAACATGAAGCTATACTCATATGTAAATTGTATTTCTCTTTTCTGTACCTGATTATGTAACTTTAGCTGGTATTTATTACTACTTTCCTCTATTAACCATTCTGTTTTCTCACATCTTGACAAGAACCTCACCAGGTCTTGGCTTTTATCTTGAAGGTATGACCTGTACTTTTATTCTTAACAAACCTAAGCTATTTACCATCTTGCCTAGATTAAGTTGCTGTAGTTTTCCATTGACTTTAATCACAGTTCATGGTAGCAGCAAGAGATGCTCTAAAGAATTATATCCTGCACTCCAGATATAATCTTTCTTACTACCTCCATTTTTTGAGAAGCAATTCCTAATGGCAATCTGGATCAATCACCTATCCTACCATTGTTATTCTTTTCTTAAACTATTGATTTATGGGCATTAGAAGCCCAAAGTGGCCAGGGGGATGTCTGAGCTTCCACTTCAATGAAGGGTTGCTGTAGCTCCTGGCAGCAATGGTTCCCGCTCTAAATTCAACACTTCTAGGATAACAACACTTAAGGTCATGGGGATAGGAAACAAAATGTTCCTAGTGGAATACTAGGGCTGATAGCTAGTGGAATTATTCCCCTTTTTACTCTTTTATCCCTGAACTCATGTATCCTGGCTATGGCAAAATCTGTAGAGTTATATTGGACACTGATTCAAGGCACAAACTTCATTCTGAATAATCCTGCTCTAGTTCTCCAGGAAACTCTTACCTAATTTACCCTGTAATTGTGTGTTCAAAACCATTCCATCTTTCTATCAGCCCAGCTGCTTCAGGATGGTGGAAAAATGGTAAGACCAGTGAATTCCATGATAATGGGCCCATTGTCTCACTTCTCTGGCTTTGAAGAGAGTTCATTGATTAAAATTAATAGTATGTGTAATACCAATGTCATAGATAAGTCATTTTGTAAGTCCATAGATGTGGTATTATACAAGTATTTTGTACAGGAAAGACAGATCCATAACCAGAATTAGTATCCATTCCAGTAAGAACATAGCATTGTCTTTCCCATAGAAGAAGTAGTCTACTGTAGTCATGTGGACACGAGGTCACTGGCTGGATCTCAGTTTTGGTGCCTGCTGTTGACAGATCATGCACCAACAGTAGCTATGCCTGCATTAGTGAGTAGAAATCCATGTTGTTGAGACTGTGCATAACCCCATCTCTACTATCATGGACATTTTGCTCATGGGCACATTGAGCAATGACAGAAATGGCTGTACAAAGAGTCTGACCCCCCCCATCTAGTTGATTATTACATTCATCCTCATCTGAAGAGTGTTTTCATTGGACAAAAGTATCTTCACATGGCCAATTCAAAGAGATCTCTCTACATACTTCCCCAGATGTCTTTCTTACCAATTTTCTATTTATGTTCTTTTTAAATCTCTGACCATCCAGCCAATCCATTACCTACAGCCCATGGATCGGTGAATAATTGCACATCTGACCATTTCTCCTTCTAATCAAAATGTATGACCATGTATACTGTCCAGTTCTGGCAGTTGTGAAGAATTCCCTTCTGTGGTGTCTTTTAGGGTTGTCCCATAATAGGGTTGTAATGCTATAGCTATCTACTTCTGGGTGGTGCCTATATAACATGCAGGGTCATCAGTGAATCAGGCACTAGTGTTCTTTCCCTTAGTCAACTAATCATAGGGAACACCATGGCAGCAGGTGGTATTGTAACGGGAGTAGTAACCACAGGTATTTAGGCTACTTCTTCATGTCATGTATTTGTGCCTTCAAGGCCTGATTTGGCCCAATCATGCATATGCTACTTACATTTTATTATAGATTGCTATTGTGCACACCCAATTTTTAGCTTGGTGAGTCAGATAACATCAAGTTTACATATGCAGATATGAAGTTTAGGGAGCATTGCACCTGAGTGGCCCGTTGTCAAATATTAAGTTTGCATTAAGACCCAATAGAAGGCCAAGACTTGTCTTTCAAAGGGAGAATAGTTGTCTGCTGATGACAATAAAACTTTAGGTCTCTTCTGTGACTCACCAACAAGGGCCTGACAAAGACTACAAGCAGCATCCCTGTCTGCCACTTACGCCTCAAATACCATTGATAATATATCAATATGGATATTGATAGTATATCCATGTATATGGATATACTGGATAATATAGTGTAAATGGTAAAACAGCCTGCACAGCAGCATGGACCTGTTGAAAAGACTTGTCCTGTTCCAAATGCCATACCCAGATAGCAGATTTCTATATATGGGCAAGAGTACCAATTCCAAGAAAGTGCTGTCTCCAGAATCCAAATAGGCCCACTAGACATTGTACTTCCTTCTTGATGATGAAAGGGTTAGATGAAATAACTTATTCTTTATTAAAGAATATCTCTGTATATCCACATAACTGGACTCTTAAGAACTTCACTAAGATAGAAAGACCTTCAAATTTATTTGGATTTATTTCCCATCCTCTAGTGTGCATACATGATACCAATGAGACCAAAGTGGCTGCTATTTCCTGCTCACTTTGGCAAATCTAATCAGAATAATGTTGTCAATATAAGGCACTAATGTGGTATTTTATGAGAGAGACAGACAAACTATCTCTTCTATGTTACAAAACAAGGCTGGAGAGTTAACATGTCTTGGAGATAAACCTGTAAAGGTATACTGCTGGCCTTGCAAACTGAAAGCAAACCATTTCTGGTGATACTTAGAATCCTGGAGGCACTGAGAAAAAGGCATGTGCTAGATCAACAGCTGCATACCATGTACTAAAAGATGTGTGAGTTTACCAAGTAAGGACATCACACCTGGTACAGCAGTTGCAATTTGATTAAGATTACATCAATTACATTCTCTGTGATCTGTCTTCTGCACTGGCCAGATAGGAATGTAAAAGGGAGATGTGATGGGAACCACCATCCCAGCATCTTTCAAATCCCCAATAGTTGCATGAATTTCTGCATATCCTCTGTGTATACAGTGCTGCTTTTTATTCACTTTTTTCTCTGGCAAGGGTAACTCTGAAGGCTTCCACTAAATGTTTCTAAACACAGTAGCCCTCACTTCACAGGTCAAGGAAACAATGTGAGAATTCTGCCACATTCTGGAACTATGGAACTAACCACACAATGAGTTTAAGGACATACAAGACCTACTTTGAGTAGGTCTTCACCCCAAACTCCATTAATCATCCTATAAGTGCCTACATTAACTGGAGGGTCACAATGTTTCTTAGGATATCACGAAGTCACCATTAATTTAGAACAAGTATCCAATTGACCCCAGAAAGTCTGATGTTTCTTTCTCCCAGTGTACCATTACCCTTGTAAAAATCCTTATGTCCCTCTGGGGAAGGACTAGAGAAAGGCTAGCAAAAACATTATTAAATTTTTCATTAAGGTCTTCCCTTAGAGGAAACCCAATGATCTTTTCTCTCAAGGGGTACTGGATTTGAAAACTGGATCATATCTGGAAATTGACTTACTAGCTGAGATTCCCTTTTGCCATGATCTAGTGTAGCCATTCTTTCAACAGTTTGAGATTTTTTTCACTTATCACAAACAAAAATGCAGTAGGCTTCATGCCAGGAAATATCATGATGAATTAGGCAGTACCGAAGGTCCATATAAGTCATGCCATGATAAAATTCACTTTGCTTGTGCTGACCACTACAGATTAGGCAAATTGTGGACATTTCTTTGTGTAGGTTGCACACTGTGATAACTATGATCATCTTGCTTTTGGCAATTCAGCTGCCACTTGAATCTTGACAACTTGGGGCCCAATTATCCATTGCATTTAATTCATCCAACTGAACATCTACTAACTGAAGGTCTGGCACAAGAAACATGGAGAAAAGAAAGCTTTTAATATGTTCTGGTGCCACTCTTACCATCTTGAAGCTTATAAGGTTAGTGAAGAACATATCTTCTTGGCTTCCCATTGTTGAGGACTATGTATTACACAGCCTATCCACTCTAACATTTCAGTTTTCTTGAGCCATATTCACCAACATTAAGCCAAAGCCATGGAATATTGGGCATCTCTAAATTCTTTTCATTAGCACTTCTTTCTTTCAAACAAACTTTGGACTACTTTTTAACTGTAAAATGATAGATATTAAACATAGAGGCCCCACTCAAACGGCTTGTGTGAATAAACTCAGTCTGATAAAATTTCATGTTCTTCCCACCATTATCCCACACTCTTTTTTTTTTAAAAGACTTATTTATTCCATGTATATGAGTACACCATTGCTCTCTTGAGACACACCAGAAGAGGGCACCAGTTCCCATTACAGATGGTTGTGAGCCACCACGTGGTTGCTGGGAATTGAACTCAGGATCTCTGGAAAAGCAGTCGATGTTCTTAACTGCTGAGCCATCTCTCCAGTCCCCACACTCTTTTAAAATAAATATCTTTAATATATTTTTTTAAAGTTCAGTCATTATCCCCCTCCCAGTCTGCCCTCTGACAGTTCCTTATCCAATTCTTCCTCCCCATCTGAAGAGAATGTCCCTATCTGCCCTACCCCACCCCACCAGACCTCTCCACTCCCTGGGGCCTCAATATACTACACTTTTGAAATCCATTTCCACAAAAATTCTCCAGAGGTTAGCTTGAACCAGTTAGCAAAATTGCTAATGCCTTTAGTTGTTTAGTGTACGTCCTCTTGGAGTACACTTTCTACTTACCTTCTAGGAGCCTGCTTTGTCTTAAGTTGGTTGTAAATACAGAGGTAAATATCTTGAGGCATTGAGAGCATCAGTATTGTATTGCCAGACATTTCCTGTATGGAAAGTAATTTCTGGTTTAACAGACAATGGAAGATTAATTTCCTCAGTCAAAAATGAAAGAAGCAATATTTCAAGGGGTGGGATTGAAGATACTGCTTCCCCAGGTGAGACAAACCCCTGAGCATCTGAGGATACAAGTTCTCAATTTTTAATAAGGTCATCCCACATATTCCATCTATTCCAAGATAAAGGATCACATTCTTTAACAATTAATGCCCTTACTCTAGTCACTGACATCCTCTGAGGCTAAAACTTAAATTGTCACTGTAATTTAACCAATCTTATAATGAAGGCTTCAGTTTAAATTTCTGGAACTTTGGCTCTGTGACTACTTGATGAAGATTCTCTTACAGGGCACTCTTGGAAATCTTTTGACTATATATGCACATCTGAAGTGGATCAATTTTATTATGAAGCTCATCTATATCTTTTGTCAAATTATCTAGAGATGCTATGAGCAACAAGCATCATCATTTTCTTTATTTTTCACAAAACTTTTCATATACATAGTCAACAAATTTGTTGCTACCCACAATTATGATATTCAAGTGCATTATCTCCTTAAATTTGTAAAATAGTTCATACAATGTTCTGATAGCACTTTCGGAGTTTCTAGAACTTCTTGTCTGTGGAGAGAGAACTGAGGTGGGTTTTGACTCAAATACAGACTTTTTGTTTTGTCTTGTTTCTTTTTCTTTCTTTGAAAGGACAGAGTACTTGGATTAAAATGATATTTCATCATTCTAAAGGATTATCAATCTCAATAAGCACAAGAAAAGTGAAACTCAAGCAGATTCCATTCTGTAGCTGAGTAGTCTTTATTATTATTACTTTTAATTTCTTACAGTCCAGCCATTGTCCCCCCCCACATTACCATATCCCATTCCTCCCTGCTCCTGTGTCCAAGAGGATGTTGCCACCCAGCACCCCACCCTAGCCAGGCCTCCCCACTTCCTGTCTCTGAAGGTAGGAGAGTCTTCTCCCACTGAGGCCAGACCAGGAAGTCCTTTGCTATATATGTGTATGTGTGTGTGTGGGGTGTGGGGGGAGTTGGACCAGCTCATGTATGCTGCCTAGTTGGTGGCTCAGGGTCTGAGAGATCTCAGAGGTCTGGATTAGTTGCTACTGTTGGTCTTCCTATGGTGTTGCCCTCATCCTCAGCTTCTTCCTCTTTTCTCTAAATCAACTAAAGGGGTCTCTGACTTCAGTTCAATGGTTGGGTATAAAAATCAGCTTCTGACTCAGTAGCTGCTTGATGTACCTCTCAGAGGACATCTATACTAGGTTCCTGTCTGTTAGGACACCATAGCAACTGTAAGAGTGTCAGGCCTTGGAGCATCCCCTTGAGAAAGATCGCAAGTTGCATAGACCACTGGATCTCCTTTCCCTCAGTCTTTTCTCCATTTTTTGTCCGTGCAGCAGTTCTTCTTCTTCTTTTAATCATTTTACTTTTTTTTACCTTTCAAATGATATCAGCCTTTCTGGTTTTCCCTCAGCAACCCCTCATCCCATGTCCCTTCTCCTTCACCTCTAAGAGGGTGCTCCTCCACAAAATCACCCTCCTCCTCACTGCTCTAGCATCACCCTATACTGGAGCATCAGACCTCCACAGGATCAAGGGTCTCCCCTCCCATTGATGCCAGATGAGTTCATCCTCTGCTACATATGCTCCTCTTTTGTTGGTTGTTATTCCCTTGGGAGTGTGTGTCACGTAGTTGATATTGTTCTTCCTACGGGGTTGCAATCACCTTCAGCTCCTTTAGTCCTTCCCTTGGTCTTCAATTGGGGTCCACAAGCTTAGTCTGATGGTTGGCTGTGAGTATCTGCATTTGTATTTGTCTTAGTCAAGGTTTCTATTCCGGCACAAATATCATGACCAAGAAGCAAGTTGGGAGGAAAGGGTTTATTCAGCTTACACTTCCACATTGCTGTTGATTACCAAAGGAAATCAAAACTGGAACTCAAGCAGGTCAGGAAGCAGGAGCTGATACAGAGGCTATGGAGAGATGCTGTGTTCTGGCTTGCTTTCCCTGGCATGTTCAGCTTGCTCTCTAATAGAACCCAAGACTACCAGTCGTGGAGTGGCACCACCCACAATGCGCCCTCCCCCTTTGATCACTAATTGGGAAAATGCCTTACAGCTGGATCTCATGGAGGCATTTCCTCACCTGAAGTTCCTTTCTCTATGATAACTCCATCTTGTGTCAAGTTGACCCACAAAACCAGCCAGTACAGTATTGATCACATGCTGGTAGAACCTCTAAGGGAACAGCCATATCATGCTCCTGTCAGCAAGTGCTTCTTGGCATCAGCAATAGTATCCAGGTTTGGTATGTGCAGATTTGATGGATCCCTAGTCTCTGCTCCATTTTTTTTTGTACCTGCATTTCCTTTAGATAAGAATAATTCTGGGTTAAAAAATTTGAGATGGGTGGCCCCCTCAACTTGGGGCCATGGCTATCTACTGGAGGTAGTATCTACAGATTCTATCTCCCCTTTGTTGTATATTTATGCTAATGTCATCCCATTGGGTCCTGAGAGCCTCTTCTTTTCCTGCCTTCTGGGACTTGCTAGTGGTTACCACAGTTTCCCATTGTTCCCCACTGTTCCATATTTCTATTCAATTTCATGAACCTCTATACTTCTCTCCTGTCCCTTACCATACATGATCCTACCTCCCTCTTTTTCCTCCCCCATCCTTCCCTCGCCTCTCTCTTTCCCTTTCTCTGTCTCTCTGTCTCTCTCTCTCTCAGGTCCTCACTCCCTCTACTTGCTGTTATTATTTTGTTTCCCCTACTATGTAGGGTTGAAGATTGAAGCATCCACACTTTGGTCTTCCTTCTTCTTAAGCTGCATATGGTCTGTGGGTTGTATCATGGGTATTCTGAGATTTTGGGCAAATATCAACTTATCAGTGAGTACTTAGTGTCACTTACCATGTGTGTTCTTTAGTGTCTGGGTTACCTCACTCAGGATGATATTTTCTAGTTCCATCCATTTGCCTGTGAATTTCTTGAAGTCATTGTTTTTAATAGCTGAGTAGTACTCCATTGTGTAAATGTACCACATATTCTGTATCCATTCTTTTTTTGAGAGATATCTGGGTTGTTTCCAGCTTCTGGCTATTATAAATAATGCTGTTATAAACTAGGGGAGGAGGGGGCATGTGGCCTTGTAATATGTTGGAGCATCCTTTGAGTATATGCCCAGGAGTGGTAAAGGTAGGTCCTCAGGTAGAACTATTTCCAATTTTCTGAGGAACTGCCAGATTGAGTTTCAAAGTGGTTGTAACAGCTTGCAATCCCAACAGCAATAGAGGAGTGTTCCTCTTTCTTCACATCCTCGACAGCATCTGCTGTCACCTGAGTTTTTGATCTTAGCCATTCTGAATGGTTTGAGGTAGAATCTCAGGGTCATTTTAATTTGCATTTCCCTGATGACTAAAAATGTTGAACATTTCTTTAGGTTCTTCTCAGCCATTTGAGATTTTTCAGTTGAGAATTCTTTGTTTTGCTCTGTACCCTGTCTTTCATAGGGTTATTTGGTTCTCTGGGGTCTAACTTCTCTAATTCTTCATATATTTTAGATATTGACCCTCTATCAGATATAGGGTTGGTAAAGGTCTTTTCCCAATTTGTAGACTGATGTTTTGTCATATTGACAGTGTCCTATGCCTTACAGAAGCTTTACAATTTTGTCAATTTGAAATTGTTGATCTTAGAGCATAAGCAATTGGTGTTCTGTTCAGGAAATTTTCCCCCTGTGCTGATTTGTTCCAGGCTTTTTCCCATTTTCTCTTCTATTAGATTCAGTGTATCAAGTTTTATGTAAAGGTCCATTATCCACATGGACTTTATAAGGATAAATTTGCATTTTTCTACATTCCTACTGCCAGTTGAACCAGCACCATTTGATGAAAATGCTGTCCTTCTTCCTGTGGATAGTTTTGGCTTCTATTTCAAAGATCAAGTGACCATAGGTGTGTGGGTTTATTTCTGGGTCTTTAAGTCTATTACATTCATCTACTTGTCTATCTCTGTACCAATATCATGTGGTTTTTATCACTATTGCTTTGTTGAACAGCTTGAGGTCAGTGATGGTGATTTCCCTAGTTCTTTTATGGTTGTGAATATATTTCGCTTTCCTGGGTTTTTAGTTATTCCAGATGAATGTGAGGATTGCTCTTTCTATTTCTATGAATTTAGTTGGAATTTTGATGGAAATTACATTGAATCTGTAGATTGCTTTTGGTATGATGTCCATTTTTACTATGTTAATCCTACAATTGATGAGCATGGGAGATCTTTCCATCTTCTGAGGTCTATACTCAACAAAACTGGAAAATCAAAATGAAATGGTACAGATACCATGTACCAAAGTAAAATCAGGATCAGATAAACTATCTTAACAGTTCCATAACCCCCAAGGAAATAAAAGCATGTGTTACAAGTCTCCCAGTCAAAAAAAGTCCAAGGCTCAATGGTTTTAGTGCAGAATTTTATCAGACTTTCAAAGAATACCTAATACCAATACTTCTCAAACTATTCCACAAAATAGAAACAGAAGGTACACTACCTAACTCATTCTATAAAGTTACAGTTTCACTGATCTAACTAAGCTACACAAAGACCCAAAAAAGAAAGAGAACTTCAGATCAATTTCCCTTATGAATATTGATGTAAAAATACTCAATAAAATACTTGCAAACCAAATCAAAGAACACATCAAAACAATCATTCACTGTGATCAAGTAGGCATCATTCCAGGGATGCCGGGATGTTTCATATATGGAAATTTATCAACATGATCTGCTATATAAACAAGCTCAAAGGGGAAAAACATGTGACAGTCTCATTAGATGTTGAAAGTATTTGACAAAATACAACAATCCTTCATGTTAAAAGTGTTGTAGAAATCAGGAATCCAAGGTCCATACCTAAACATAGTAAAAGCAATATACAGAAAAGCAAAAACCAATATCAAATTAGACAAGAGTTGAAGCATATATAAAGTAGGTTATAACAGAAATATAATCTTAAATTTGTATCAGTATACAAAAATCTATACCAATGTAGAAATTTTTGAGATTTGTGGTTGCTTTTTAATTTAAAAGTAGACTCACCAATCTACCCCTTTTTCCTGTCATTTTTATATTCTTCCTTTTTTTTCATTCCCCTAACACAAGTTAATAGAAAAGGAAGGATAAAGGAAAGAAAGGAGAGAAAGAGATCCTTGAATTTAACTTCATTTACTTTATTACCTCCCTGACTAAGACTTTTAACAACTTGTGACCAATTCCCCTTAAATGATGACAAAATCGTCAAACCACCAAAACTCACCCATCCTACTTCTCTGGAGTAAGGGTGTCATTCTATTAGAATTGACTTTTGTTATCTGAAGATGATAACATCTTTTATGGGCCCTAAGAAATTTGAGATATTGGCCAAGTCCTAGTAGAACTAGTTGTTGTCCAGTTTCTGTATGATGCATAAGTGCAGGGCTTAACTGAAGTCTTAACTGAAACAGCCTGTGAAGGTAGAATATCTTAGCTAGCTGTTTTTAAGTTGTTCTGGATGCATACTTTTGAGCAAACAGCTATTGAGGCAATCTGTGAGGCTGGATTACCTTTGCAGCATGTCTTTTCTTTTTTTTTTTTTCTTGTCTTGTCTTCATTTGTGTCTGTTCCTTTTGTTCTAAAAATATACACATCTTAAAAAGTAATATACATTTCTGCAGTAATACACATATGGAATGTACAATGTGCACAAATCAACTAAAGATGATTCTCTGATCAATGTTTGAACAGGTCAAAGACATTACATTTTATAAGTCCATTTGGACTGTATAGACAAACTGTGATATAAATCTCCTTCCATACATATAAAAGGATGACATGTACTAATAAGTCCTGAGGACTCTGTAGGAAATGAGATTTATTGGCTATGCATAGCAATGACTCAGCCAGTCTTAGAGCTGTTCCTGTGACATGGGATCAGCATTCATGTTACCTGTTTTCTTGTTCTTGGTTTTTTTCTTCATGTCTGCAGCCAAGATTTTCAGGAAGTCTCCCCTGGTCATAACTGATCTTTATTAAATTTTGAATGAATCCATGATTTTTAACTTCCTGTTAAAACAAAGTTTAAACCTATCTTCCAGTGCAGCACATTTTTTGCCTTCCATTTTGAAATGAAGACATACTTATGATATATAGGCTGGTTTAATTCAGCAAGTTTTTTTTTTTTTCCACAATCCAATGAATCTCAATGGCCATTGGTTTTTGTTCATTAGCATTTTAAAAAAATCACAGTTAATTATGTACTATGTAATCTATCTCTGATGTCTCTGTTACCCATTTCTTTTTATTACACATCTTTGTTAAAGTACTGTAAGGTCTTTTTATAGCTGCTTGTCATATAGGACTGTGTGGTATGCCTGTAATATGTTTTACGATATAACATGTCAAAACTGTTGCATTTTACTAGAAATATATGCTGGAACATTGTCAGTCTTAATTTGAACAGGTATCCCCATAATAGGCATAACTTCTAATAAATGTGTAATTACAGAATATGTCTTTTCAGAACTTAAATCACTTGTTCATTGAAATCCTGAGTATGTATTTATGGTGTGTTACAAATACCTAAAATTTCATTGCTTTGGGTACCTTTTGGGTTAATACCTACAAGTGATAGAGTTTGGTTATATAATGAATAAATAGGACATATCCTTATAATTTCCCTGTGCTTTTGCTAAGTGACAGAAAATTCTGTTTTCAAACTGTTGCTGTTAACATGGTGTTTCTTATGAAATTCTGAGGCTTCTAGCACATTTCCTCTTAATAGCTGATCAATTTCATCATTACCTTGTGTTAGGGGACCTGGTAGACCTGTATATGATCTGGTATGTGTTATGCACAATGGATGATTTCTATTTCTGAGGACTTACTGTAGTTGAATCATATGAATTAAGTTCAGAAGTTTCAACATGTAAAATAACTTATTCTGTATAACTGAGAGTCAATACTTATATTAATATATTCAGGAAAATATAATATCATAAGAATGATATACAAGTGAATTTTAATAGAATCATAAGAGCTCTGAGTCACTTTACTCATCTTTTTTCTGACTTATAACCTGCCTTTCCTGTTTTCTCTGTGTCATTATAGAATGTAGGGACTCCAGAAATTGGTGTCCTTTTTACTTGTATGAAAGAAAATCCAATAGTTCTTTTTATAATCTGAAGTTTCTTACTTTTGGAGATTTATTTTTAACATTTAAGATATTGTTTACTCTCCCAATTCATTACTGCAAGCTCTTTGCCAATGTTCATTTTCTGCCCATATGAGGCAATTTCAGCACTAGTAAAAGTTACCACAATTTTTGCCAGGTCTATTCCTGCTAATTGGCAAAGTTTCATTTTTCCTTTCAGAATTTCTTCAGAAAATTTTTGCATATATCTTTAATTTTTTATTGTTTGTGTTCTAAAATATACATCATAAAATATTATCTTCTCTTTGTATATGAATTCCCATGGGAGAATAAATAGAAGGCAATATAGCTAGTATACAATCCAGCTTTGGATCCATACAGTCCACATGTGTCTCCTGTAATACCGGACCTAATTCCTTTACAGCTTCAGCTGATAATTTTTTTTTTTGAACTATTTAAGACTTGGTCACTTTATAAGATTTGAAATAAATTACTTAGCTCTTTTTTTTTTAATTTTTATTTAATCTATTTTTCTATCCTCCAGATTTTATACCTCTCCCAGTCTTCCCTCTGACTGTTCCAGATTCCATAGCTCCTCCATCCCCTCATCTCCACCAGGATGTCCCCAACACCCTCAATCCCCTACTCCCCACCCACCAAACCTCTCCACTTTCTGGTGCTTTCAGTCTCTTGAGGGTTAGGTGCATCTTCTCTGACTGAATCCAGACCTAGCATTTCTGTTCTGATACTTAGCTCTTGAGTATTTACTCAAACTGTGGTCCTAAGCCAATTAACATCTCCTGTCAATTTTTGAAAATCTTTAAGAGTTCATAATTGATCTCTCTTGATTTATATTTTCTGTGTTTGAATTTATCTGTTGATTTATCTTATATCTTATATAATTGGCAGAATCTCCTCTTTATATATTTTCAGGAGCAATTAGTAATCCACAACAAGGCAAAATTCTTTTTACTTCATCAAACATTTTTTCTAAGGTATCTCCATTTGAATCAGCCTGTAGGACATCATCCATATAATGATAAACTGTAGACTGATGAAACTGTTTACAATTATTTCTAATAGCTGTTTTATAAAATGTATTTACAATGTAGGACTATTTAACATTGTGTCAAGACTATCCACTGAAAACTTCTAAGAGGATGAAATTTATTATGAGTAGACACTGTGAAGGTATATTTTTCTCTATCTTTCTTTTCTAAAGGAATAGTAAAAAAAAGCAGTCTTTTATTTTTATTTTTTATTTTTTTTATTACTTTATTTACATTTCAAATGTTTTTCCCTTTGGAACCCCCTATTCCACCCCCTCCTCTGCCTCCATGAGGGTGCTCCCCCACCCACCCACGCACTTCTGTCTTCCCTCCCTAGCATTCCCCTATATTGGGGCATCAAACACCCTCAGGTCTAAGTGACTCTTCTCCCACTGATGTCCAACAAGGCCCTCCTTTGCCACATATGCGGCCAGTACCATGGGTACCTCCATGTGTATTCTTTGGTTGGTGGTCCAGTCTCCAGGAGGTTCAGAAGGTCTGGCCAGTTGACATAGTTGCTCCCTCCATGGGGCTGCAAACCCACTCAGCTCCTTCAGTCCATTCTCCAACTCTTCCAGTCACATTGGACTTCACGCTCAGTCCAATGGCTGGCTACAAGCATCTGCCTCTGTCTTTGTCAGGCTCTGGCAGATCCTATCAGGAAACAGCTTATCAAGCTTTTATCAGCAAGCACTTCCCAGCATTCACAAGAACACCCAGCTTTGGTGGCTATATATGAGATGTATCCTATATTAACCCATATAGCTTTATTTTTTCTGTTTGACCTTCAGGCCCTATACACTTAAGCTATCTCACACTTTGTTTTATCTGAGATGAAGTTCTCTCCTTTAGAAATTAAATATCAACCTCCTGAAGAGCATAATCTGGTGACTAAGACTTTGGTGAAATTGTTACATCTGCTTCTGTGCCTATCATACTTTCAATTTCAATGTTATTTACAAATACTTTTAGTTTTGTTCTTTCATCATTTATAGCAGTTTGCCAAAATACTTGTTTTCTGTTCTCTCCTTAATTTTCTGTTTTATCTAGTAAAGCTGCTCTGACTTTGATATCTGGGTTAACAGTTGCCATATCCCAAGCATTGCTGTTTGATTTCTCTTATGATGAGTTTTTTCTCTGTTGACCTGAAATGGAAGATATGAGTTTGATATTGGGCCCTGTGGGAGGCCCCATAGGTGTTTACCAGTGAAGGGTTACCATGTTCATCCCTTATTGTTCAGAGTTCATTAGTCCAATCCCAGCTTTTACCATACCTTCTGCATATTGCAAACAGCTCCGACCTTCTTTTAGAATTAGCTTGGCTCTTACTACAATTCCTTTTCAAATGACCTTGCTTACCCCAGCCAAGACATTTAGAGATTATGTCTCCTATTAAAGTTCCATAATATGTATGAGATCTAATATTAGCCTTATTTCCAATCCATTCATCTATTGATGCTGATCTTGTCCTTGGAGATCCAATCACATTTTTGCATTCACAATTAGCATTTCAAAAGCCAAAGATTTGAAAAGTACTTGCCCAACTTCTGGATGAGATATCCTTCCCTTCTATTTGCAGCTGAAGTCAATCTTTGTTTAAAAAAAAAAAAGATCAGTAAATGTCTCTTTTGGAACTTGTATAAGTTTAGTAACAGTTCAGATAATTTTTTATGTTTCTTTCAACTTGTCCCAAGCACTCAAAGTTGCCATACAATATAGAGGCATGAGGGCATTGTCATATTCAACCTCCATTTGTAGCTTAGCATATTGACCTTCACTAAGAAGCTAATTTTAGAAAATATCGATAACTCTAGCCTTATTTCTCTGTTCTATCTCCTTAGCTTCTTCCTTCCACCATGATTGCCATTTTAACTGGAGACCACCTTCTAATATTGCTTTTGTTATATTATTCCAGTCTTTGGGGATTACTTTATATTAAATCACCCAGGAATTTAATATATGTTTCCTGAATGGTGAATGCATACCATATAAAATAATAGCTTCTTTAAGTGTTTTTAAATCTAGTGTTTCTACAGGTTGCCATCCAATTTTTTCATAACTTTAGAGGTACCTGTTATCTGCTGGTATTTGTTGTATAGTAACTGGATAAATTTAGTTTGGTTTTCTAACAACTTTTGGTTGACTTTCTTTAATTTCATTACATGGTGGCTCTGGTCTTAATTCATCTGTCTCTGAGTTTCTTTTACATTTTCTTCTTAAGTCTTTTGTTCTAAGGGTTGTCTCTTTTCATATTTTTCTTTTTCCTGTGTCTCTAAAGAGTTTTTCTTTAAGAGGGCATAAAAAGTCACTGTGGCTATTAAGAATAAGATATGAAATAGCAGAATGGTAATAATAATCATAATCAATATTGAGTCAATCCCAGTTAAATCATTTATCTTTTGATTTTCTGTTTCTGTTCTCAAACCATCTAAGATAGCATTATATGGGATTCAAACATTCTGTTATTGTGTTTTTCACCTGTACTTGTCTTATTCCTTTTACTTAAGTCTTTTGTTAAAAATTTCACTTCGTTATTTTCAAACTATTTATTTCTTTCTAATTATTTTTGTTGTTTGTTTTCTTTCTTTGGCACTTATGCACAATCCAAACATATTGATCTCATTGAGGTTCAGGTCTGGGCTTGATTTCTTCTGCATATTGTCTCTAATTCTTCTTTTGAGCTGCTTAGCTTAGTATATGGTGCTGGTAGCTGGCTCTGCCCCTCTGGCTCAGTTTAGCAGGCAGACATTGCTAGTTCTGGGCTGGAGACATTTGTTCCTTAGCTTGCATTCCAAGCCCCTCAGCTCACAAGCCTCTGAATGTATGAGAAGTGTCTGGTGCTCTGGTTTGCCACAGCTGGATTTACTGCTCTGCAGGGTCTTTTAAAGGAGTCATCCAGAACACCCCCTTCCCCCAACCCTCCACAAACACACTTGGCCTCTTGTAGTTTTCACTCCTGTGTGTACCTGCCTCAGAGTCTGTGTTGTCTCTAGGAAGCAGTATTTGTGTGTCTGTTCCCCACCTTCCAAACTGCTTCCAAGGCTGTTGTGCTTGACTTGATCTAATGTCTGAATCTTTTTGACTTTCTAGTCCCTTCTTTTGGGAACTTTCCTCAGGCTCTAAGTTTTGTTTTATGTGCCCGTACATTGCTGCATCATTTAAAAAGGGACTTTCTATGCCCACCCTAGCTCTGAATAATGATATGGAGACTTGTATTTATTTATAATAGCCTTAGACCTTAACTTACTAGTTCCCAACTTGCTCTTATCATTTAACCCATTACTCTAGTGCATATTCTGCTGGATGGCTAGTTACCTTTCAGTTTTTCATATTGGCATCTGCTTCTTCTTCTGTGTCAGGCAGGTGAATTCTCCCATGCCTGACTCTCCCAGAGTTTCTCTCTGCCAGAAATTCTGCCTATTCTCTTCTGCTTTGCTATAGGCCACCAGATTTTTAATAAATGATTCAGAAGAAGCAAGAGAGATGCTTGCAAAATATCTAGGCAAGATATAATCCAATAAAAATAAGAATATCAAAATCTGGTATGTATTCAACTCTCTGCCAGCACAAACCCAGCATTGGAATAATTCAATCTTTACACAGCGCACAATATTATCTCAATACATCAGATTTGCTTGTCTACTGTTCCAGTGTGATTTCTTCTTCCATGTGCCCTTGTGCTGTGTTTTTCTTACTTTTCTGTGTAATATGTACCAATGTGAATCAGGGTTTTGAATTCGTTTATTTATGCTTACCATGGAAAACCATTTTATCCTTCAATTCAGAAGATAGCTGCAGGATTCAATCTATCTTTGCAGTTATTTTCACATGGTATTTGAATATAGCATTTCGTGATCTTCCAGCTTTCAGAGTTCCAGTGATAAATCCATTACTATTTTTATAATGTTGGCTTTATAAGTGAACTGATGATTTTTCTCTTGTGACTTTCAACATTTCTGTTTTGCTACTGCTGACATTTTCATAATATCAAAATGGATGGTTTTTTTTAAAAAACTGTGATTGTTTGGAGTTCTAATTATCTTCTCTACCTATATTTGTTTTCTATCACATTGCAAATTTGTTCCATACCATACTATACTCTTTCTTCTTTGCACATTAGTCTTATCTTCTATATGTAGCTCCACTATTTCTCTTTTTGAAAAGTAGACCATGTGTGTCTATATTTTCTGTGCTTAGTTCTGTGCTCATATTTTTCCAATAAAACATGTAAATATTATGTGAAATGAATTTTCTTACATTTTTATTGTTAAATTAAACTCACTATGTACCACAGATTCATCTTACACTCTTTGTGCTCCAGCATCAGTCTTTTGAGTGCTAGAGTTATAGGCATGTGACATAATTTAATAACTTTCCAACAGTGAATATCTTGGAGAAAAGAATTTGTTTCAGCTTCAGACAAATTTATTATTTGCTATTATCTAAAGTGGAAATTTCTAGTTTCATTGGAGACTCAGTTAGGTTATAATGGTGTTTCGCTTGGGTACATAGGTGAACGAATTTTTGCTGAAGCAGACACAGGTGAAAGGATGTTTTACTATATCAAACACATGAAAGGATGCATGATGTTTGGAAGGAATATAAATGTGACTCCACAGATAGTGGGAGCTCAAGCATTGGTTCACATTGCTCTCTACCTCACTGGACTTCACTGATGACAGGCATGTATTGGTTTCCCTGATATTGCATTGCAGAGCTTTGTTTGTGGCAACTTCATAGAGAGAAACTCATCAAAATCTTCTTGTGAGATTCCTGTGGCTTCTTGCCACTTCCATGGACTTGCTCTGATTGGTAAGCCTCAGGTTTCTTCTGGATTGAACTACCCTTGCTGATTCATGTGTGGTGTCTGCTGAGTGGACTGGACTGCCATTGCTGATTCATGTGTGGTGTCTGCTTACTCAACTGAACTGCAGGTGCTGATTCATGTTTGGTGTTTGCTAGTGGACTGGAATGAGAACAACAAAGATTGGAATTGCCCCAAAGAACTATTTCTAAATAGGCCCACATTTCCTGTATCCTAATTCCTTTCCACTACCTTTGGTAGGTGCTGGGCTAGAGGGGAAGGTGAACTCTTATTAAAGTAGGGCGTGAAAAATAGATGTTTATAATTATCACTCATTAAATGTAAATAAATGTAAACAAAATTATTTACTTTTTATTTTTTATCACTATGCAAAATGGATAAACTTATAAAACATATGATTCTGCAGTTTTTACATCATTCACTGTTATCAAAATCTTTTTCATATTTCACTCTTTATTCTCACAGCCTTAAAGGTGCATTTCTACTTGCTTCATTCGAATGAGAAAGAGACATGTAAAGAAATTGCTTGCCTTATCCAAGTACTTATTCTATTTACCATTCAACCACGGATATCTTATTACTCTCTTCAAGAGACTAACTGGCTTCATTAAGGCTTAAACAAGAGTTTCATAAATTTCTATAAAAGTGGGATTGATTAGTCAAAATAAGGAAAAGAAAATTAGTCTTACTCTGTTAAACGTTAACATGTGAGAAAATTACCTAATAACTCTACATCAAAATTTTAATTTACATAATCAAACTATGGCAGCATTCCATGTGCTATTCATTTACATTTTCCTCTCTCATTATGGGAATTAAATAAAATCAATGATTATACTCAATTTAATATGCAGTCAAATTTCAAAACTGAAAGAGCATTTTTAATATATAAAATTAAATATTTAAAGATATAACTGTTGTTTCAATCAGTTAAGTACATAAGCCCAATTTTAATAGTATACTTTTAAGTACTTTGTTTTCTCAATTTTATAAAATATAATGTGTAAGTTCTTTCTTTAGTAAATTAATTTAATTTGCCTTACTCACTTTTAATCTGCATTTGTAAATTAATTGCTCTTCTGAGCTTGTCACAATTTAGCCAAGCTGTAAATAGAAAACACTAATGTAAATTCTCTATGATTAATTAAATTTCATTTAAATTTAATAAATTATAATAACTAAACACATTGATATTTATAACATATGAATAAAATAGTTAATCTTATATCTCTTTGCATTTTGTTCCAAGAATTGGCCTTTTATACCAAACAATTCCATGTATCATCTAAAACATGAATACATGAATAATCCAAGGACATAGCTGCTGTACTTAATTGACTGATAAATTACAACTTGTCTGGAAGGTCAAGACCATGTCTCCAAGAAGATAAAACTAAAGTTACTTTAAAACAGATGGGAGGGCTAGGACAAATGAAACATTTCTGTTGGGGTAATATCGTTTGTAGATAGCATGCCTCCATTATCTGGTACAATTGCATATTGATGAAAACTTATTCCATAATCTATACTACAATGTTAAGAACCAAGATAGAAAACTAAGAAATCTTTCATTTAAATACAATCATTTAACTTAATTGAGCACAATTTTTTTTTACATTTTTCAATTTTAAGTTTATTTAACATAAAATTAGGAAGAAGTATAACTAATTTACAATACAATTTGAAGCATTGTAAATGAAAAATTATAAAAAATATAAGAATTAGCTGCCATTTTTGTACCAGTATAGTTATGAATCTTATCATATAAATTCCCTAAATACCTTAAAGTAGATGGTACTATGGTCCTCAGTTTACAGTGAGAAAAGATTGTGAGATCCTAGAGACAAAACTCATGGCCAGTTGTCAAACTTCTGCAAACAGGCACCCAAATCCACACCATCTTTCCCACAACAAAGTAGGTTTAAGATCTATATTTTCTATAGAGTTAGGGGCATAGTAGGTACTCAAGAAGTAATGACAATTATGGTTTCATTTAGAAACATCATCCACAGGCTCATGTCATAAATAGATAATTCCCAACTGCTATCCTATTCTGAAAGCTGTGGATTCCTTAGGTGGTATGGGCTGGATACCTGAACTGGTAACTAAAAATTGTCTCTGAAGACCATACTCTCTGTCATAAATCTGTACAATGTGAACAAGTCACAACACTATGTTCCATTACTTTGGCTCTCATTCTTTTCCATACCATAATGACATTGTCTTTGAATAGTTAAATGTGGTGGTTGACTAGGAGTGACCCTCATAGACCCATGTGTTTGAATCTTTTGCCTACAGGGAGATGTAGCCATGAGGATATATGTGTGGCCTTTCTGGAGGAAGTGAATCACTGTCAGGGTGAGCTGTAAGGTCTCATGTGCTTATGGTAGAAGAGAAGTCCTCTAGTTCTTTTAACTGCAGATATAAAATTATGTACAGTCTCCCCACTTGACTTTACAGCAACTAAGTTTGTGCTATTTCATCAAACTAAATTATATTCTATTAGTTTAACACATAGGGGGTATTGTAATTTATGCACCTTGTTTCTGAGTTGAAAATGCTTTAATATTTTTAATTGATATGTAGTATTTATGCTTTTTACCCTGTGGTGCTAAGCTGAAGGTAAGACAGGAAGGATAAAAAGACAATGTCCCTCTTTGATTAGTTTGCACTCTGTTGCTATTTTTTTTTGATGAATATACATTTCTTTCACAATTTCCACCCTGACTTTGCCCCTCAAATTCCTTCTGTGTTTGCCCATCCTTTTTCTAATTCTTGACTCCTTGTTCTAATATATATTCTAATATTTATGTGTGTGTGTGTATATATATATATATATATATATATATATATATATATATATATAGTTTGTTGATATATCTTCTTTGAAGGGAAAAGATCAAACCCTCAAAAGTCATTAAGAGCTTATAGCTTTTTATCTATGGATCTATGGATAGGGCTTTGAGATATTTTCCTTCATTGATACTGGCATGTCAGATGGTATGATTTTTTTCAAAACTTCTGCAGACAACCATATTGCTGCAAGTTCAAGGTTACTATACCTTTCTTTAACCAAAAGCCACTATGCTGCATAAGCAACTTCCATTCATAGGCACTTACAGTTTTCTCACACTCTCTTCTATGAAAGTTCATGACACTTATGTACAGAGGTTGTATTGGAAACTTTAGACTTGACACTAAGCACCCAACAGTCACTTATACTAAGCAGCTTGACTGCTTGTGAATTTCTCTTTGGGCTCTGTCTGATGGGAAAGTAAAAGATGTTTAGCAATTTTAATCTGGCAACATGGTTTCTCTGATCTCATTTAAAGACTTTCTAGGACTGTACGTCTGGCTGGAATAAAGATACACTCTTATTTCACACCTTTAATCTCTTTAGTTAGAATCATTTAGTGCATACCTTTAATCCCAAACAATGACATCTAACTGACAGGCAGAAAAAGTGATGAATAAGAGAGAGAGAGATTTGAAAGAATGAGTCTAAAATAGGATATGTCCACTTCTCAGGAACAAACTCTATTTAAGAGTAACACAGAGTCAGTGCAGTGAGCCCAAGTAGAGTTGAGGGTTTTTTGTTTGTTTGTTTGTTTGTTTTGGTTTTATTTATTTATTTATTTATTTTTGGTTTGTTGTTGTTGTTGTTAGTTCACTCAGTTCAGTGCAGGTCAGCAGAAGTGGTTGAAGCCAGAGAATTAGAACAAATTTCCAAAGTTAGTTTGAGGCTAAGAAAAGCAAGATTGAATCAGTCAGCTTGAAGGAGTTTGAGTTGGAAAAGCTGAGTTGAACCAGCCAGCCCAAGTTCAGTAGGAACTAGAAACGGTGAGCTTATTCATCAGTAAACCTTCTATATCACAATTAAATCTGGAGAATAAAAGTTACTTTTACAAAAAGATAATGGTGAGAGCCCCATTTATTTATGGGTGTGCTGTAAGTATCTAGAAGGCATCTGGAAACTATTTTACTTTAACAACATGCTAGTAGCAGAATACTTTTTAAGGCCTACGACCACTCTTACATGGTTTTAGGTTTATAGTTCTAAGTATGTATCTATCTAATTTAGCTGTATTTATGTCCAATTACATAACCATTGGTTACTCCCAAGATACAAGTGCCACTCTTACAATTGTTGGGGGTATCTCAATATTCAGTCATTCTTGTAATTCACTGGTTATATAACTAAGTAAAGTTGTTGATAACTTTCCTTTCTTGGATGCTCACATAGCATAGTCTGAATACTATCAGAGCAAGCCTCAGGAAGGCATCTTCCAGGTGAGGAGAGGTTTCAGTTCCCTAAATACTTGACAGAAATATGTGATGTCTTCTGCAGTAAGATGTTAACTTCGCATGCTAATGGGTAGTCTAGATCAGTGGCAATAGGCTATATTCTTTTTTGGGAGGCCTCTTTTATCAGTCTGAGCAACAATTTGAAGAAAGGAATCTTTTGCTTTTCTCTGAAGTATTTGTTAGACAATTAATAGCTCCTAAAGGGATCATTATCCTGTTATAATTGGTAACTGCATTTAATCTCATTCTTTCTTTATATACATATACATGCACATATTACACACATACATGCAGATATTACACACACACATTATATGTATTGTGTAATATGTATATAATATATTTTATATTTTATTATACATATATGCATATATATGTATGTATATATAAGGTGTGTATATATATATGTAATATGTGTGTGGTTTGGCTTTGTAGCTTCTTTCAGCTGAAGTTAGAATCTTGATCTTTTAAATATCTCCAATGCAAAGAGATGAACAAAGGCATACTATATACCTTTCCACATCTCTTGAATATTTTGAGACATGAATTTTAAAAAAAAACCATATTTCTAATGTACTATAAATTATATGGATATTATTTTCTAAGTTTACTACAAAGAAATTTGGTTTAACTGTTTGTTAACATATCTACTTGGTAATTAATAATCGCAGCCCACATTTCAAATTCCTAGTTCAATTTTGCTGATAACACACAACATAAAAATAATGCTGATTATATTTCTTATTACCTTAAGTAATACTTAAATTACTACTTTACTAAGGAAAATCATTTCTTGTTAATTTCTAGTATAAGCATAAATAACCATCATATAGTTTTATCATTATGTTATCTTAAATCTGTAATAATAACAGAGCACTTAGTATTAAATGATTAAATTGCCTTCTATTTTACTTATGGTGTAAATTTTTCCATTAAAAGAAACTTTCCCAGCATAATTCCATAGACTTTGGAAACTATTATGAATATTTTAAATTTGCCATAGATCTAAGATCAGCAGAATAATTAAAAGAAATCAGAAATATATAGTTTTAGATAGGGGATGTAATAGCTTAGAAACTATTATACCTTTGCATCAGAAAAGTATTGAATAATATGAATATTATATATTTATTGAACTTACCAAATCTGTGTCCACAGATAAAACCATCACCATGCTACCCGGAGTGGTATTTAAAGACACTAAAAGCTGAAATTTGCCTGCCTGAATGCTCTAGATCATGTATAAACTCTTTATTATCTGCTTTGAGAGACTTTGAGAGCTGGGGCTTTGGTTGACCCTAGATATATTTTTTTTTCTCTCATGATTAGTCAGGTTTTCACTATAGTCAATACCTCACCCCAGCACTGTTTTTATTGCAAACTTATTGATCTAGAGCCTGTAACAGAAACACCTCTGCTGAGCCCATATTCGTGGCCACTATCCACCTCCAATAATACCGCATACCCTCACTCAGAGAGATAGTACAGCATCGGCATCAGGCCTACTGAGATGAGTCACACTAGTTGACCAGGAAATTGCTTGTTCTTTCATTTTCCCACTCCTTTGTTTTCCAAAGAAACAAAACATAAAGCTTGTTCTCAGAGTTTTCAATCCATATTCCATTAAATAACCAAATATGCTTCCTTGCTAACGTAAGTACATTATATCATAAACATCAACAAACATGTTTGTGCCTTTCCACAATCTCAGAATGTACTCAAAATCAATTCACAAGGGTTAGCAGTTACAATAATAGCAAACCACTCACTTTGGTTGCTTGGCTAAGATTAATGCAAGTTATTTATTGTAAGCTAAATTATTAATTAACTATCATATCACTCATATATACATATCCCATATATGGAGATGAGTTCATTTTTGAGTACATGAAGGTCAGTGCAGGTCATCAGAGGCAATATAAGCTAGAGAATAAGAAGGAGCCAGAAGATTAGAATAACCTCTCAGAGTTAGGTTGAGGATATATATGAGTTATAGAATGAATACAATTTTAAGATGCTGTAGAAGAATTCAAAAGGTTTTAGAGGTGGGCTGAAAAAGTCTGCATAGAAAGATAACTAGCTATATCATTGCTGGGAGAGAGTTATACTGGAACTGAATATGGACCTAGCTGCTGGTCAGATTTGATAGGAAAGATATAGAACTTACCAGGGAAGTAACATACTTAAGCATGTCAGGAGCAGGAAATGGCAGATCAGGTTTTGAGAGATGAGCAGGAGAATGCTGAGACAGTTGAGTAGGCCGTGTCAAAATCAGTGAGTCAAGCTGAGTCACATAGGACTGATCTTTTGGTGCCATATCATTTCAATATTATGTGCTCATCACTTTATGGTGTCCTAATGAGGGATTAGTAGCTTTTCATAAAAGTAACTGTTATTTGCCTGATGTAATTGTCATCTTGGAAGCTTAGTGCTAATAAAGCTCATTCTTTTTAGTTCTTATTGTACATGGGCTGGCTGGTTTAATTCAGCTGTTTTGGCTCAAACTCCTCATTAAGCTGACTAACTCAACCTGGCTTCCTTAGCTTCTGACTGAATTGTTCTGCTTGCCCTCAAACTAACTCTGAGAGATTGTTCTAATCTTCTGACTCCTTATTCTCTGGCTTCTATTGTATCTGATGACCTGCACTGAACTTCAAGAACTCAGAAATGAACTCAACTCTATTGCCCTATACTATCTGCACTGACTCCCAACTGACTTTCTTCTCCTGTGCTGCTCTTAAACAGTCTCTCCTTCCTGTGCTGTTCTTGTGAGAGCTGGCATATCCTATCTCTGACTTATTCTGTCAAATTGCTCTCTGATTAGTCACCTTATCTGCTCCTCATTTATATGTCACATTTAAACATGGCTGGTTTCTTCTAAAAACTAATTTTACCTTATAGGAGTGTGCTAAGGGCATAGCTCTATGCCAGTGAGATAGAATAAAGGTGTGTGGTGTGTCTTCATTTTAACCAGATTGCACAGACCTAGGCCATTGCATGTGATTCCTTACTGGATTAAAATTTCTTTACATTCTTTCCTCTCTTAAGTGTGTCTGATAAATTGTTGAACCTGTTAGTTCGTGGATATGATTTTAATACACTCAAGCGTCCCTACTGCAGGGATTCTTATCCTGCAGGTAAAGACCCCTTTGGGATATACTGCATATCAGATATTTTCATTAAATTCTATAGTGGTAGCAAAATTACAGTTATGAAGTAGCAACAAAAATAATTTTAAGGTTGGCAGTCACCACAACGTGAGGACCAGTGTTAAAGTGTCATAGCATTAGTAATGTTGAGAACCACTGCTCTTCAGTTCTAATTATTTCAAATTAATGAAAAAGGTGTTTTCTCTTGCATTTTTAGGCATTTATCAGCCCATGCTAAATGTGTGGTGCCTGACAATGCAGTTTGGGGCCTACCATAGGCTAGAATTATATTTCTCCCTCAAAATGAAGTAAAAAAAAAAAAAAAAAAAAAAAAGGTTTATAAAATGGAGTCTTCTAGTACAATGCTCATTCTAAAACACACTATCTTATATAATATAATGTAACTTAGAATAATGTTGAAGTTGGTCTGTTGTTATGTATTGCAATGCTATATACTGGCCCCCAAGGTCTGGTTGCCCCTAGAGACAAGGGAATCCTCATGTATGTCAAGAGATGCTATGTAACTTTACTCCTTAATTTAAAACAATTAGTTGAAAAAAGATACCTACGGCATATAGCTGGATAGAAGAGAGGTTAGGCAGTTTTAGATCTGAAGCTTTGTGTCCAAGGCAGAATCATGAGAGAGGAAGAGAGGGGAAGAGACAGAAGAAGATGTCGTTGGGGTAGTGAATCATGAGAACATGGCTATTAGGGCTGGCCTGTTAGAGGAAGATCATCTTTGGCAGAACATAGCAAATTATAACTCAAGGTTATTGACAAGGAAGTAGACAAAATAGCCAAAAAGGGTTGATATCTGCCCAGATCTAACACTGTTAAGGTTTTTATATGTGTAAAAGTTTTGTGTCTTTTACATGGGAATTGAATAATCAAAGGCAGATTAGAAACCTGAAGTTAATATTAATATTAACCACAACAGAATAGGGCAGATCTGACCACAAAACTTGTATTATTACCATCATTCTGGTTTGATGGCTTTGTGTAATCATCTCTTTAGGAACTATAACTATTGTTTCAGTGAAGACTTCCTCCAGATCTGTCGGTCCTTCCATTTCTCAAATAAAGTATTACTATACTAAGTATATTATAATTTATTTTATTTCTAATTAAGTGTATGAGTATCTGTTTTAACTAGTGCATGTAGGTATGGGTGTACATGAGCACAAGTGTTCAAGGAGGACAGAGGCATAAGGGTCCCTAGAGTGAGAGTTACAGGTACTTTTGAGTTACCAAGCATGGGTACTTGTAACTAAACTTCAATACTCTGGAAGGGTTGCAAATATACTTAACCACTGAGCCACTACTCCAACTTCTAACTATTTTTTTTAAGCCACTAGTTGGTAGAATCCTTTAAATAATAATATTGATATATTGTTAATAGTAGCAGCAGTACTACTACTACAACTACTACTAGTAGTACTAGTAGTAGTCATAGTAACAGTAGTAATAGTAGAAGTAGTAGTAGTAGCAGCAGCAGCAGCAGCAGCAGCAGTAGTAGTAGTAGTAATAGTAGTAATAGTAGTAATAGTAGTAATAGTAGTAATAGTAGTAGTAGCAGCAGTAATAGTAAAGTGAGACTCTCCTGGAAGCCAGGCCTTGGTGGGATAACTGCATGTGTGAGGGTATTATCTGTAAGGATCACATTAGATGCTCAGAATGAAGAGCCAATTTGGATCCCCTAGCAGCATTGTCAGAGAGAAGGCTATTTTGAAATGGAGCGAGACATTCTCTATAATAAAAGCCTCATTTTGGGAATACCATTTCTTTAAATATGCTTTAGCTTACATGCCTCCTCAATGCAGTGTGTGAAAGAGCAAAGAGGAAGCTAAAAAGAAGGTTGAACGCCAGGGCACAGCCTCAGTAAAGCAGATTTAATAATAAAAAAAAAAAATATTTCTTCTCTCCCATGCTTTGCCAGTGCACTGAAATGCACTGCAATGACAGTATATGACCATTTCAGCAACAGCTGTGGATCCATACTTTATCTAGATAGAAGTTTTCAAGAAGCCCATGACTAGAAGAGAAGTAAGAACAAAGACAATGTTAGGAAGAAATTTAAAGCTTCTTACAAGCATTAGACATAAACTGTGTTCAATAAGGATTAATGCAAAATCTCACCCAGGTACCTATCAACTCCAGTTCCAATTATTCTACATAGTATCCAATTTTCTATCAAAAATAATTGACTCATTTTAAAAGATGAAACAAAAAACAAGTTTCATAGCCGTAATCAAGTAGGATAGAGTTGTAAAATTATTTTAAGTGAAGAGATCTAATGGGGAGAACTGATAACACAAAGCATATACAAATGAAGAATTGAAATGCCAAGAAGGAGAGGGGACACTTAACATTAACTAGTTGACAAATCTTTAATTTTTCTCATTGTTTTTGAGATTATTATATACTCACATAATTTCTTTTTGTCCTTTTTCCCTTCTAACTCCCCTAATATAATTCTTGCTATCTGTCAAATTCATGTATTTTTTTCATTGGTATTTTATGCATATATATATATATATATATATATAATATATATTCAAGAAATATATGTGTACTATGCATATATAGTTACATGTGAGAGTAGAGCCTCAGTAACATATATAATCAGAATATATATATATATGCACACATATACACATATATATGTATATAAATAAATATGAAAATATACAGACACACATGTATATAATATTATGTAAGTATAAACATATATAATACATATATAATACATTGCACACACATGTATATATATATATACACACACACACATATATACACACACATATATACACACACACATATATATATATATATATACTTAAGTATAACCTGCTCCAACTATATAATGTTACTTATATGCATTCTTTCAGGGCTGACCACTTGGTATTGGAAAAGCATTTGATATATTTGTCCTAAATATATACAGTTTCTCTCTGTCTTTTCATTCCTTAGTTTCCTATACTTCTTTGTGTAGGGTTGAGACCTTTCCCCCATCCATTCTGATATGTCTATTGTTGTCTTTGCATAGCTTAAGTTTATATAGTCACACTGGTAGAGTGTATGGGTGTAGTTTCTGACATTAGTAGGATATATAATCTCACAACAAACTCCCTGATTCCCTGGCCCTTAAAATCTTTCTGCCTCCTCATTTACAGTATTCCCTGATAATCAGAGAAACTCAGGATAAACACCTGAGAAGCAGGTTCAGACACAAACAATAAGTGACTTTCTTCAGATATAATATTCTTAGTGGCAGAGCAAATGACTGCTAAATTTTACTGTGCATCAAGATCACTGGAAGGCATACTAAGACACAGATTTGATTTCTTTTCCAAGAGTTTCTGATTAATTACAGCTACAGTATGGTCTGCAATGAATTTCTGACAAATTTTCAGGCAAACTTCAAGATACCAATCCAGTAAATGATCTCTGAGATCTCTGCAGTAAGCTACATACTATTTTTCTATGTTGATACTTACTACCTCTCTGTGTTTTCTGTTCTCAAAATACATAGAAATCATTTGAAATTGTCTATTTCCTTGGGGAAAAAAACTAAGTGTTTTAAAATAACATTGGTGATTAAAATATTTTACTGAATTTTCATTTTGTTCCCTATAATTAAAAATAATAAAAATCAAACTATTTTGGAAAACTTTAGAACATACACATATTAAATATCTCACAAATATTTTTTTCTGGTAATTCTATCCAGGCTATCTGCTCACCATTTCTCTATTTATTCAGGAAAAATGTCATACCTTTTTAAGTATTTGATTTAATACAAATACTCATTTTTGATTCTGAAATTTAGGGCACATAACAATTTAAGTTAGAAGTAGGGGAAGCCTGAGATATTCTTACATGCCCCTGTTCCTTATTAATTACATGGCTTTCTTTCAAAGACCACACAACCCTATGTTCTCCTTTAAAATGTGTCTTAGATTGATCTAAATATTTTCTCTGGAATTCTTTGAATGACAGTTCAAGACTCAGTACTAATGACCCATCTGCACCAGATCAGAGCCCTGCTTCAGTGACTCTGTCTTGTTCCCATGATGTGTCCCTATGGCTTTCTTGTTACTCAAACAGAAGAAATAAAAGAGAGCTCTGCCAGCAGTCCACTAATCATGAATCTGTGCAGCACTGACAGCTAATCTCCTCTTCCTGTTAATAGATGCAGGTGCCTAGAGGAGCTTAACATTTTCCTAGCTTAATAAGAAGAAAAAGATTGAAGCCGAGGCAGAAATGGATAATTGCTCAGCTTGCAACTATGGAGGCATTCCTTAAAGGAAGACGCTGAAAGTGAAGGGGAGGCAAAATGGAAATTCCTCATCAGCCATGTCCAAACATTGTCTGCAAAGTAAATCTAGAGCAAATGATTTTGCCTGTGGGAGGGTAAACCAAGAGGATTTCTATGAGGGTAAAGGTAGAATTGACTGCATTTGGGGTACAGAATGAGACACCACTACAAAGACAATGAGAACAATAAAATTAACAAGTTCCTTTGACTACATCAGCAGATTTGCATGTTTAATTAAAAACCCCTTATGCAATTTCTCTCAGAAGCTTTTCCCATCTTATAAGGCAAAGGTCCTCACTGTACTGATCTCCTTGATCATGCCATTGAACACATACTGTAAATTTACAAAATGAGCACAAAACCCTTCTGGCTTTAAAAATTCATTGTAGTTGCCAGTTCAGGAAGTCATTGAACCTTATAGTATTCAGATGTTTCATGAGCATTTGAAGACATGAAGCTTGTGGAAGAGAAAGATCATATGTGTGTTTGGAATTCAAATTATTTGTGGCTTTTGCAGCCTTCTTTTTGTGCTAGTTCAGCTTCGAGTTAAATAAATGGTTATTCTCTACTCTTAAAATAATCCTCTCCAAAGTGAAAAAGAGTAAAGAAGAAAATAAGAAGTTATATACATAGAGCAACTCTTGCCCATCAATTGAAATCATGGTTTAAAAACTTCAACAGCAACAATATTCTACAGGAGCTGTTAGACAAAAAGACAGAAAGATATGAAGCAAGTTAATACATAAATAGAGCAAAATCTTTGATAGCCGCCTACTAGAATCCCCCCATATTTAGAATGCTGAGTCTGGATGGCAGACAATAAGAGGTAACTAATGTGGTGATTTATATGATAATGGACTCAAATATTTGAATGCATAGTCCTTAGTGGATAGAACAATGTGGCTTTGATGGAACAGGTATATCGTTGTAGGGTGGGCATTGAAGTTTCTAAAGCCCACATCATTCCCAGTGAGCTGCTAGTTCTCTCCATTTCCCTCTCCTTCTCTGCTTCTCCTCCACTCCCTCTTCCTTTCCCCAAACCCCTCCCACTAGCTCATGGCTGTGGATCAGATATAAAATCTCAGGTACTGTAGCAACACCCTGTCTGCCTGATGTTCTGCTCCCAGTCATTATGGTCATGGACTGTAAACCCCATCATACTGTCCTATAAGTTGCTTAGGTCATTGGGCTTTATTACATCCATCAAAAATTAAGAAAATGAGTGTCTATTAAACTGGAAATGGAAGTTTGTATCATTTAGCAAGAACAAGGGTTTCCTCAGGAGAATCTGAGAAGAATTTACACAGATCGGAATACCTGAGCTTATTAGAAATTACAGGAGTTTTCAGTGTTGTGGAATGGAATATCATCACAATACTCTCTAAAGAAGTGTGTTATGGAATATCATCACAATACTCTCTAAAGAAGCTTTGATAGCCTACCCTGTGTTAGTGAAATGTTAAAGATATCTACAGAAGTACCAAATTTTTTTGCTGTCATGTGTCATATTACGGAAAGAAAACTCAGCATTTTCTTTTGGATTAATTTGACCAAGAGCAAGCTCAAGTGTAGATTCTCTGCTCCTCTCCTGTATCTTCTTTTTGTCTGTAGTTTGTGTTTACCAGGTTGATATAGCTATGAATCTGACTGTGTCCCTACAGCTGTCTGCGTATCTCTGCCTGCCTTATGTTTAACCCTGAATCTGAATGTCCCTAACTGCAGAATTCACTCTAAGTTTATTGAATAAGAAAGAAAAATATCACATGAGAAAGGATTCTTTACCGAAATCTTTAACAGAGTGTTACAAGGGGTTCAGTTACTTTACTAACTCTGACTGAGAATAATAAATAATACTTCAAGCATACACTATCAGTCTATATCCATTATTTGTTTCAACATTGCTGTATAAGTTTGTTTTTCAAACCTGTTAGCTGCTAATGCACAAATGTATTATGCTCAGTCAGGGACATGTAAGAATACATAATTTAAGTTTAAAAGTACTCATTCATTTAGGCTATAGAAAGCGATTGCTTTGAAAATCCAAGACATGTAATGATGGTTGTTATATTGTTCTCTTAAAGGTAGGTTAAACATACAAGCAGAGGACACAGCAGGAGACCAGACGATCTCAAGTGACCTCAAGATGAATTTATCAACTCAGTTGTGAAATCCAGCAAAAATTTCAGCCTCTTTAAATGTTAAGTAATTTCAAGAAATTGTATTCCTCTATCCACCTACCATGTACAGTTTCTATTGTCCACCTTTCAGGCAACAGTCAAACATGCACATAACAACTTGTGAGTATGAGAGTGTATGGGGGAGATAGAGCATTTCTCTCTTTTCTCTTAATAAAAGACAGGTCAGAAAGAGATAAACAAAAGTAATTTGGTTATCTAGTGTGTTGGCCGTTTTAGTTAACATAACACAAATCAGAATCATTAGGAAAGATGGACCCACATTTGAGGAATTCCACTTCATCAGGTTGGGCAGATCTGTGAAAGCATTCTTATTAATGATTGATATGAGTCGGTACAACCTACTGTGGATGGTGCCAGTTTTGAGAAGGTGGTCCTAGGTTGCATAGAAATGCAAGATGAGTAAGTTATGTCAGACAGGAAAATAAGCAGCATTTCCCCATACTATTTTACCTACTATTTTTCAGGTAACTGACTTGCTTTTCTTGATAATGGACTATAACATACAAATAAACCGTTTCCTCCCCAAAGTTGTTCTGAGTCTTGGCATTTTGTTACATCAATTAAAAGTAACTAGTGCAACCAGTTTCATAAGCCACAAAGGCTTTCAGATGGAAGACTAAAAGATCCAGGCGTTTCTATCCATTTAAAGATCTGTAGACAGTGGTATAAAACTCTGGTTGGAAAAGAATGGGTGACAACATACTAACAGAGTCAGTGAGAAAGCATAACCAGGTCTGTCATGGATATTCCTCACAGCCTCTCTGCACAGTAATTTCCTTAAACTAAGCACAAGGCAAGAAGGACTGTGAAATGTGTATCTTCAGTTTTGCTAACAGGTGAGGTTGATCCTTTATTATTGAGTCCAAAACAAAATCATGGCAATTTTATAATACTATATTGAGGCTTTGTGATGTTTTAGGGAGGGTGAAATCTCCTCTCTGTGGCTTACTTTGGGGAAGAGAAATTATTGTTTCTGTGTGTAGAGGGAGCATGTATAGTCAGTTAGTGTATATACTATTGTGTACGTGCAAGTGTCCATTAGGGCAGATATAAATGTTGGTCATCATTCCTCAAGTGACTTAGCTTGTTACAAGGTCTCTCATTAGCATGTAAATGAGCAAATCGACTAGACTGGCTTCTCTGCAAGCCACAGTCATCTTATATAAACCACCAGTCCAGTTCTGGGAAAACAAGAATCACAGGTTTCACCATTTCTAGTTTAGTATGTGACTGTTGGGGACTGAATTCAGTCCCCTGCCAGTGTGGAAAACACCTTACTATGTAAGCCACCTCCCCAGCCACTGTTTCTCTTCTAAACTTTCAATTTCATCTGTGTTTTGACTGAAAAATGTTTTATAACCTCTTTCAAAATATTTTCTTTCTCTTCTATGTATTGTTTTTAACTATAGGCCAGTCACTGGTTTGGGTCTTTTTAGTTGATTATGACTTACTTATTTCATTACTTAAGCACTTAAAGAAAGATAAAATTACTGGATGTGAAATTTTATTTTAATTTTTTCTATCTATATGTTAATTACTTTCATATAACATTTCAAAGTATATTAAATTTCAATATGTAAATACCTTATAAATCATAATAAATATATATCATAATACATGTCTTTCAGTTTAAGTAATAGAAAACTATTTAGAATGTAGTTTTCATATCTTTAATATGGAGACAATTTAATATACTTTAGAAAAGATTATGAGGATTAAATACATATAGATTATGAAGTACTTAAACAGTTTCCATCATAAATAAGTGCACAAATGGCAAGCATTTATATTTAAGAATTTTTCTGTATCATAGGTAAAAATTAAGTCCACATTATTAACTCCAAGAAACAAAATTAGGGGAAGTTTATAATACTATACTGAGGCTTTATGGTTTGTTAGGCACGATGGAATCTGGTATCTATGGCTTGCTTTGAGGAAAAGCAATGACTATATCTGTATGTAGAGAGAGCATTTATAGTCATGTGTGTACACTATGCTATGGGTACAATAAGGTTTGAACAAATTATAATCTGATAGCTTAATATTTGCGTTTTTGTATGTTATATCCAAGATGTTGAAGAGATTATCAGCCTTGAGTTTATCACTCACGACTATGTAGTAAGGTGAATATCATGAGAGTTATTATATTTAATAATAATTTATAAATGTTTATTTTTCTGCCATTTTTGTAACAATGGCTAATCATGCATAATCTACTCTTGATGACAGAATACTTTTATAATTGTACATTATAAAATGTTTGTGTTAATGAGAATTGAAGATTGTCAAATGGTATACCTGTGAGGAGGAGAGATTAGAAATGGATTGCTGATGCTTAAAATGTAGAAAAATCACGTACCGAAATGCACATACACAGATATATATACATACCAAAGCAATATACATATTCATATACTTACATACGTATATATTAGAGTACCTATATGTACTCACATGTATATATAAAGCTACACATACACACATACACATACACAGAGGAGAGATGTCTTTTTTTGGACAGGAACATTTCTGGGTTAACAATTCTGAGATGGGTGGGTTGCCCCATCTCTCAACGGAAGGTGGTGCCTATCTACTACAGGTGGTCTCTATAGGTTCTGTCTCCTCTTTGTTATATATTTTGGCTAAAGTCATCCTTGTTGGGTCCTGGGAGCCTCCCGCTTCCCTGGAGTCTGGGACTTTCTAGTGGTTATGCCCAGTTCCCCATCCTCCACTGCTACATATTTCTAGAAAATTTTCTGACTCTCTGTACTTCTTTCTTGTCCCTTCCCATACATGATTCTGCCCCCTTTTTTATCCCCTTCCTCTCCCCTCTCTCCCCCTCCCTCCCCCCTCTCTCCCCCATGTCTCTCCCTCTCTCTATCTCCTGTGATTATTTTGTTCCCTCTTCTATGTAGGATTGAAGCATCCACACTTTGGACTTTCTTCTTCTTAAGTTTAAATGTCATTCGCTAACAAATTTCTTTTAAGTCACAACTAGCTCAAGAGTAACAAATGTAATGATAGTGATATTCCAGCCTCCTGAGTGCTGAAATTAAAGGTGTGCTTTACCTGGCCATCAATATAGTTTTTATATTCAGATAATATAAAGTGGGCATATAATCTATATTGTATAGATAAATTGCATTCACTTGCAGACCTCATCTCAGCTGCTCAGTTGTCTTCAACCATCAGTGCTGGCAGTGTTCAACTTCAGAAGAACAAGGCAAGGTTGTGGCGGTACCCAGACTATGATGAAGCAACAACAGGTATAAATAGTGTTTTAAAGAACACAGTGAGATGAATCTACAGTATTTGTGAAGGAATTGTTGGGGATCAGGTAGTTTACCAGGACCTGGTAATTTCTTAAATGAGAGAAGAGAGAAAAAACTTTCAGTATGCAAGCATTCTTTCTGTTAAAATGCAGTGTCTTTAAGGACAGATGAAGCTTGATATAATGTTTATTCAAAACAATGTTGTAATACATTGTAAACAGTGCGAAATATTGAATAATATTTATTTCTGGAATTGGTTCATGTCTTTTTTCATAGTTTTATTATGTGTATAAATTTTACTTATGTCATAAAATAGACAAGTTTTAGATTTGTTATCCATCTTATATTTGCTTTTATTTCATTATTTTCATCATTGAAGTTTATTATAATTGTATTCTACTTTCTTTGAGTTTAACCACTCCTTTTTGTTTCAATGCTTCATTAAATTAAATTTTTATTTTTTAATGTTTTAAAATTATTTTAATAAAAGATTAAATTCCAAATATAGGATTCCTAAAGTTTGCTTTGATTACCTTTTTTCATTAAAATTTTTTCATCCCCATCTCAATTGCCCTCCCTCCTCTCCCCTTAGTGCTTCCCCCACCTCTCCTGTTGTCTCCCTCCCATCCACTCCTCCTCTTTATCTCTTCAGAAAAGAGCAGGCATCCTGTGGGTACCAACCAGACATGGCATATCAAAGTGCAGCAGGACTAGGCCCCTCCCTTCATATTAGGGCTAAATGAGTGTTACGGAGGGAGGCAGGGAGGGAGAAGGGAAGAAGGAAGGAAAGAAGGAAGGAAAGAAGGAAGGAAGGAAGGAAGGAAGGAAGGAAGGAAGGAAGAAGGAAGGTTCATAGCAACCTTATTTATAATAGCCAGAAGCTGGAAACAACCCAGATGTCCCTCCACAGAGGAATGGATACAGAAAAGGTGGTACATTTACACAATGGAATACTACGTAACTGTTAAAAACAATGAGTTCATGAAATTCACAGGCAAATGGATGAAACTTGAAAATATCATCCTGAGCAAGGTAACACAGTCACAGAACAATGAACATGGTATGTACTCACTGATAAGTGGTTATTAACCCAAAAGTTCGGAATACCCAAGATTTACTTCACAGCAACCATTGGGCTGAGCATGAGGTCCCAGATGGAGGAGTTGGAGAAGGGACTGAAGGAGCTGAGGGAGTTTGCAGCCCCATGGAGGGAGCAACAGTGTCATCTGGCCTGACCTCCTCATGCTCCAGGAGACTGGACCACCAACCAAAGAATATACATGGAGGGACCCATGATGCTGGCCACATATGTGGCAGAGGAGGGTCTTTTTAGCCATCAGGGGGAGGAGAGGCCCTTGGGCCCGAAGGTGTTAGATGCCCCAGTATAGGGAATGCCAAGGAGGGAAGACGAGAGTGGATGGGTGGGTGGGTGGGGGAATACCCTCATAGAGGCAGGAGGAGGGGGAAGGGATAGGTGGTTCCAATTGGGAGATCTGGGAAGAGGGAAACATTTGAAATGTAAATAAAGTATCAAAAAAATAAAATGAATAAAGAACAAAAAATATTGTTGTTTATTGTTGTTGTTCCTTTATGTTTCTGTTTGATTACATTATGTGTGTAGATGGGGAATGCACATGGCACAGCATGCTTATAGAGGTCAGAGGGCATCTTGGGAATTGTTTTCTCTTTTCACATTTACATGGCTTTCAGGGTTTAAGCTCATGATAGCAAGCCCTTATCCAATGAACTGTTTCTCTTGCTTTTTCTCCTTGTTCAATAAAAATCCTTTTGCTTGACATAGAATTTTATTTCAGAATTGCTCTTTTCTCAGCATTGATCTTTTCTGAGATTTAAATTATTAATTAAAGACTTTGTCTTTAAAAAAAAATCCTTCTGTTCGTTTTTGAAACAGAGTCTCACTCTTCAGCCCTGAGTTGCTACAAATGAGTCTGGTTTTTAATTGACAGTGATTGCTCTCCATGTACCTCCTGATGTGATTCACCATGTTGAACAAAAATAATCTTTTTAATTGTATTTTATGTTTTATTTATTCTTAAATTTTATTATTTTTGCTTCTATGATTACATAAATATGGATTTGTATGTATCTCTTGTTCATGATTTAAATCCATTCTCTCTCTTATAAAATTATCAGTCAGTACATATTCACATGTTCTCTCTGGGCTATACTATTTTAATTTTAATTTAGACTTTACTATAAAGATTTTAAACATATTGATCTTTTGCCTTTAAGACTTTTTTCATTTCTTTTCAATTTGTGAAAATCAGGGTTTTGTTTAATTGATACCTGACCTAATTCTTTGGTAAGATCTTACATATTATTTACAGCACTTATGAGTATTTATTTTACCTATTTACAGAGAAACATTAATCTATTTAAGTAATATGTTTCCAATATCTAGTATTTCTGTTGACTATTAACATCTCTTGTTTGAAAAATATATTGTTGTTACTTCCTGATAAAATATGTGTGTGTATATATATATATATATATCTGTATATATATATATATATATATATATATATATATATATATACCTCATTGGTACACTTTCTTTAGATATATATGTTAATATTTACAAGGATTAAGGTGTGGCTATACATTGAATTTTCCTCTATTGCTCCTCTATCATATTTTCTTATTTACCATAAATAGATCATAGATATCAATGTCTGAATGATGAAAGGTAAGAATCATTCTTTTAAGAGTGTGCTACTTTTTGCCCATTTAGTTGTATGTGATTATTAATATTAGTCTTCTAGTTATATATTCACATCACATCAACTGACTTTTATGATAAAATAGTTATAAGTACATTTTGCATATTTTAATATACTTATAGTTTTATATTAGGCACTAAGGTGTTAGATACTATATTAAAAATTCTAAATAATTTCATCTGCCTTTGAAATATTTTCCATTCTCAGTAGGCTACTCTTGAGTAGCTCACTTCACATACACATAAATGTGTTTCAGAAACATTACCCACATCTCTCTGCAGATACCTCTGCAGACACTGATACAGGTTAATGTGTAGTGGCCCCTGTTGTTGAACTTACACTATCGTCATCTTTTCTTTTCTTTTACTTTCAAGGCTTGAGTTTCTTTCTGGGATTTTGATTCTCTTGCTTTATTCTTTTTATTCATAGTCAGTCCTATCTTTTGTTTTCTACATGGTCCTGGTGAGTCTAAAGGTATTCATGCACTCTCAGCATAGATGAAAGTGAAGAAAAAGATGTTTTCTAAATAGGTGATGCAGACATACGGTCTAGACTACAAATGCAGCCTTGGCAACGTCACTACCTGTGATAAGCTTGTCCAGGAATACCAGGAACTTAAAATATTTTAAACAACTCATTTTAAATATAGATTCAGCATCCTTAGATACAGATATTAAAGTTGAATTTCAGGTGTATGAAAGAGATTTATTAGGTATGATCTCAGGCAGAACTTCTTAGGAGTTGGAGGATGAGAAGTAGCAATCAAAGTATGTGTGTCCAGTGAGTCTAGTTTTAGTGGAACATCTCAAGAAATTTTGTTCTATATGTTTCAATAAATATTCTTATCAAATTGTAGACAGCATGGTAGAACTTTTGTACCCTTTCCCATGTTATAATTGAATATTGACTTGATGGTGTAATGTTAGTGCTTCTCCTGGAAAGTGTTCCCATATGTTCACAGGTGATCTTCTGAGATATCACTAGAAAATCTACAAGTAAGCCTTGAGGCACACTTGTGCTGTTAAGGGATGGCCCAGTGATCAAAAATAAATGCTTTTTGTGATAGCACAATGAACAAGAACAAATTAGATGAGAGATGGCATACCTAATAAGGACAAGAATGGAGAGGGAAGATACACTGAACAAGGACAAAGATTCCCAGCCATAACCATCAAGATCATCTCATAATCTTGTACCTGTGAACACTGTCTTTTTCAGGAATCAATACCTATATCAAACACCAATTTCAATGTTAGTCATTACTACTTATAGTTCTTATTCTTTCATTATATTAAAATTATGAGAAATCTACAAATCTGACTGTATCCATAATTTTGGAAGGATTACCTTGACTCCATAAATGGACCCAACATTATATAGAAGTATTACAATTTTTTAAAAAAATCATATGCTAAAGTAGAATGCCCTGATAGCATATTAATGAAATTAGATTAACGTATAGACTGGCAAGCTTTTTCCCCCCTACAGTTTCACCTCCCTCCTCTCCTTCTAGTCCTTCCTCTGCACCTACCACAAGGCCAACAATTAATAAATGACAAGCTTTTATATAAAACTTGTTCTCTTGCAGGGAATGGTGACACATGCATTTAATTCTTGCACTTAGAAAACAGAGGCAGGTAGATTTCTATGAGTTTAAAGCAACCCTGTTCTACACAGTGAATTTCAGGACAGCCAGGATTTCATAGTGATACCCCATTTCACAACCATCATCTTCACCACCACCACCACTACCACCATCACCATCAACAACATCGGCAACAACAACAACCCGCTATTTTCCTGTCATTTCTTTCTAAGACTCACCTTTTCCAGATGACCTCTGCAGGAAGAGTTATGTGTTGTATGGGTTGTATTCACTAGATTGTCCATGTACATTGAAGTAGGTGACAATTAGACCCAGTTGATTTACAGGATTTTTCTGTAGGGACTGATAGGATGCCAAATTACATGGTGACCTTCAATGATATATATTCAAATTAAACCCCCAACAACACTATGAGTTCCTGAATCACTTATGAGATTGCATCCCTTCTCTTGCCTTAAAGTGGATCTAAATGCACAATAAATCAACATTCGTAATAATCAATTAAGATAGCTTGGCAGTGGTGGCACATGCCTTTAATCCCAGAACTTGGGAGGCAGAGACAGGCAGATTTCTGAGTTCAAGGCTAGCCTGATCTACGGAGTGAGTTCCAGGACAGCCAGGGCTATACAGAGAAACTCTGTCTCGAAAAATAAAACAAAACAAACAAAACAACAACAAAACAAAACAAAAAGAAAGAATCAATGAAGATTTTGGTGTTTGGTGACTACAGTAGCTATAATAGTATTGATTTATTTTTTACCATACCAAATGTACACACACACACCACACCACACCTTCAGAAGCACTTGGTACTAAAATTCATTAAAACATTCTGAAATGTCTGTATTTAAGTAACAGGTAAAGTATATGGCTTAGAAGTTAAGATTAAAATACTTTTTCTATTAAACTCTTAATGTTGTGTGTGTTTGCTCATGTGTGTGTGTGTTTAGTGTTTGTATTTATGCATGTGGCATTCATGTACATGTGTAAACATGTGTACCTGTGAGTGGAGGTCAAAGGTTGATGTTAGTAATCTGACTTGATCGTTCCTGACCTTACTTTTTAAGACAGTATCTCAGTGATCCCAAATTTCACTTACTGAGTGCACTAGCTCTTTAGTGAGCTACACAGAGTCTTTTCTTTCTTTCTTTCTTTCTTTCTTTCTTTCTTTCTTTCTTTCTTTCTTTCTTTCTTTCTTTTTTTTAATTTTTCCCTCCTATTGCCTTGTTATGGCAAGGTTTACAGACATGCCACACACTGCCTGACTTTTCTGTGGTGTAAGTCAGGTCCTCATGCTTTTGCAGCAAGCTTGCTCCCTACTGAATTCTTTCTCTAGCTTTTCAGCTATATTAAATCATGAATTAAAATCTTCCTTAGCTTTGCATCTTCTGCCCAATGCTTAAAGTAATTACTGACAATCCAGAAAACATGAAGTAATTTTAGAAGATATTGAACAGAGACATCCTAATTCTGACTGACATTCTCAGGAGTAATTGTTGTGTTTTATAAAGCAATCTATGTTTGATTTCCTTGCCTGTTACAAAAGCAGATGATTCTGAGCCTCAGAAAGTCCCTGATCATTCATTTCTCTGCTCTCAGCTTCCATATTGAAGCTACAAACTAGCTCCTTGGGGAAAATCAGAAAAATACCCACTTTGTCAGTTACAAATTTCATTTTACTGAACTCTCCAGGCACTTTAGGTAACCTTTTACCTGCAAGATAAAAGGCAAATAAAGTCAGCTTGGATGTAATATTTTACATGCTTAGTATTCTTCCAACTGAAATTATTCCCTAGGAGGTAGAATGCCCAGAAATGTAATTTCAAACAAGGAAAGTTCACATATAATTCAATAATATTCACTACTGCAGTATCTGAATTTTTCACAGAAATATTCATTCTAGACCAGGGCACAGGGTGATTCAGGTCAGTTTTGAGAAAGAGAAGATTCAAAATGAACACCTGGGTTCAGTTTTCTTTTCTTGCAACCATAGGAATAAAATGTTGCTTGTCTACGAAGGAGGAAATAGTTGAGTCCCAGTTCCTCTAAGAATAGCACAGTAGCAAAAGTTCTTGATCAGCCTTAATGAAACTATAAAATTCTGCAATTTGTACCCATAGAAATATTTCTGGAAATCCAGCTGTCATGAGGGGCAAGTACACCAGTATCTCATCCACATAGAGTACCTGGAAACAAGCCAATCTCATAGAAATAAAGCATCTAGGAGAGGTTTCCCCAGGAGGATATGGGAGGTGGGGCATGGAAATAGTCTATGTGGGTACTGCCTACAGTACAGCCAGACAGAGGCAATATGCTGATGCTATTATATAGAAGAGGAAGTATTGACAATGATGGACTGTAAATTTCAAAATGCTTTAGAAAAGCAAAGCAATTTGGAAGCATTTACCAGAAAAAAGATCATACGTGTTTCAACATGCCACGTGATGATCTACATGTTTGAAACGTGTAATCTGAATAATATGAATGTTTTATGTTTTTAATTTATTATTAAAAGTATCAAGAATTCTTTCTACTGTGGAATTTTAGGCAGCATCAGTTTTTCTCAACAAAAATACTAAAGATAGTTTGAAGTTGTCCATGATAATTTTATTTCTGAGACATTTTCTACTGTGTGGCCATCCATGTTTAGGAGTGCTTGTGTTTGGTTTTGTGTTGTTTTTTAGGAAAAACATGAATTCAATGTGAAAAAGTGTCAAAATATTACATTAGTCATTGTTTCTTGAAAATGAAAATTACTTGGGGAGTAAATAATGCAATAATCCCTTCCTTTCTTTCTATGCTATTGTCTCTGCAGCAACATAATTATGTCCATAATTATTGCATCTTAGATATTGTGTATGGTATTTTGGAAAGAAAATGCATGTTTTATTTTGAAAGGTGAAAGCATTTATACTCAACATCAATTTTATTTTTTTCTGGTATGGCACAATGAAATCATATCCTCAAATAAGTTATACAAATAGTCTACCACTGAGCTTCACTTAGCTCTGAAGATTTAATAAGCATCTATTTAATTTAAGACATTGTAGGAGAACACTTATATTTTAAATATGTCTGACTTCATTTCTGATATTTAAATATGAATGAGGTGATTTGAATTATTTTTTCAAAGGCCATCATTATAATTCTTCCTTCAGTGGCACAATTCTAAAATTTTACATTATTGCAAACTTTTTTTAATTTGTAAAGTAATGACTGGCTGTATTTCTCTGCCAGGAACTGTGTGAGAATATGCTGAATATTTTCTAGAGACCTGGCTGTAACTATGCAGTAATTTGCATGTCCCCTGTAGGCAAAATTATTTAAGATATATAAAATAAATCAAAGCCCTACGTATAATTATTCATATTTCATTGGTGATATACGTCAGAGTGTACTTTTGTTAATTCATGCTTAGAAATTTTCAAGATCATCAACATTAGATATTATTAAATTGAAAATAGAATCTTTTCATTGCCATTCAAATTCAAGCTCTGATTTTTCTCTTGAATAAGATGACACAGATTTCAAGCAGCTATGCTATGTGGCATATTTTAGATATTACAGATAAATAATATAATCTTTCCATCATTTGAGGGAGTTTCATGAAGACTCATTTGTTCTCCTTTAACTGTAAAATTACTTAGGTAAAGTTCATATTAGGGAAATGTATAGGATGCTTAGACATCAAGAGAAGAAGGACGAACTCACTTGTAACTTATGATACTTGCTGAACTTTAGAGTGGCGTATTATCCCCTCCATGTGTATATAAGGCCACTACTACAATTTCTGAGACAAAATTGAAGCAGGTTTTATTAAATATTGCCCAGGGCAGTAGATACTAGTTAGGTATAAACTTGGGATTCCCACAGATGGGCTGTGAATTATGTAAGTTGGCTGCTTATAAAGGCAAACCCACTAGGTTACATACTTCTTGCCTTTGTTTCATCAGGTAGAAGCTTACATCCTAGCACCCTTTCTGCCTACATGTAATCAAGCACATCCAGTGCAGTTAAGAGAGCCAACCTTGTTTATAAGAGTGAAAACATGTGGTTTGCTATCTTAGATGAACAACAGCTCCCAGCATTCCAGGAAGTTGTCTGTCCTAGGGCAAGTGGGCTACATGTTTATCTTTCCTTGGGCAAATGGGGATATTAGTTTAGAAGCACTTTTGTTTGTTACCTCTTAAGCCCAATAATTATAACTTAAAACATAAGACAGTTTGTCATGCATTTTATTGAATATTCATGATAACCCTATGAATTAAAAATTAGTTCTCCTTTAGTATGAGATACTATCTTCATTATTTATTATTAAGAAATGCAGAGACAGTGCTTAATTAACCTATTCTATAGGTTTAGTTTCTAACCTGCCTGCCTCTTTACTTTGTGGCTTCTAAGTTTAGTTCCACTTCATGTGTAATTCCACCATTTGAGAAGTTGACACATGAAGATCAAGAAAGCAGTTTGAAATACCCAAAAGTCACTTCGCAGGAACAGTAGTACTGAGTACGAGGTCCCAGATGGAGGGTTTGGAGAAAGGACTGAAGGAGCTGAGGAAGTGTGCAGCCCCAGGGAGGTAGCAACACTGGCAATTGGCCTGACCCCCCATATTTCTGGAGACTGATCCACCAACTAAAGAATACACATGGAGGGACCCATAGTGCTGGCCACAAAGACTGCAGAGGAGGGTCCTGTTACCCGTCAGGGGGAGGAGAGGCCCTTGGGCCTGAGGGTGTTATATCCCCCAGTATAGGAGAATGTCAAGGAGGGAAGACGAGAGTGGATGGGGGGTGGTGTGGGGAGGTGGGTTGGAGAATATCCCCATAGAGGCAGGGGGAGGGCGGAGGAAATGGGGATGTTCCAAAGGGGAGATCTGGAAAGGGGGAAACATTTGAAATGTAAATAAAATATGAAAATTAAAAAAAAAAAAGAAAGCAGTCTGAGTGAGACACTATACTAAAACAACAAAGAACTAACTCTAAATCTGTATCCTCTCCAGGAAAATCTCTCCTGCCTTGGTCACTCTTGAACTATTTGCTATTAAATGTTGTTTGCTTTGTGTAAGGCAATAAAATCAGAGATGTAAAAACCATCTCAGTCAGAAACTACAGGGACATTGACAGATGAGGCCTGTGCTTGTGTGTGAAGATATTTGACAACAAGAAAGCTCAAAATTGCTTATCTAAAATAAACAAATGTCTAGGTTTTGATACAAAGGCAATTGCCTATACTGAATCAAGATATAAGATGTGGCATCTTTGAAATGCTATTTACCCTGGTGATTAACGTTTCAGGAGAGCACCTTGTTCATAGTGTAAAAGCCCATAGCATGAATGCAAAGATCAAGGTCTTCTAGCTAGGTTGGCTCCTGCTTGCCCTAGCCATCTCTTTATGAAGCAAGGGGCAGGAGTTTTGGGATTACTCAAATGCAGCCTTAGCCCACTCATACATCCCATTCTGAGTGTTAGGTGAAGGCATAGCAAAGGCTGCCATCTCATCAGCTCTATTGTATGGAGAGAATCTGTTTGTAATCTTACTGTTATTTGTGCTGTTTAGAGTTATTACTAGTTCACAAATAGTTTAATGACTCTGGCACCACAGGCATATGTTGAGGCAGCTACGACACTGAGAAGCAAAAGTCAGTATTGTCATGTATGTAAAAGACACCAAGAAAGCTTTGCATTTTATTATTTGTTTTACTTATACCTTTACATTATCGATGGAAAATTTTCAAATTAAATAGAATACATAAAGCTACTTATTACATTCTACTATATCTTTGTAAGAAATCTATAAACAGAAAGACAAGACTTAGCTTTTTGTGGAATGTGCTATCATAGGCATTTAAAAATGTAGGGTAAGGGAAAAGAAGTATTTCAACTATGTACAAGTATGCTTGCAGTCTTCTCAATTAAAAGAAAACAAAACTGGCTAAAATGTGCAAAACTCTCCTTTTTGTAAAATCAAGAGTATTGGTCAGTATAGAGAAGAGGCTTTAAGTGCCCTTCTGAAAACTTTTGTACTCTGTGACTATTCCTATTTCAGCTGTTAGAATGGGTTCAGGTTTTCTAAGGAAATCTAAGGCTATGCACTTATATTTTATTTATTTATTATTTATTTATTGGTATCTATTAGTATATGCTCAAAATGTTGGTGTTGTAACTCAATATCATCCTTGCTTCCTGTCTTTTTATAAATAATCACAGTATGTTTAACTATGTTTGAAAGTATGTCAAGCTGTTTGAAAGTCATTATCATTTCCTTGGCAGACTAATTGTCTCTTTCAATCTGAGATCTACATCCAGAAATTTAAAATTAAGCACTAGAAAATCAAACCTGTTATGTAGTTGTTAGCAAGATATTTAGTACTGGAATGTATTTTAAAAACTTAGTAAAGAACAAATTCTTCACCAAAATATAATATAACGAAGTTGATATTGAAAATAACAATGCTAACAGAAATTGATTTTTCTGGGTAGACATCAATACAACATTTGTTAGTAGATATGAATGGTAACAAATATAGCTAGCAATTTTTGTCTGTAGATGTCTTCCCTATCATATTTCTCTGGATATCTGATTTTTAGCTATGCTAACTGGAGCTCAAATACATTGTATATGTACTGCTTTCATTGTGAGTTCAAGCCAATTATAATTTTAACATGTAGTAGGCTACAGAGTTTTAGATATTACCATGCCATTGGAAAGCTATTGAGTTCTTGAGCAACTGTCAGTTAATAAATAGAGGGATAAAGTAATGAAATAGTCTTGGGATATATTTGTTTTAGGCCAAGAAAATAACAACAGCAATAACAGCAGTTAGAAAACGGAACCTCAGCTTACAAAAATGTGTTTTAGATGTTAATAAGCTTTCAGATTTGCTAGAACATTCTTACTGAATATATGAAGCTATTATTATGATTCTCTGGAGAATGGTAAAAGCTCCTGTTTACATAACTATTCTCTTATCTTCTCATTTATTTATTCTTTTATTTATTCAGTAGTAAATGTGAATTAAGCACAAATCCATGACATCAGTGATAAATGGTAAACACAGACTACTGGCAATAAACCAATTCAAATTGCTTGCATCTAAATTGGTAGTAATAATATCCAATCAAATCATAGAAGACACATTTCCAAAATTGCCTGTTTCTATGAATTGTTTTTCTTTAAATATTTAGTTATAGACATATATTTTCAAGCATTAAAATCTACATTTTTATCAGGCACTCACTACTCTAACATACTGTGATAGTTTCAATATTGAATGTCCCCTAAAGGCTGCAAGTTGAAGCTGTGTTTTCAAGATGATGCTATCTACAGTTGGGGAAACATTAAATGAAGCCTGATGGGAAAACTTTATGAGAACATGATTGATGGGAATTGTAGCATCCTGCTGCTACACCTTCCTCCTATATGCTTCCTATGAGATGAGTAGTTATCTGGCACAGGTCATTTGTGCTGACAGGCCAAATGTAACATGACCTACCTAGACCATCCGAAACTACAAAACAAAACAAATATTTTTCTTTATAAAATGGGTGTCTTAGGTATTGTGTGATAATAATAAAACACCAACTCTATTTATACAATCAAAATTAGCACCACATGATAATAATAATGTCCATGATGCAAGTATAAATTTGCAACTTTGTGTGTAGTAAAGTGTATTGGGATATTTGTTTCCTTACAATAATATAGCAAACATCTTAACACTCATGAAAATGGAATGGCTGTATTTTTGGAAAGAGTATATATGACTACAAAATCATACACACACACATACACAAGCATGCATAAGAAAATGTATGTATATATAACATATATCTATATATGCATATGTACTATATATTACATATATATTATATATTCTGTTATTAGTCACACTGCTGTATCACTTGTTCAAATTAAAAATCTAAAAAGTGAAAGGAAGAGTAGCTCTGTTCCCAAATCTGGTTGCAGTGACTGCTCTAGGGAAATCTCGGAAAGGAGAGAGGCTATATTATGTGTGATTCTCCTGTTATTGCCTAAGTCATAAATCTATATAAACTACCATTTTGATACCTGTTTGTACTGCACTGAAAAACTTCAGTAGTTATTTTCATCAATATATTTTACTCTTTCCAATATATTTAGTTTAAGAAAAAGAATTGATAAAATTCTATTGTTCTTGATGACATCATGAGTTTTGTTGATTTTCTAAGCTTTAGGCTCCTTTTCCCCATTATTTGATTCTTGAAGTTGTTACAAAATTCTTTCATCTAATGGGTTACCAGATAAGTCTATTTTATTTTATAAGGGTTAATAAAACAAAATTTTGGCAAATTTTTCCCCTGCTTTTCTTGTCTCCTTTTATCTCCCTCAGGAATTTTAGAATTGTTTTTAATTTTCTTTTAATTTTTGACTTAGGAGAAATGTATCACCCTGTCTTTTACAGTGAGTTGTATCATGTGTTTCTTTCATAAGTTGTGATGTCAAGTATCTTTGCTAGACTGCTTAATTCTTGCTGTTCTCAGAACTGCTTATATACTCAAAAACATTCAAACTTGTATTCATAAACAATATAATATCCAAGTAATCACTTGTTATGTTTGCTGGTTAGTCTTATGTCAACTCTAGTTAACAAAATCTAGAGCTATCTGAAAGGAAGGAACCTCAACTGAGAAAGTGCTTCCATAAGATCCAGCTATAAGGCATTTTCTTATTAATTATTAACTTTGGAGGTCCCAGCCCATTGTGGGTGGTGCTATCCATGGGCTAATGGTCCTGGGTTTTATAGTACAGCAGGCTGAGCAAAACCATGGGGAGCAAGGCACTAAGAATCCCACCCACCTATTGCCTTTGAATCAGCTCCTGCCTCCAGTTTCCTCCCCTGTTGGAATTCCTGTTCTGACTTCATTCAATGAACAGCAATATGGAAGTATAAGTCAAATAATCCCTTTCCTTCTTAACTTACTTTTTGGTCATGATGTTTCATTGTAGCAATGGAAATGCTAAAATATCACATCTAGATTATTTACTAAAAATAAATCAAACCTGTACTTGGCTTCTTTGACTAGACTGTTAAATATTTCATTTTTTTTGCACGTCTCCTATTTGCTTTTGAGTGTGTGGTTTGGTCCAGCCCTAAGCCTTGAAGCTCTGCATCAAGCTGTTTCTTGATTGTTACAGAAAAAAAATCACATCTGTGTATTGCAGTGTTGCCTGGATGATCTGTAGTTACAAATGCCTTCACTTTTTTAGCAGAATAATAGGGTTTTGCTTGGGTAGGCATACTTACGTTTAAAGAGGGTATAAAATTGTTTTAAGGAAATAAATAATATATAACTTTGTTAACTTCTTAGTTTTTCTGACTAAAAATGTTTAAAGGGGGAAATAGGAGTTCTGAATGTAATTGTGTGTAATTAGTGCACTGTGACTGTCTTCTTATTTTATAGTTTAATCTTTCATCTTTATGTCAGTATTATCTAGGATCTATGTTGTTGGTTATAGTTCAGCATGTCTTAATGAGCCATACAAACTGTCTATAAGAAATGAGAAACCTGCCAATCAAGTCTATTCACTTTCTGCTAGAAGTTCTTCCTTCCAGTGAAAATGTAATTGAAAAGATAGTTATTTCTGAAAACAGGCTTATCTGGTAACTCATTAGAGGCAGAAGATTTATAACAACATCTGAAAGAATAAAATAATGAAAAAATCCTATACCTTAAAAAATAAACAAAACTAATGACATAGCTAAGAATAAATAAAATGGAAAGTTTGGAGAATTTTAATGGCCATTTCCTAAGATTTCTTGACACTGTGGCAGAATCAAAAAGTATTTTAATGAGCCTAAAACTATGAACTCAATTACATCAGTGTTACAAGCGATAAACACATCTCAACATATTTACACTTCCTGCCTAAGTCCTTCCAATGTTTATAGCAAGGTGAGGAGGTTGTATTTACTTCAAATTTCTCATTAGTCACTCCATTTTATTTTTCCCTCCTCAAAATTATTTTCAGTTGAATAACGCACATGATAGGGTGTTTTACATTGATAATGCATATTGTGTTATATGTAATACTAAGGATTGCCTCTTAGTTTTGTCAGTAGCTAATGTTTGATTTCACAGATGAAACAAATCATGCTCAAAGCTTGTTCACAGTACGTGAGAGGATCACAAAACCCTGTACCTACACATTTTCTATTTATGACTGAGGCATGTCTTCTACTCATGTATTCAGTTTCCTTCCATCTACATTACCTTGCTAAATACAGAGGATATGGGGTTCTAATGTGCTACTAGTGATAAAAATTCATGGTTAGATGAGCTGATTTAAAAAAAAATAAAAGAAATTAGGGCAGCTATTTTTGAAATTAAGGGTTTTCTTTTTCACTGGTCAAAAACTAGGGCAACAATTGAGCTGATTAATTGAATGGATAAAGTCAAGGGCACAGTTTCTTTTAATGTTTTCTTTTCTTTTCTTTTTTTTTTTTTTGTTTTGTTTCCTTTGTTTTGCACTGCCATATTCATCACACAAGGTAGTCCTTTTGGACTGGCTGTTTTCACTGGTGGGTTGTGTATTAGTGTAGAGTCCTTTCTACCATGTTCTAGGCCCTGTGTTTGGTTATTACTAATATTTGTTCTGGTTCAAATATTTTTTATGTGTGGTTGTATTATTCTCTTATTTTGATCTACTGTCTACTTAATAAACTAGTAAATAATGTCTATCATTACAGTCCCATATGATGCTAATTCTGATACTAAAAACTACTGACTTATTGTGTCTGTGTAATAGTGAGAGAACTTTACTGGATGGTATCAAGCTAACATTCCCTCATTTCTCATTGGCTGGTATTAAAGTACATCCTGTATAAAAGCTCACCAAATATTGGGACAAGAGTAAAAAGAACAAATGATTGGCTTAGACTATCGTTCTGCTGAAGTATATGGTTGTCTAATAGCTAAACAACATAAAAAAAAAAACAAAAACAAAAACAAAAAAAAAAACTCCCCATCAATCCCCCCAGCATCCTCCTTCCTTCCTTGAGGCATCAAGTTTCTACAGGAGTAAGCACACCCTCTCCCACTGAAGCCAGACAATGCAACCATCTGTTACATTCGTGCTGGAGGCCATAGACCAGTCCATGTATGCTCTTTGGCTGGTGGCTCAGACTCTGGGAGCTCTGAGGCGTCCAGGTTAGTTGATGGGGTAAAGAAGTCAAGGAGGGGGACCAAGAAGCAGGGTAATATTAGGAATGTAAATAAATAAAATAATTTAATAAAAAATTTAAAGTTCAATTCGGAAGATAGAGGATTACGGAGTATAGCCTACATGGAGGCAACTCTTACTTTTGTTGGCACAGTATTCTGTACTTGTTGAGATTCAGTAGAAACTGGGTCTTTACTTTCTTGAGTATTTAAAAAAGCAAGGAAATGTTATTGAAAAGTTTTGAGTTTGGAAGGGGAGAAGGAAACTATTTTTGCCTCTCCTTCACCATTTTGATAATCTTCAGTTTTTTAAAATATTGTATCTATCACTTTTTATATGAATCATCAAAAATGATTTATGTTAACTTGACAGGGTCTCAGAAATTATTTAAATAATTAAAGTGTAGCTCTGAAGATATTGAGAATCCATCTATGCCTTCTATTCTTTATTGTTCCTGATTGAGTTCTGGCTGTCCTACAACCTGGTATAGCTTCTCTAATTGTCTACACACAAATGACATTTTTATATGTGAAGACCAGAGTGAAATATCATGATCCATTTTTAAAAAAGTGTTTTCCACTGGAGTTGGAGAGTGGCCTCCTAGTCAAGACCATGAAGAGACTTTAAAACAAAGAAAGGACAAAAGATTATTCTGTTTCTTTTTATTTTACACTATGGGTAGTCTGGAAGGGCCCAGAAAGAATAAAAGTCCCAAACTTATACTACCAGCCATTTCATTCTCATGCCTTTGGTGTTCGAATGTGTAATAGGTTGAATGACAATGGTCTCTAGTGGAGTTTCTGTTTGAATACTTGGTTCCCAATAGGTGGAACTGTTTGGTAAGGATGGGAAGTGTGGCCTTGTTGGAGTACATATGTCTCTGGAGGTTGGCTGGGAGTCTCCCAGCATGGAGAGGGTAGTGGTGGAGTGCACAGAGTAGGACTCTGGTGATGGCTTTAAAGTCTGAGGGTCTCAGCACTTTCTAGCTCTCTAACTGTATTGAAATGCTGTTGTTAACTTGTAAAAAAATCCTAAAAATCTTTCTTGCTCTTTTTGAGAGTAAAAGGTTGCTGGTTTAGGAGATTGACACCTGAAGCCTAAGCAGCAGGGGAGTAAATATTGTGGCCTTTGTTCTATCTCAGGAGGAATTGCTGGGTTCTAATTTTCAGCCTGCTATTCTGAAGTCTCAGGAAGAAAAAGGGACACTTAGAAAATGATTATAGCATTTATTACAAAGTTGTAAAAAGTTTTCAATGAAAGCTATTTAAGGGGGAAAGCCAAAAGATCCTAAGTGGGGAAAAGGAAAACTTCTTCAAAGTGGAGAAAGGCAAAAAATTATAGTAAGGGAAAAATTCTTTCAGAAGGGGAAAAAGAAAGGATATCACTCTATCCTTTATGTCTTCTGAACTTATACGTCCTCAGAATACATGATCCCATGTTACAAAGTTCATTCCAAGTTCACACAAAGAATCAAATCATAAGTTGAAATAAAAGTTTACAACAGAGAATGTTTATATGCTTATCCATTAGGATTAATTATATGGCTAAACATCCATCACCTATCTTAGCCCCACAGGTTCATAGAAGGTTTAAAAACATAACTAAGTTATTAGTGAAGTTTTGTATAGACAAACCCAGTCAATATTTTATCTCCTGTCCTAGCACCTATAGTAAATCTCTAGTTCTCTTTTTATGACTTTTGGTTAATTGTTTCACAACCTCTTGGTATTTGCTCTGAGCAGGAGAATGTCTGGTTACTATCTAAGAGCAATAAACTGGTCACACTTGGAAGACTGGCAGAGTTCTCACTGAAGTTTTGACTATCAGAAAAGGAATTAATAGCAGTCCCACTATAAAAGAGCTTAATAATCAGTGATATAATTTTAGGAATTCTTATAGGATCATCATTAAGACTTAAGTCATCCATTTGTCTATATAGTATCACTACAAGAGAATACATCTTCATGGACCTGCAGAGATCTGCTTCAAAGGGGTGTGGTACTACTTAGTGATTGTTATATATTTTTAATAATAACAGGAAAAGCATATTAATAACATTCCTAAAATGAATCCTTTACAGCCTTGCTTAATAATGGCCCACCTGTCACAGATTGTATAATAATCTGAAGCAAGCCATCTCAGGATTATTACCTGCTAGTTATTAGCTTGTCCCATTATGGTTTCTGACTGAGGTCAGCTTTGAGATTTCAAAAGGACATGACACTCCACTTTGCTCTGTCTACCTGAGACTAGTGAATCAGATGTAAGCTGCCAGCTACTGTTCCAGTGGCATGCTTGTCTCCCAGCTGCCAGGTTCCCAGTTATAATGGTCATAGAATTTACATTCAAAAATATGAATGAACAAGCCCCCAATTAAATGCTTTCTTTTTTTCTATTTTTAAAAATTTATTTATTTATTTTATATTTTGATACTTTACATTTCAAATGTTTTGCCTTTTCCAGGTTTCCCCTTTGAAAACCCTCTATCCCATCCCCCCATCCCCTGCCTCTATGAGGGTATTCCTCCACCTACCTACCCACTTCCGTCTTCCCTCCTTGGCATTCCCTTATACTGGGGCATCTAACACCCTCAGGCCCTACTGATGGCCAACAAGACCCTGCTCTGCCACATATATGGCCAGCACCATGGGTCTCTCCCTGTGTATTCTATGGTTAGTGGTCCAGTCTCCGGGAGCATCGGGGGTCTGGCTTGTTGACACTGTTGCTACATTGCCTTCCTTATGGTGTCCCTTCACAACAACAGAAGAGTAATTAACAGAAAATGGAAATTATATTACTGAATCCCTTGATTCTCAAATCTTCATGTCCATCTCAAAGTGTACCACAAGGTTCTGGTGACTTCAGCTTGTGGGTGGCAAGTCATGACACTTCTAAGTTGCTATAGGCTTGTGAACCAAGTCCTAACAGTTTCTGTCTACTCATATCCCTACCTTACCAGCTACCTGCCTATCCTATTGTTTCTGTTCCTTTGGAAAACTCAGGCTAATGGGGTGTATTAGCAGATATTCAAAGCTTTAGAAGTCTGAAAGGCTTCATTCACTATTGCACATCTGGCAGAAATCATAAATTGTGTCACATCATTTTTCTCATGCAATGTCACATTTCATTCTTATATTCTCTTAATGAACAGTTCAGAAGTCTGCACAGGCTTTTCTTTTGCCATGCCATAGAGAATCATTATCACTGAACATGTCAAATTTCTTTTTAAATGGAGATCCATTCAGCTATGTGGAAGATTACAAACAAGAGCAGAGACATGCCAACAGCTGAGTCAGTTATCTGACCCCATGCTAACGCAACTAAGAAAAGAAACATAATGACGTTTAAAATATCCAGTGTCAGCAAAATAGTCATACAAGACACTGAGTGGAAGAATCCCTCTGCTGTAATTGAGGTAAAAGGTGCTATCCACTGGCCACAGGAAGTAGATCAGTATTTATCATTTGTCCTTCGACAATAAGTATAGTCATTAAAAGACTGTCACATCCTAGCAAGGCATTGGTGATTCAGGTTACTGGTTATTCTTGTACACATCCATTTGATTTTCTCCATCTTTTCACTGACAGTAACAGCAACATAATAGATCATGGGCAGTGCAACAAAATAAAAATTGAAGCACTCACCACCATGACTTAGAAAAAGATACAGGTCAGGGCTACAAAATATTACAGACAAAACTTCTTTAATAAGATAGATTTCTCCAAAACTGAAGCTGAAGCAAAATACATATCCCAGGCAATAAGCTTCTTAGTTGGTAATAATTATCAGTGGATTTCAAAAATCATCAAAAAATTATTTCTTTTTTTATAGCAGACTTTGAAACTCTGTGAAAAAAATTTCATAAGGCAATATTAAAAGTCTACCAAATCACATAGATGATGCAGAACACAAAATTCTACATTTTAGTAAACAGATCAATTATATTAATATTGGTATTGATATTGATCACAAGACTCTCCAGTCATGATGTCATCCAGATACTTCCATCTGATGGGGAAAAGATTATTGTGTTGTCTTTTAGCATCATGTGAAATTGTTACAATAATCAACTGAGTGCAATAAATCTTTTCCATTAAAATTTAGTAAGTTAACATAATTTTATGGAAATGAGTGTTGTGCTTGTATGTACCATGTGTATGACTAGTACCAGCAGACCCCAGAAAGGCATTGGATGCTCTGAAACTGGAGTTATATTAGGTTCTGTGTTGATATGTGGCTGCTGGGAATCAAATTTAAATCTTCTGTAAAAGCAGTCAGTACTCTCTACCTCTGACCATCTCTCTAGACCCTTGAATCAGATAAATTTTTCAAATAAGAACAAGCCTAAATCTTTCTGTTTATGGAGTCCCACCTGTAGGCATGTGAATTTTGAGGGAGAAGAACATTTGGGAGGAGAAATTCCAACACACTCATGAAAATCCCGTCTGGTATAAAGCCTCCATATGTCTTTCTTCCCAGCACCATCATGGGATTTTGAGTTCTGCTGAGATAATTAAAGCCAGGTATTCCCTTTGTTGGTCTGTCTCTGCTGGTATATTTGTCTGTCTCTCTTTCTCATCAATTTTCTACAAATTTAATGACATTTTTGTTTTCTTTTTTATTGGATATTTTATGTATTTACATTTCAAATGTTATCCCTTTCTTGGTTTCCCCTCCAGAACCCTCCTATCCCATTCTCTCTCCCCCTGCTTCTATGTGGGTGTTCCCCCACCCACCCACACACTCCTGTCTCCCTGCCCTGGTATTCCCCTACCTTAGGGCATCAAGCCTTCACAGGACCAACATCCTCTTCTCCCATTGATGCCCAACAAGGTCATCCTCTTCTATAAATGCAGCTGAAGCCATGGGTTCCTGGGAGCTCTGGGGTGTCTGGCAGGTTAATATTATTGTTCTTACTATGGGGTTGCAAACCCCTTCACCTCCTTCAGTCCTTTCTCTAACTCCTCCATTAGGGACCCAATGCTCAGTACAATGTTTGGCTGCGAGCACCTGCCTCTGTATTTGTCAGGTGCTGGCAGAGCCTCTCAGAAGACAGTTATATCAGGACCCTGTCAGCAAGCACTTCATGGCATCCACAATAGTGTCTGGGTTTGGTGACTGTATATGGGATGAATCACCAGGTAGGGAAGTCTCTACATGGCCTTTCCTTCATTCTCTGCTTCACACTTTGTTTCCATATTTCCTCCATGAGTATTTTGTTCCTTCTTCTAAGAAGCAACAACTTTGGTGTTGCTTCTTCTTGAGCTTCATGTAGTTTGTGAATTGTATCTTGGGTATTCCAAGCTCTCTTAACTTATAAGTTAAAGAATAAAGTCACTATTTTGTAGAGAAATTTTAATTAAAAAATATGGCTGCTGCAGCAAGGAATCATATCCAAAGACCTTCTGTGTGATCAGACTTGAATGCAGACTCAACACACACCATTAATCCCTTTTTGCTAGAATACACACCTTTAATCTCTCCAGCTATAATAGAGACAATTTAGTACTCACCTTTAATCCCAAACAAGGAAGTCTAATTGAGGAGCCGACAAAGTGGTGGATCAGAGAAAGATTGACAGATAAATCAGAGATAAGATATTCGAAATACATATCCTATCAGGACAAAAGACAGGAAAAAGACAATTTAAGAGTTCAGGAACATAGAGGGAGGGAGGGATGGAGGGAGGGAGGCAGAGGGAGAGGGAGAGAGAGAGGAGAGAGAGAGAGAGAGAGAGAGAGAGAGAGAGAGAGAGATCAGTTCAGTTGAGTGCAGTTAGGAACAGACAGGAGCAGTCCATTTCAGAGCAATTAGTCCAGTTCAGAGCAATTTGGCTTGTTCAGTCACTGTAGTTCAGTTCATGAAATTCAGAGGGAGTCTTTTCTTTTCTTTCTTTCTTTGTTTCTTTCTTTCTTTATTTATTTTATTTTCATATTTTATTTACATTTCAAATGTTTTCCCCTTTTCAGATCTCCCCTTTGGAACCTCCCCATTCCCTCCACCCTTCCCCTGCCACTATGGGGGTATTCTCTAACCCACCCTCCCACCCACCCACACACTCTTGTCTTCCCTCCTTGTCATTCTCCTACAAGCAGAGAAATTCAAAAGCCTCGAAAAGACAATTTGAATCAGTCAGCTTGGACAGGAGTTTGAGCCAGAACAGCAAAGAAGAAGTAGCCAGCCAGAGTTCAGAAAGAACTTGAAAGAGTGAGTTTATTCAGCATTAAGTCTTGGAGCCTGCTGCATTCTAAGCCTAGGTTAACAGACAGAGTCTGGCAGCTGAAGAGTTCAAGGTCTGGGCTTGCAGAAGCTAGAAGCTACCAGGCCTAACCCTAGGGATAGATTGAAACATGATGGGTTTAGTGTAAGCCATGTATATGTAAAGCTTGGATACAGCTCTCATCTCATCACTCCATCTAAGGAAATAAAAACATTTATAATATTTTGTTATAAATAATTTTCAAAATTAGAACATGTTTTAAACCTATTTCCAGCAAGATATTTCAAGTTCTATAGAATAGACTATACCTTCTGAAAATATTCCTTAGATATGATAAAAATAAATGTGTTCAAAGTGATAAATTGAGCTTTTGTGAATTGTGGCCCTCTTCTTAGAATTATAGAAGTGGAAAATGAGCTGCTTTGCTTCGCAGCAGGCATATTTATGATCTAGACTCCCTGCTGACTGTAAGCTGCATCAGCATGAGAAGCACATTGCAGCAGTAGAGGCAGAGCAGGGATTTTGGTATCATAGGTTAGGGTAACAGGATAAGTGCTCTGTCCTTCTGTGTATAGTCACAGTCCATTTGCATATTCAAAGGATTAAATTTGTTTTAAATTTAAATTTGTCCTGAAATTGTTTGCATTTTGGATTTTATTGCAATGAACCTTTCATTTATACAATTGCAACCATGGACTTAGAAAGTCACAAGTGAGAGATATTTCAATCTACTTACAAGCTAAATGTAAAAACCGAGTGGGCTTTGTTCTTAGCTTCTTTTTGAGCAAGATAATAATTGTGAACCAAGTTAGTGCATTATTGCATTTTTTATAATTTGTTCATTTGAAATAATAAAACATTTGAATGATATTTAAACCAGAATTGGATCTCATAATTAGCAATAACATCCCTGATAAATTAGTGACAAAAGTCACAACAAATTTAACACTGCCACTTATTTCTAATTCACAGCAAAGCCTAATGATACACCAAACATTCACTGTCCTATAAAAGTTGTGCTAACAAACTTTAAATAATGTGACCCATGCATATTCTTTTCTGATGGCCAAAGTAAGATATGGCAACAAATAATAAAATAACATTGTGTGTGATGGAATATGAGAAGTATTTCCTTGGAAATACTTTTCCACTAGTGTCATTTCCATCAGCTAAGATTTTAACCATGAACAGGTAGATATGGAATGATGAATGACCTACAATGATGAGTAAGAAGAACATGACATCTTTCTGACCTATTAGCAGCACCACAAAGAATATCCTGTGTTTTCTCCTCATTAAATTTCTTACCTCTTCTGCACTGAGACTCTCCAGAAACTATGTTTACTTTTACATTTTTTTCTAAATTTCTACATTTTTCTTGCTTTCAGTATTATGTACAAGCAAAATAAAGGCCCTTGATTTTCTCCTTAATTCCCGTTCCATCTGGAACTGAACTACTCTCTGATGATCCTCAGTCATTATCTAGGTCCAGATTCATCAAACAGTGAATGCCTCTATTTTTTAGCTCATCAAATACCAATCTTAGTAATTACAATATTCTCTACTTCCAAAAGATTGCTATGACCAGGTCCATCCACCACAATCCTTGTGCCCATTTTTCGTCTTAGTAGCTGTGATGTATTCAAGGCTGGATTTTTTTGTTCTAACCATGATGCTATTCTCCAGAAGACTGGCAGATGGTCTTCCTTTATTCCCTGAGCCTTGCCTTTTTGTTCTCTGAAGCTAGCATCTCTTTGCCTAGGCTACCTCTAAGGGCATAGCACCTCTACTTACAGGTCTGTATGCAAGGTCCGTTCTTTCCAAACTTGGTGACACTCTTAACTGATAATTCATAAAAGGTGTCATAGAAAATATTCTAAATCTTGTGTTCCTCACAGGGAATGGCTCTGAGGCAATGTTCTACTGTGGCTTCCAAAATTCTATATCAGTGAACTCCAGTAGCTTCAACAGTATACTTCCCAGTCATGTCCCTTATTTGGCTTCATTCTATCCGTGTTCCACTTCCCTCTTCCCATAACCAGGTGCTTCTTTAAATCACTTCCAAAGAAATAACTTGCAATCAAATCCTTATTTTGGGTTTGATTTGGGAATTCTGAAAAAATTAACTTTTCCTATACTCATATCAAAGTCTATTACATAGTCAGCTCATTACATTTGTTGAGTGAATGAATGAAAATGAGTAAGAGACCATGCATTTCACCATTTACTTTAATATATGTGAGTTTAACTTATATCTTAAGGTTTCAAGTTACTCAGGCACTTCTTTGCCATATTTGGCACTATACTTAATTCAGAATCATGTCTACACTGCAGTAAACTTAAACTTAGATTGCCATTGTTATTATCTGCTTTACCATGTCAGCATTCCTTCTAGAATTTTTTTCTAGAATGGAAGACATTTCCAGAAGAATAAATTATAGGGATGGTCTGCAAATAGCAGACTTTTAGTACATGTACCATTTGTTCATTAGGATGGTTCACAGACAGAACAGGTTTAAAGCAGGTACAACATGTATGTAGACAGAAGATATTCTAAGCATGCATAGTGTTTACACATGTACCAAATACAGATACCATAGATTTGAGATAGAAATGTTAGTTTTGTCTTCCATACAAATAAATAGCATTGCTTAGATGAAAATTATCTTTGATATCGGCATTGATTTAAAAATAAAAATGGAAGGAGCCACAAAAGACACATCTGTACTCAGAGAAAGGCCTCCCTAGAGGCTCGTAATGATTCTCAATAATTTGTAGCCACTTTGCCTTTAAATTTCTTGGGATAATCCTTGTCTATACTAATTTCTCTATCAATGTAAAGAAAATTAGATATCATATGAAACCTTTAAATTTGACGATGCTTTTTACTCTACTTTGCCCTCCACTGCCCAGCAGAGGGAGCAGTGTGCCATCCAAAGCCCTCTGGCCACATTCTTTTTGTTTGGTTTGGTTTTGGTTGATTGATTTACTGTTCTTGTTTTGTTCTGTTTTGTTTTTTATAAAAAAGTTTATAATGATTGATATCATGATTGCATCATTTCTACTTTCCTTTTGCTCCCTTGGTACCCTTCCATATACCATTGACTACTTCAAATTCACAGCTTCTTTTCATTAATGGTTGTTACATGCATATGTATATACACATATACTCTTAAACATAATCTACTCACTTTTTATAATGTTACCAGTATGAATGTTTTTAGAGCTAACCATTTTGTGCTAGATAACTATGTACTCTTCCCTGGACAAGACTATTTCTTCTACTTTCAACAATCCTTAATTGCCTATAGTTCTTTGTGTAGGGTTGAGTTCTTGTCATTTTTTCCCAGTTCCCTTTTGCTTGTCTACTGCTATGGGTCTTCTTTGGGTTAAGTTTATGCAGTTATCCTGCTAAGAGTTTATGAGTGTAATTTCTGATATTATTAGAAAAGACAGTCTCACAGCAAATTTCTTGCTCTTCTAGCTTTTACTATCTTTCTGTTTCCTATTCTGCAATGTTCCCTGAACCTTACATGTGAGAGTTGTTTTATATGTGTATCCAATAGGACTAGTCTCTCCAACTCTGCATTTGACTGTTGTTGTTTTTCAAAATATTCTCTTCTCCATCTGCTGAAATGAGAAGTTTCCTTGATAAAGGATGAATACATTTATTTGTTGCCACATTCTTACCTGAACATGGACTCTACTAAAAGAGATTGGAATATCAGTATAACATTATCCCTGATGGAACCAGTGAGTAGAAATGCAAGCAAAAATGCCAGGGAAGGGTGAAAGCTAACTCACTTCCCATCAGACTTCTATCTAAAATCTGTTTTCATGGTCTGTCTGTTCTTTCTCTTGGTTCTCCAAATTCTTCTGGCAAAGCAGAAATCATTTCTAGAAAAATTATTTCCACCTATGGCATCACAGCTGACAAGTGAGGTAGCAGCAGGCACTGAGTGTAAAGATAAAGAGAAGGAACCTTTGGGTCACATTGAATCCATCTATAACCCTTTTGCATGGTAACTGTGACTAAAGTCCTGGTCTTAAAAATGGTGATGTCATTGATTTCAGAGTGCAAACATAACTGGTAAAGTACTATGCAACAGGTTGGTATCAATTTTAATGTAAATACAGGAAAAACCATAATTGCAAAGATGAACATATAATGGGGAAATGGTGACCATGACTACTTATTTTATTCTTGAGCATATGGCACTTAGTGTAGGAGTCTGGAAGTGGTTACCAAATGGATAATGGAACTGATAACTAAGTTAAACATAGACTTACTGCCTTGATTTTACCATGAAATTCCATTCAAGAAGAGGGTGAAATAGCTAGTGTCAGTGCTCTACTTTCTCCATGTCAATTTATTAGAACATATAAATCATCTTTAATGTTGTTTAATAAGCCCCTTCAATCAAAAGCAGCAAGATGTCTGCCTGGTGGTTAAGGCTGGCTGGCCTTCCTTTTCTGTTTCTAGTCTCTCTTCAGTAGTATTTGGCTACACATCAACCTTGGTAGGTAATGCATTCTCCACTCCTTCCTGAAGCATCTTCTTTGTGTGCATTCTCCTTGTCAGCATTTCAGTAGCACAATCCACCAGCTTTAGATTGTCCAAAGGTATCTCCAAAACTGCTTAAGGCCAGTGATAACAAAGCTAAAACACATTCACATCATGTGCAATGAGGTCATTTCAGTCTTTACAAATCCCTTAGAATTTTTATTACACCCTTGAAAGTCAACTCTATTTCAATCCATAGTCCACTACATTTCAGTTCGATTCCCCACCCCCTCCTCAATTTCACACACGTTTATAGAAGGGTTGTTGCTATAGCAACCTTTCCTAAGGAAGCTTTTGAGTTCTTCTATTTCTATATATTAAGGTAGATTATTGCTGAGGGAGCCATTTCTAAAACAGAAATAAATTTAACAGAAATTATATCTAAACATTTTAAAGCACCAGGACTTTTGGTGTAAACCTGTTGTATAACTGACTTCATCACTTACAAATATTATTGCTGTTATTAGTCTTTGTGCTCATTTTTACTTTGGTTTGAAAAACTACTCCCATTTCTTTGTCTTGGTTTCTCCCTCAAGAGCACATATAAATTGACATGTGGTACAATTATTCTCAAAAGCATTCCTCAGTATGGGCTAAGATGAGCATCTCTCTCTCTATCTGCATTTTCTCTGATTTTTAAGAAATATTAGCGTATAATTTTTCTTTCCCTCTTTTGAATTATTTTATGTGGGAAAAATATTCCCAATCTTCAAAAATGAATGGAGCCCTCTGCTAGGTGCATCTATCATGTCACAGAGCATTGTGAACCCAGTGATTTAGAAATATGTGATTTCAGAAGGTACCTTCTGGTGAGTATTGAGAGGAGTGCCAGGCATGAATTATATCCTTCTTAATGTTCTCTTTTCACTCATTGGCACAGCTCTGCCCACCACTTCAATTCATAATTCCAAAACAAAATAGGAATTTACACATAGATTTAGGAAGGGAAGGCTGAAAGTTATTATAACTAATGGCTTCATTTCTGAAGCTCTCTAACATCTTCATAGCCCACATTTTTGAGTCTGTGTCTTTCTTTCCCATAATTATGAGATTCAGTATACTGAAGACTCTGAAGCCTAAGTAGCATTTTTTTAAATGAAAAGAAACACATTTTTTTATTCCTTAACAAGAGCTTGCCAATTAGATAAAATAGAAAAGGTGTGTGGTATAATATAATGAATATCATGTAGATATTGTATCTCAAAATACATTATTCTTAAGAATTTTAATGCTTAGATACAGGATTTAATGATGGATATAGATATTGTGCAACTTGGGTAACAAATACATGGAAATTAAGTAAATTCATATCAATATTGTTTCACATTTGTAATGAATTATGTGGATAACTTAAATTATTATTTTTTATGTAATCCACTAGCAGTTTGCGGAAATACTTCAACTGTTGAATTTGTTGGATTTTCAAGAATCCTAAGTGGTTAGGGGATTCTGCACTATTTGTGTGTGTGTGTGTGTACCTAGAAGACAACTTTGCATGTTGGTCCTCACCTTCACTTTGTTTGAGATATCATCTTATCCTTGTTGCTGAGTAGCCTAGACTGTCTGCGCTATAAGATGCAGGAATTACCGGTCTTTATCTCTCATCTTGCTGTAGAGTGTTGAAATGAGGATGGTTATATGACAAACATTTACCCATTGAGCCTCAACTACTCTACATATAAGTTCTTCAGATTAAGTGTAAAATATAGCTTCAAGGACAAACTAAATGCTAAAATACATAAAAATTTTGCATTGCTTTTCTAAGTTTTATTAATTATTTTCATAAAGATGTGAACATACATTTCTGGAATTCATTAATAAAAATTACAAATTTCAGTTGTGGAAAGTGTGGCTTTGGTGCATGCTGTTCAGAAGTATCATTCACTGTAAATTTTTTGAGATGCAGGAAATATTAGTGTTGTCCTATGTGCTGAAAATATACAGAGAGTGAAAAGATATTTTAAAGTTTTATTGTTACAATTTTAATTTCTTTTCCAGACATTTAAAAAGCTAGTTGTCTTTTTTTAGCTTGGGATACTAATTTAGTTTTCTATTCCAGTCATTCTTCAATGAAATTATATTTAAAAATGTCTTTGGTTACAAATTTTCAAGTATTTCAGAATGACAAGTGATATAGTTCATATTCATTACAAAGAATACAGTTCAGCAACACTGCAAGGGCTTTGAATATGTGTGCATATTTATTTACACTGCCTTATATCCTCACCTGAAAGAAATGGATAATTCAATTAAATGATGCCTACCATCTGTTTTTGCATGATTTTGTTTCTAAGAATAAACATATCTACAGCTCATGAGCAGTCATCCCTTGAATGAAGTTCTTCCATTGCTCTCTATTCCAATGGCTGACCACAAATCAAAGACATGTATTCCTTGATGTGTCCTTGTCTTTCAGCCTCTATGTCATAATTTTTTCCTTGCATATTTTCTCAGTGTTTGAAAACAGACCACATCTATTTCTTTATAGCAGGCTATGTATAATATGCTAATCTAATAGGTATATGATCATTTTTCACACATTATAATTATATCTAAGTTGTCTCCCCTAATCTCATCTTAATCTCTTCCAACCTCCTGGTCACAGGAATCCTTTAAAGCCTAGAATATGATGACCTTTTTTTGTCACTTACATTTAATTGAGGGGGAAAAAGAACCACCTCTGTCAAATATCAAATAGTTACACTTACAAGTACTCATGTTTGGGTTTTCTACTTATTCCATTGGTGTACATATCTGTTTTTATGCTAGTATCATAGTTTGTGCCATTGTATATAATCTATCTTGAAGCCTAGAATAACAATTTCTCCAGTATTCTTTTTGTTCAGAATTGCATTGTTTATCAGGGGCATTTTCTGGATCTATATGAACTTTTTGATAGTGTTTTTTCTATTTCTGTGTGGTATATTGAGCGTATTTTTGTTGGGATTGCATTGAATTTGTAAACTACATTTAATACAATGTCATGTTCATATTAATTCTGACAATTCTTGAACACAGGATATTTTTCTATTTTCAAGTGTCTTCTTCAATCTGTTACATTAAAAATTTGAAGTTTTCTATTTAGATGTCTTTTAACTCCTTAATTTGGTTTATTCTAAGATATATTATTGTTTTTGCAGCTATAGTAACTGAGAGTGTGCCAATGGATAATCTCTTCTTGAATGTTTGTTCTTGGTATGGAGAAAAGCTACCGATTTATTACCCTCACACTTTGCTGAAAATTTTTGTGGTTTCTAGAAATTGGTAGAATTTTTGAGATTTCTTATGCTTAAGATTATATCATCTGCAAATATAGTCTGACTTCTTACCTTAACTCTAGTCTTTTAATTTCATTCTCTTAACTTACTGGTCTATTATTGCCTTATTAATCTACTGGCGTTAGATTGAATATTGATACCTATGGTGGACAGCCCTGTCTTATTCTTGATTTTAGTCGTATTTTTTAAGTTTTCTCTATTGAGAATAATGTTAACTGTGAACTAGCATTTACTATACTGAGATGTGTTCTCTTTGCTCCTACTCTGTTCAGATATTGATCTTATAAACTTTGGAAATGGATTTTCTGCATCAATTAAATCAGTGTAATTTTGTTATTAAATCTATTCCTATAGTTCATAATATTAATTCACTTCCATGTATTAAACCAAGCTTGCATTTTAGGGACAAAGCCAAATAGATCACCATGAATGATTTTCTGATTATGTGCTTCTCTTTAGTTTGCTAATTATTTATTTAGGAATCTTGTATCTGTGTTCATCATAGATACAGGTCTGAAGTTTTAGTGTTTCATGTGTGTGTGTGTGTGTGTGTGTGTATGTGTGTGTGTATGTGTGTGCTTGTGTGTGTGTATCTTTGTGAGTATATGTGTGCATCTGATTTTGAGTGGAAAGCATGACTGATACTAGAAACCTAGACCATTTTCTAGAGGTAATGATATAACATAGATCTTAGAAAAAAACAACTACCACCACCTCATAAACCAGCATAAATCCTAACTACATTATAGCTCTTAGCATTATATCCTCAAATAAGTGTCATTATGACTCCCCAACAAAGAACTGTAACTTTACATCACAGAAAATTATAAATGGCCATAATGCAGATATCAGTGGATCTTGGCTACCCCAATAGATACACCTCCATCACAGTTCTTTCATCTCTTGCTCAAAATTCATTGTAGAACTGAATGAGGAATAACTGCAAAGAGCCAGAATACTAGGGACACTGATTTAAGACTGTATATCCTAGAAATGGCTGTACAAACAAATCCTGAACTAAGGGCAATATAAATAAACATGTTAAAGCAAGGGAGAGAACTCTTACAAGGTCCCATCCCTAGACATAGAACTATAGGCAACTAATGACTGCTAAGAAAGAGGATTAATCTCTTTCAGCAACAATCCCTTTAACTGATTACCCGATACAAAGTTGTCAGCTCTGAAACCATATACACACAAATAGCAACAATACAGTCAACAGAACATATTTATATATTTGTTTATATATATATATATATATATATATACATATATATGTATATACATATACATGAATAATAATTTTAATAAACAAGCTATAAATTTGAGGTACGGGCATAGGAGGGGATGTAAGGAAGGAAATAATGGGAACATTAGGAAATGTAAAGTTTTATTTTTATACCTTAATTAAAATATAATATAAAATATAAAAGTAAATAAAATTAAACATGTTCTTTCTCTTGATAATGTTACAACTTCATCAGAATCTGTCATCAACTTAAGTTCTCGATTCTTTTGTCTTCAAATAAAAGATATAATCTCCTTATTATATGTCTATAAAAACCACTACTGGAGCTTTTGTATTTGGAACCTATTTTATTGAATAAAATATAAAAATTTGTAAGAATTTTACTACACTACAACAGTATAGTTAGTGTGCTATTGTTCCCAATTCAATTGTACACTGAAATATATTTCAAATGTAACATGTACAAATAGGTACACTATTTGTTTTCACTTGTAGTAACCTAAGGCATTTTACAAGATCCAGTTGTCTATGACTTGAAGAAGTAGAAGCACCTCACATTCATTATTTTTATATCTGTGCACAAATTAATTTTCTTTGAAATTTACATTCTATTCTGGACTTTATTATTTAGACACTTTTGAGGAGATCAAGCAAAAATCTTCTAAATTTTCTTTAATTGAGCTTTTCTTACATAAATAATTTTTAACCAATAACCTCAATACTAAGAAAGTAGTACTAATTTCTGATTAAGAAAGAAAAATGGTTCTCAAGGAAAAATAATTAAAGCTTGAGCTTTGACTCTGTAGTTATGCTGGATTGAGTCCAATTGCCTAATTTTTACGTTTCAATGATCTTAACTGAAACAATAAACAATACTATTTAAACTGAACAATACTGTTTAAATTGCTTATCACTTTGCAGTCATTCATTGGAAATTATTTTCTGAAATTTTTATAACATAATCATTAAGCAGTCTCTCTCTCTCTCTCTCTCTCTCTCTCTCTCTCTCTCTCTCTCCCTCTCTCTCCTCTCTCATATTCTCAGAATTCAGCCAGCATCTGAGTCATCTGGAAGATTTGATGAGTCCTTTGGTTGTTGTCCCATATTTCTCTGTCCCTTATCCCATCAGCAGATTTTCTGATTGGACATATTATGGTAAGGACTATGAATTGATGAACTTATATTATTAGTAAGTTCTCTGAAGATGATGGTGCTGATCCAGAATGAGTCTCAAGCCCACACTGATAATCCCTAAAGAAAAATTTCACAGTCTTAAAAGAGAGAGCAAATGGTTCCTAATTCACCTACTTGCTGTTCATCATTAAATATAAAGTTCCTGATTCTCCCTCTGCTTGATATACAACTTAATTTTAGCTTTAGTTTTAATGTTATGATTTGGCTTTGCCCTTTTGATATTAAAAAACATTTTATACTAAATTCTGAGGAGAGTTATTAAAGCCAAAAAATCTCAGCATACTAACTAGAATCTCATATATTACTATACAGAATTACAGCATATATTTAAAGATAATTTGTGTTTTCAGATTACTTCATTATTACTTGGTCAGTTATCAGATACAGACAGTTATGTTTTAAAACTTAATACTGACAAATAGCATGGCAATGGTAAACAGAGCCTTCTGCCTCTGGTGCGTTCTTAATTACAGAGCGGGTGCTGTGATACATAGTCCATATATAAACTGTGGTTGAACAATAGCATAAAGATTTCTATTCAACATGACAATCTGAAGCCATAAGAGATGACAAGATATAGCAGACTCTTGGAGCACCTGAGGTCTGTTTTCCTCTTTGTACTTGGCTCGACTCACACACAAGCTGTCATACCTTCAAGTCTCTTCTCAGTTATGCCTTATTGTACAGACCAATATATCTTTAAATGTTATGCTTAAGGTGATGGGTTCTATGAAATATGAAAACTATAATAATTTTGCCTTTTCTGTACAACTTCATAATTACAGTTAAAACCTTGCATATATAAAATATATCTATATAAATTGATGTACTTATAGATTATGCACATTGTATATAATATATAATATATTACATATTATATATTATCTTTACATATATATGTGTGTATTATTGATATCTAAAGATGGGTTGATTCCTTTACTTTCATTTCCTTCTAAAATTCCCTTGGTCATATGGTTGATCTGAATCATATGACAGGAATTCCAGCACCATTTACAGATGTGAAACTACTGTATTTCCTTAATTTTTCTGTGGATCTAATTTAGCTTCCAGGATAGAGCATTCTCTCACATTAGACATTCTGGTATCTTTTCTCCTTTTCTGCAGTGAGTAGAATATTATAATAAAATCCCTTTTATTTCCTAGCTTGAGTATAGGAAAAGCTTTTCTAAACCTAATATATTAACTAAAGGTGGCAGTTGGAATTGATAATTATTAGGTGACAGCATCAGAGGTTGGGATTCTGAACTTCTTTTTACCAAATAGCGGTATTTTCAAGGTTTTATGTTGTGTGCTGTAACTACAGCTGTTAGAAATTTTATTTTATTTTATTTTTTTATTTATTTATGTATTTATTTTTATTTATTTTTGTTTTTTCGAAACAGGGTTTCTCTGTGTAGCTCTGGCTGTCTTAGAACTCACTCTGTAGACCAGGCTGGCCTCGAACTCAGAAATTCACCTGCCTCTGCTTCCCAAGTGCTGGGATTAAAGGCGTGCGCCACCGTTGCCCAGCAGAAATTTTATTATTTAATCTTGGAAAATGCATTGCTTTTATTTTACAATAAAATACTGATTTTGTTATTCTGAGGTCGATTTAATTCTTCTGTTTGAACATGTTTTACTTCTCAAGTCCAGCAGGAAGTTAAAAACTGAACAGAATTCCTCCTTGTGGTGAGCTGGCAGGAGTACCTTTCCTTCACATGGAGACATTTTATCAGTGAAAAAGAAATGTGTAATCCAACATTCTAAAAACACAAATCCTTTTATTTTTCAAGTTATTTCTTTACTGTTTATGTAAATATAGGAAAGTTAGTCCTTAAATTCCATTAACTGCAAACTTTATTGTTGTGCTTTGGTCTAATGCTTGTATTATGTTAATTGGGTCCCCAAAACTGCATGAGAATCTGCACGGTCCCTTCTCCCAGTTGGTTTTGATTGGTAAATGAAGTTGCTGCTGGCTAATGGCTGGATAGAGAGACAGAGGTGAGACATTTAGGACTCCCCGCAAGGGAGGAGGAAGTAAATATCCGCAATGCCAGGAAAGGAGTAAAGACCAGGCCTAAGAGGTGCAGAAGAGGGAACATAGCCATCATGAAAAAGTTAGCAATTGTGACCCAGAAGGTCTGCAGGTTTGGATTGAGGGCAGCAAAGGTGGAATATACATTTTTAGTAAGCAATGAGTTGGGATTATTGGAAAGTCCACTTGGAGATTTGGAAGTGGCCCAACTATTGAGATGTTTAAGGCATATTAATATATAAGGCTGCTTGTGTGTGTGTCTTTGATTCGAGAACACAGAACATTGGGGCAGGTAGTGACGAACATGCCACCGCTGTCAGAATGATTTGAGTAGAGTTACTTCGGTACTGCTACACTTTATTAAGTAATGAAATTACATTTCAACCGTTTTCCTGGATTCCTTTATAGGTGACTCTTGCTCAGTCCTCCCTGCACAGGGAATTGATCCTTTCAGTTTGTAATGCTGGCTGCTTCTGTAGAAATTACTGATTAACTTGAACGTTTCTCAAATTTCAAAATAAACTTCAATCACTTCTGAATTTCTTTTTCTTAGGACTTCTTAAGAAAATTATATGTTGAAACATCCAGATCTTTTCTCATATGAATTTTCTGAATTAATTTTCACTATATAATATGATGACTAAATATTTATAACATCATATAAATTAGGTAAAGATAAATGCCATATAAATGGCTCCTGAATGTTTAAAAATATTTAGATGCAAGTGCAATTTTATGATTAAAAGATGACCAGTTTCCATAAGTGGTGGAAGACCTCTGCCTGGGCCACCAGGCTTCCATAGCCAAATAGTGCCAGGAGAAAGCTAGACTCCCAGGAGTGTGGGCAAACCTGTCTGCTCAGAGGGATGCACCTGGAATTCCCAGGACACAGGGACTGAGTAGTCCTCTGGTTTCATTGGTTACGGGGGGCGGATCCAGTGACATAGGGCTCCATACTCAAATAGTCCTGGGAGACTGCTGGTATCTTGAGAGTGCCGACACATCTTCAACCACAGGCAAGACCACCACTTCTGTTCAAATTCACTCTATCAAGAGGGACCCTTGCAGAGCAATCAGGACACAGGAACCGAGGGACAGCTGGGTACAAGACTCTTCTGGTTTCTGTCTGCACCCCAGAGCTGACCTTGTAAAACAGTGTTCCAAACCCAAATTCCTCTCAGAGAGACCTGACCTTCAAGGAGTATTGACACCGAGGCTTGCAGGAGGGACAAGACACAGTCAGAGAGAGTAAGACCAGCTAACACCAGAGATAACCAATTGGCGAAAGGCAAGGGCAAGAACATAAGGAACAGAGCCAAGGTTACTTGGCATCATCAGAACTCAGCTCTCCCACCACAGCAAGATGCCCCAACACACCAGAAAAGCAAGACTCAGATTTAAAAATCACATCTCATGATGGTAGTAGAAGATTTTAAGAAGGAAATAAATAAGTCCCTTAAAGAAATACAGGAGAGCATGGTAAACAACTGGAAGCCCTTAAAGAGGAAACACAAAAATTCCTTAAGAATTACCGAAAAACACAATCAAACAGATGAAGGAAAGGAACAAAACCATCCAGGGACTAAAAATAGAAATAGAAACAATAAAGAAATCACAAAGGGAGACAACCCTGGAGTTAGAAAACCTAGGAAAGAAACCAGGTGTCACAGATTCAAGTATCACCAACAGAATACAAGAGATGGAAGAGAGAGTCTCAGGTGCAGAAGATACCATAGAACACATTGACACAACAGTCAAAGAAAACACAAAATGCAAAAGGCTCCTAACCCAAAACATCCAGGATATCCAGGGTACAATGAGAAGACAGAACCTGAGGATAATAGGTATAGAAGAGAGTGAAGATTCTCAACTTAAAGGACCAGTAAATATCTTCAACCAAAGTATATAAGAAAACTTCCCTAACCTAAAGAAAAAGATGAACATAAATATACAAGAAGCCTACAGAACTCTAAATAGACTGGACCAGAAAAGAAATTTCCCCCATCACATTATAGTCAAAACAGCAAATACACAAAATAAGGAAAGAATATTAAAGGCAGTAAGAGAAAAAGGGTAAGTAATATATAAAGACAGACCTATCAGAATTACACCAGACTTCTCACCAGAGACTATGAAAGCTAGAAGATCCTGGGCAGATCTCATACGGACCTTAAGAGAACACAAATGCCAGCCCAGACTGCTATACCCAGCAAAATTTTCTATTATCATAGATGGTGAAACGAAAATATTCTACGGCAAAACCAAATTTACACAATATGTTTCCATAAGCCCAGCCCTACAAAGGATAATAGATGGAAAATGCCAACTCAAGGAGGGAAACTACACCCTAGAAAAATCAAGAAAGACATCTTTCAAAAACTCAAAAGAAGTAGCCAAACAAACATAAAAGTAATATCAAAAATAACAGGAAGCAACAATCACTATTCCTTAATGTGTCTTAACATCAATGGACTCAAACCCCAATTAAAAGACATAGACTGAAAAACTGGATCCATAAACAGGACCCAGCACTTTGCTGCATCCAGGAAACATACCTCCGTGTTAAAGGCAAACACTACCTCAGAGTAAAGGGCTGGAAAACAATTTTCCAGGCAAATTGTTCCAAGATACAGGCTGGAGTAGCCATTCTAATATCAGATAAAATCAACTTTCAACCAAAAGCCATCAAAAATATAAGGAAGGACACTTCATACTCATCAAAGGAAAAATCTACCAAGAAGAACGCTCAATTCTGAATATCTATGCCCCAAATGCAAGGGCACCCACATTCATAAAAGAGACTCTACTAAAGCTCAAATCACACATTACACCTCACACTATAATAGTGGGAGGCTTCAATACACCATATCATCAATGGACAAATCTTGGAAATACAAACTAAAGAGAGACACAGTGAAACTAACAGATGTTATGAACCAAATGGATTGAAAAGATATTTATATAAAATTTCATCCTAATTCAAAAGAATATACTTTCTTCTCAGCACCACATGGCACCTTCTCCAAAATTGATCAAATAATTGGTCACAAAACCTCAACAGATACAAGAAGATTGAAATAATCCCATGACTCCTATCAGATCACTATAGATTAAGGCTGGTCTTCAATGGCTACAACATCAACAGAAAGCCCATGTACACATGGAAGCTGAACAACGTTGTACTCAATGATAACTTGGTCAAGGAAGAAATAAAGGAAGAAATTAATGACTTCCTAGAATTTAATGAAAATAAAAGTACAACATACCCAAACCTATGGGGCATAATGAAAGCAGCGTTAAGAGAAAAACTCATAGCTCTGAATGCCTCCAAAAAGAAACTGGAGAGAGCATATACTAGCAGCTTAACAGCACACCTGAAAGCTCTAAAACAAAAAGAAGCTAATACACCCAGGAGGAGAAGAAGGCAGGAAATAATCAAATTAAGGGCTGAAATCAACCAAATGGAAACTAAAGAACTATACAAAGAATCAACAAAACAAAGAGCTGGTTCTTTGAGAAAATCAACAAGATAGATAAACCCTTAGCCAGAATAACCATAGGGCACAGAGACAGTATCCAAATTAACAAAATCAGAAATGAAAAGGTAGATATAACAACAGATTCTGAAGAAATTAAAAAACATCAGATCCTATTACAAAAGCCTATACTCAACAAAATTGGAAAATCTGGATGAAGGGGACAAGTTTCTAAACAGATACCAAACACCAAGTTAAGTCAGGATCAGATAAACCATCTAAACAGTCCTATAACCCCTAATGAAATACGAGCAATCATTAAAAGTCTCCCAAGCAAAAGAAGCCCAGGGCCAGATAGGTTGAGTGCAGAGTTCTATCAGATCTTCAAAGAAGACCTACTATCAATACTCTTCAATCTCTTCCACAAAATGGAAACAGAAGGAACACTACCCAATTCATTCTATGAGGCGACAGTTACACTGATACCAAGACCTCATAACGACCAAACAATAAAAGAAAACTTCAGATCAATTTCCCTTATGAATATCGATGCAAAAATACTCAATAAAATTCTTGCAAACCGAATCCAAGAACACATCAAAATGATCACTCACCATGATCAAGTGGGCTTCATCCCAGGGATGAAGGGTTGGTTCAATACCCAGAAATCCATCAATGTAATCCACTACATAAACAAACTCACAGAAAAAACAAACAAACAAACAAAAAAAACACATGGTCATTTCATTAGATGCTGAAAAAGCATTTGACAAAATTCAACATCCCTTCATGATAAAAGTCTTGGAAAGATCAGGAATTCAAGGACCATACCTAAACATAATAAACGCAGTATACAGCAAACCAGTGGCCAACATCAAACTAAATGGAGAAAAACTTGAAGCAATCCCACTAAAATCAGGGATTAGGAAAGGCTGCCCTCTCTCTCCCTATCTATTAAATATAGTACTTGAAGTTCTAGCTAGAGCAATTAGCCAACAAAAGAAGGTGAAAGGGAAACAAATTGGAAAGGAAGGAATCAAAATATCCCTATTGGCAGATGATATGATGGTATATTTAAGTGACCTGAAAAACTCCACCAGAGATCTGCTACAGCTGATGAACAACTTCAGCAAAGTGGCCAGATACAAAATTAACTCAAACAAATCAGTAGCCTTCCTATACTTGAAGAATAAATGGGCACAGGGGAAAAGTTCCTGAACAGAACATCAAAGCTTATACTCTAAGATCAAAAATCAACAAATGGGACCTCATGAAATTACAAAGCTTCTGTAAGGCAAAGGACACTGTTAATAGGACAAAACAGCAACCAACAGATGGGAAAAGATCTTTACTAATCCTATGTCTGATAGAGGGCTAATATCCAATATATACAATGATCTCAAGAAGGTAAACTCCAGAGATCCAAATAACCCTATCAAAAAAGGGGGAACAGAGCTAAACAGAGAATTCTCAACTGAGGAAACTCATAGGGCTGAGAAGCACCTAAAGAAATGTTCAACATATTTAGTCATCAGGGAAATGCAAATCAAAACAACCCTGAGGTTTCAACTCAAACCAGTCAGAATGGCTAAGATCAAAAACTCAGGTAACAGCAGATGTTGGTGAGGATGTGGAGAAAGAGGAAATATTCCTCCATTGCTGGTGGAATTGCATGCTGATACAACCTCTCTGGAAGTCAGTTTGGCAGACCCTCAGAAATATGAACATAATACTACCTGAGGACCCAACTATTCCACTCCTGGGCATATACCCAGAAGATGCTCCAATATGTAATAAAGACACATGCTCTACTATGTTCATAGCAGCCATATTTTTAATTGCCAGAAGCTGGGAACAACCCAGATGTCCCTCCACAGAGGAATGAATATAGAAAATGTGGTACATTTACACAATGGAATACTACTCAATATTAAAAACAATGACTTCATGAAATTCGTAGGCAAATGGATGGAACTTGAAAATATCATCCTGAGTGAGGTAACTCAATTACAAAAGAATGAACATGGTATATACTCACTGATGAGTGGTTATTAGCCCAAAAGTTTGGAATACCCAAGATTCATTGCACTTCAACCACTGGGCTGAATGTGAGGTCCCAGATGGAGGAATTGGAGAAGGGACTGAAGGAGCTGAGGGAGTTTGCAACCCCATGAAGGGAGCAACAGTGTCAACTGGCCTGACCTCCTGATGCTCCAGGAGTCTGGACCACCAACCAAGAATACACATGGAGGGACCTGTCCCGCGCTACCGTCTCGCCAGCAAGAACGACGCGGCACACATAGGATCCTTCTGCAGTAAAGCTTTAATGCATCTTGAGAGGGAGAGCATACGCTTGCCACGAGTGGAGACCCCGAACAATAGAACACCTGTCCCTTATATAGGCCACAGCGCTTGCCTGTGACATGGAGCTTCCCCATTGGCTCCCCGCACATCAGGCCAGATGACGCCACGAGAGAGGCTGAGACTCTGAGGTGGAAAATTACCAGGTGCATGCGCACTAGCCTGTTTACAACTTGTCCTCGGCCGGATGTAGGCGCCATCTTGTAATGGTGAATGTGGGTACGACTCGGGCGGCTTCCCACAGGGACCCATGGTGCTGGCCACATATGTGGCAGAGGAGGACCTTGTTAGCCATCAGGGGAAGGAGAGGCCCTGGGGCCTGAGGGTTTTAGATGCCCCAGTATAGGGGAATGCCAAAGAAGGAAGACAAGAGTGGGTGGGTGCGTGGGTGAATACCCTCATAGAGGCAGGGCACGGTGAGAGGATGGGGGGTTCCAAATGGGAAATCTGGAAAGGGAGAAACATTTGAATTGTAAATAAAGTATCAATAAAATTGGTACAGGGCTAAAAAAACAAATTTTCAACTGAGGAATAACAAATGGCAGAGAAGCACCTAAAGAAATGTGCAACATCCTTAGTCATCAAGGAAATGCAAATCAAAACAATCCTGAGATTACACCTCATACCTGTCAGAATGGCTAAGATCAACAACTCAGGTGACAGCAGATGCTGGTGAGGATGTAGAGAAAGAGGAACAATCCTCCATTGTTGATGGGATTGCAAGCTGTTACAACCACTCTGAAAATCAATCTGGTGACTCCTCAGAAAATTGAACAAATTACTACCCTAGGACCCAGCTATACCACTCCTGGGCATGTACCTTAATGATTCTCCAGCCTATCACCTGGAAACATGCTTCACTATGTTCATAGCTGCCTTATTTATTTATAATAAATAAAAGCTGGAAAGAACCCAGATGTCCTTCAACAGAGGAATGGATACAGAAAATATAGTTACATTTACACAATGGAGTACTACTCATCTGTTAAATACAATGAATTCATGAAATTCTTCGGCAAATGGATGGATCTAGAAAATATCATTCTGAGTGAGGTAACTCAGTCACAAAAGAACACACATGGTATGCACTCACTTATAAGTGGATATTAGCCATAAAGCTCCGAATACCCAAGATACAATTCACAGACCACACAAAGCTCTAGAAGAAGGAAGTTTAAAGTATGGGTGCTCCTGTCCTTCTTAGAACGGGGAATAAAATACTCATGGGAGAAAATACAGAGACAAAGTGTGGAGCAGAGACTGACAAAAAGGCAATCCAGAGACTGCCCCACTTGGGGATCCATACCATATGCAGCCACCAAACAGAAACACTATTGTGGATGCCCAAAAGTGCTTGCTGACAAGAACCTGATATAGCTTTCTCCTTAGAGGCTCTGCCAGAGCCTGGCAAATGCAGAGGCGGATGCTTGCAGCCAATCATTGTACTAAGAACTGGATCCCTAATGGAGAAGTTGGAGAAAGGACTGAAGGAGCTGTAGGGGTTTGCAACTCCATAGGAAGAACAATAATACCAACCACCTAGATCCCCCCAGAGCTCCCAGGGACTAAACCACCAACCAAGGAGTGTACATGGAGGGACCCATGGCTCACGTAACATTTTTAGCAGAGGATAGCCTTGTCAGGCATCAATGGGAGGAGAGGCACTTGGCTCTGTGAAAACTGGGTGCTCCAGTGTAGGGGATTGTGAGGACAAGGAAGTGGCAGTTGATGGGTGGGTGGGGGAACACCTTCATAGAAGCAGGGAGAAGAGGGATGGGCTATGGAATTTCAGGGGGGATCAGGGAAAGGGCATTACATTTGAAATGTTAATAAAGAAAATATCCAATAAAAAAAGAAAAAAGAAGAAAATTAAAGCACAACAAACAAAACGTTTTCATGGTTATTCCATGACTGAAGCAGATTAAATAGTTTTTCCCACTTTTCTTTAAAACCATAAGAAAGATGTACTCATAACTTACAAACAAAGGCTCATAACTTACACATATTAGAATATCTTGGATTGGGGTGGTTACTTTTAAGTATTTATTATATATATATTTTAAATGTGCATATATACTTTTCAAACATATTATAATGAGAGGACATATATAACATTGAAATCAAATATATACTGTCTCCTGAAAAATATATGAAGAGCAAATATGTCTTTCTGCTTCTGTTTATGCTGTGACAAGATAGTGCTTTGCATATTCACAAGAGATAGAAAATAATTTTATTTCATTTTAAAATTGTTATGTATCTATTTTAAGACTGAGTAAAATGGGGAAGTTACAACAAGTAGGACTTGTTTAAATGCTATGAGAAATAAAGACTTTTTGCACTATTGGAGAGATCTACAAGTCTTGAATACGACTCTACTCTGTAAGTAGCACAGTTCCAAAAAAGTAAATTTTAAAAATGAATTACTCATATAAAAAGTAAAATAATGATCACATAGATCATTAGTTTGTTACTCACATGCATAATGTAAAATTATTGTGAGATTTTACCAGTATAAAGAGGACTAGGGTAAAAATTTTTATATTAAAATGCAAATCAGGGTACATACAATACACAATAATTGTCAAGGAAGTCTTAGTTAATGTCAACCCATCCAAATAGATAATTTCATAAAAACAAATCATATTCTTTATTGGAAACCAGTGCTTCTGGATGTGCTTTATAATTTATTGCTCCAATCTTATGAAGTTGTCTTTGAATTAACTTTGCATTCACAATAAAATGTATAATGCTTATGTATATTATATTATTTATTTGATTATATCCTTAAAACAACCTGCTATGTTGTTTCACTTTATTTTATTCTATTTTGGTTCCTTAGAAATAGTTTTTCTGTGTTGAATTGGCACTCACTCTGTAGACCTTGCTGGTCACACACTCAGAAATTCATCAGCCTTGCCTTCAGAGTACTGGAATTAAAGATACCTGTCAGCATGCCTGTCTTGTAAATCCATTTTGAGGGACCCTATATCTCATCATAAGTTGTATAAGTATTTTAATTTTTGCATTCTTATAATAACTTTCATATACTAATAAAATGTGGTTGGTTCTCCATATGATAATAAGGAATGTTTAATAAAGTAATTATAAAATAAAATAATTATAAAATAATATATAATTAAATAATAATTATGTTATTAATAAAATAATTATAAAAATATTTATAAAAAGTTACTTGTAATACTTTAAAAGATTCCATTTATGAATGTCATAGAGGTGAATAAGTGATGTGAACTTTTTGTCCTGTCATATGCAAGTGTCACATTTTTTTTAAGCTTTTTTTTCCCTGTGATATGTGATTCAGTGTGGCTTATAAAACAAAAAATTTGTAATTAGAAACAGGATTTTAAAGTTATTAAGGTAATAGGCTCAATAAACTTTGACCTCAAACATTCTATAGGTGATTTGATTATAAGGTAGTCCTTGAATTATAAAGGCAGAAAATGAAAATAGGAAAAAGGGAGCATTGAGGTGTTGGTTACTGGGAATAAAAACACTACTACATCCTCACACACTATATATTTTCTATTATTTGTCCTCTCCTAAGGAGAGAAAACAAATCTGTATTGTTGAATAGAGTATTGCCTCTAAATATTACATAAACAAGAAAACATTTGAATATTAGTAGAAATATTAATAATAATTATTGTAAACAAACAGACACTTTTGGATTACCTGGTAACAAATATTATTGGAGAAACTGATTAGAACCAAGCTCCATTCCAATTCCTACCAGTAGTCAGATTCCCAAGACATAGTACTTTTGCCTTGTGTGCCAGTTTCCTTTTGCATATATAAGAAAAATGAGAATACCTAGGGTGCTTGTATACAATTCTTCCCAAATGACTTCTGATGGTATTTTGATTTGTTTCTGTATAATATTTAATTAATACATATTAATAATTTATTTAATAACCTATTAAAATAATTTCTCATGATTCACTGTCATAAACAGCATGCTATTGCCATGCAATTAGGTCGTTTAATATATGTGAATATATATATATATATATATACACACAAATATTTATATAAATCAATATGTAAATATATATGACTATATATTCCTACTGAAGGTATTGCTGGATTAAAGAGCTTGTGCATTAAATGTTTTTAAGTTCTGAAAACCATGTTCATTATTTTTGAATGTATGAGAATATGCATTTAATTCTGTCACAAGTAATTTATTCAAAGTATCCTGCCATGTCCATACAGTTCTAAAAGTTTCCTGTTTTAATGATTTCTCACATAAAGAGATTTTTCTCGATGTCTTTAATATTGCTCGTGGATGATGTCCAATTGCTATGTTCTCTGGATGTTTTTTACTTATTAAACTTTCATTTTAACCTTTCATTTTAGAGAAGTATTTGAAAGAACTGTGAGTTTTGCATGGAGAAAAAGGAATAGAGGGGAAAGGTTACACTGAATATGACAAATTGGTCGTAGTAGAGAAAAATATATTTAATTATAATAGACAGTGCATTTTAAATTCACATTTTGAGATGGATCCCAGGCACAAATAATTTCTTCATGCTTTCCAGAACCATTTGCATTCACTTAACAGGTTCTTGAGCCTTTTATTTCATTTCCCAAATAGTCTTTCAATTTAAAAGGTTCTCATACCAATTACCAATTGTCAGCATACCATAGTCTTTATTGATTGTTAGTTAAAATGAATTAAATATTTTTGGGGAAATTCTGTAGATATGTAAATTAATGACTGGAGAGATCATGCAGCTGTTAAGAGTTCATAATGTTCTTGTAAAGAGCTAGAGTTCAGTTCTGGTATATACACTGGACTGCTTACATCTGCCTGTCACAACAGCTCCAGGAGATCTGACGCTCTCCTCTGGACCTCATTGTCAATACTTGTTTTCACACACACACACACACACACACACACACACACACACACACCATATAATAAAAATAAATCATTAAAATATATGTACCTTTTTATCAGTATCAACATAGATCTTGAAGTGCTGGCCAAGGAAGTACCTGGAAGAAACTCAGTCCAGTTGCATACTTGATATGATTTCAATGTTTTCTTCAGCTTCTTAGCGGGGTCAGGGCAGCATTCACCATAAGGATGATTTAATTCTTGCACTGCTTAGTTTTTGTTAACTGACTACAACCTTACATATCTGGGATGAGTGAACTCTATTGAGAAAACCCCTCTATTCACGCTTTATTCTTTTTGATCAATTGCTTTGGACTTTGGCTGGTGTGTGTGTGTGTGTGTGTGTGTGTGTGTGTGTGTGTGTGTGTGGTTTTCTATGAATGATTTATGTGTTTTATGAATGATATATGTGTTTTACCACATTCTGAATCATATCATTACTATTTTGACAAAGAAAACATTGGATCTCCATATTGCTTGAGTATGTGAACATTTATTTTAGCAATATGGATTTTTTCCAATTCACGAATAGAATAGACTCTGGTTTCCTTCATCATAAATTTGTTTTCCTATTTAGAGATCATTCATCTTTTAGTTATATACATTGTTTCTTCTATGTTAATATTAAATAGGCTTATTTTCTTGACTTTTATATCAAACAATTCACTTTGTTTCCTAGTTTTATACCCTGTAACTTTGTTGAACTCATTTATTTAAAAAATAATTATGGAATTCTTTATTGTTTTTAATTGGAATAGAATTACAGCTCATTCCTTCCTCCTGGTCTCCCTCTAGCGTCTTCCAAATACTCTCCCTTGAACCTTTTCCCTCTCACGTTGACAGCCTTTTGTTTCTATTTTTATATTTGTTGCATTCTTATTTGTGTATGATGCAGGTATAATTATTTGTGTGTGTACACATATAAATAAATTAAATCTGCTGAGTCTGTGTTTGTTGTTTGTGCATGTGTTTTCCAGCCTGACTGCTCTGCATTGAACAACCACTAAGGGGGAGAACATCCCTGGGAGAGAATAATTCCCTTACTCTTACAATTAAAGTTTACTTCCAGCAGTCAAATGTCATCTATAGTTCTTTCTTTTGGGTTGGGACCACATAAACTTTTCCCATTTCTATGTTTACATCCTCATTGATATTGAAGGTCTTCTGACCTTTTCTGTGCATCAATATCTGTGAGACAATTTCACACAGACATCTTGATATTCAACCTCTCCCAATGTTTCTGTCCCCTCTTCCTTGATTCTCTCTGAGTCATAAATGCAGGAGCTGTGATGTAGATGTATCTGTTGTGGTTAGGATTTCCATAACTAGTTGATCTCTGTGTTATGTAATGTAATGTATGAGTTTATATAGTAATGGATTAACTATAAAGAGAAAAAAGTTGGTAGCTACACTTATTTGTGGGCATAAAGATAAGATATAGTAAGAAGAAAGAAATTATGCTGGTCTATCCAAGTGGCAATGGTAGATTCTTTTCTAAATTCCTCGATGACACAAGCCCTAGGCAACTGGGAATATGTGTAGTACCATGTAAGGCTTCCCTCCTTGTGAGTAGACCTTAAGGCTAATCATACAGCCGTTGGTTTCTATGAACATGTGAGTGACACTTGTTACACATTTAGGAGTATCTTGCAATGTTGGTAATTATGAGTCCATAGCTGTTAACAGCTGGGTGGATTGTTTTCCTTCCTTGAGAATTAGACTAGTATTTTTCTAAAACTAAGAAATACAGACTGCAGGAGACACTTTTAGGTGAGATATACCTCTAGTCATCTGAATAATGTAGTTTAAGTCTATGGTGTCTTCAACAACAGAGGCATTCTCTTGAGCCCTGAATAGCAACCAAGTGCTCCATCAATAATTGATATTAGTTTTGTAGTTATTTGAACTTCTCTGACCAAGCCTTTGAAAGAATGCTTCTTGTGTTTTGGTACTGGGTTTTTGGTATTCTATTGCACTTATGCAAATCATTGTCAGCTCAAGAGATTTAATGTCCAGATGATAGAAATAGATACAGATACAGATAGATTCAAATACAGATATACATATGTAGCTATAGGACAGATATGTATATATAACTCCAAATATAATTACAGGAAAATTATGCAAGTACAGATAATTTCTATACTTGAAAATGTTATCTATTTTCATTTATATAATTTATATTATCAAGATAAATACTTGTATATTATATATACACTATATATACTTATATATACTTAGCTAAATATATAATAATATAATTCCTTAAGATTTTATCAAACAATCTAAATGTTATTTGGTCTCCCATCTCTTTCTATAATGCCCTCTCTCCCAATTATCTCCAAGCACTGTTTGCTTTAAATTCCTCATTTCTAGTTACTCTAAGGGCTCTGACAAGGAATTCTTATACTATATTGAATAAAGGTGGTGAAAATAGTCATCTTTTCTTGTTTAAGATTTGATAGAAAGCTTAACAATTCCCTACTTTGCATTCTAGTATGATGCTGGAAGTGTTATAAATAACCAGATCATGTTATATTCCCTCTCAAAATTGTAGTCTATTCAGGCTTGTGGACTCTTTCTATACAAGAGCTATTGAACACTCTTTGGCCCCGATGATTGCTGGCCATTAGAGATGAGCTCTGCATAGCTATTTCTCATTTCTGAACAGGCCTTGTGACTTGCTTATAGATTATTCTGTTTCAAAGAAAATATGATAAAGGTAATGAGTTGTCAATTCAATAATTGCTTGCATAAAATGAAACTCCTTGCTAGAAAATTAAAGAAAATACTCACTCTCCTATCAGTGCTAAGGAAGGAAGCAACCCATGAGGCAAGTGTTGTATGTGGCATCTCAGGCCTGAGGCAAACTTTGGCCTATATTCAAAAAAATCCAGGACCCCCAGTTTTATGACACCACAAGGAAATGAAATCTGCCTACAAGCCAAGGATATTTTGAAGCAGAAATTTCCCCAGTCTACCTTTGATGAGATGAAAGCACCCAGTAGATATTGAATTGCAGCTCACTGACACCAAGAAAGAAATTTTGTCATCTTAGAGCTACATACATAACATAAAAGAGCCGTGAGATAACAAATGTAAACAGTTTTAAGTCAGTGGGGTTGAGGTCACTTATTATGCAGCTGGAAAGCAAGTACTGACCTTAATTATAGATTTGAAATTCTTTGTTTCCCTAGTTACTTCCTTTCAGGTAGATTATCATGGGAATTCTAGTTTGCTTAGGCACCCTAACATCTAATTTATGTTCCTGAAAAAGATCAAGATTCCCCTTAACTACCCTGAATACCAAAAATTGCTTCCAGTGAGAAAGCATGATCCTATAGTGTCTTCTCTCTCTCTCTCTCTCTCTCTCTCTCTCTCTCTCTCTCTCTCTCTCTCTCATTTTCAATTTGTTGTTGAGACAACTGATTGTAAATTCAGACTTTCCCATCATATGTCTTTTCACTTATCCTCATTACTGAATATAAGATTTCAGAACATTCAATTCTAAGTTTCTGTCAATGCTTAGAGGAAACCCCCATTCTCTAGCTTTCTTAGGACTTCCTGAAATCTAACCACCACTTTGTCCATGTTTCCATAAGGACACTGTCATCCTTAGGAATAATTTTGTTATAAAGGATTCCTTGTTACAGCTTTGATTTTTACATTGAATTTGGTTTGATGTTGTAGATAACTTTCTTATTCATTCATGTAGGGTAGTGTTGATTTTTAAGTGCAACTACTGAAACTGTAATATATTTGTGTTTATTGTAGTAGTCTATAGGGACTACCCATTCCCTATAACTATATAGCTCATTACCATTAGTTCTTGTTCTTTAAAATCCATTTATATGATTCCTGCAGTATGCCAGTTGCTCAGATATCTGACATCATTTTTGCTGGTGACTGTGCCCTCCACTCTGACTCTCATTCCTATATCTTAGCTATATCTTGTCTTTTTAATATCTGTGTTTCAATCTCAAGCCAGTATCTCCTCTCTTCCAAGTTTATTGCCTGTGTAACTCCTTCTTAACCTTTAATATCTGGCTCGCTATTTTGTTCATATTTCCAGGACATCTAAGTACTGTAATTTCTAAGTTCACTGTCTTCCTTTCTATCTACACTTATTCCTTTTGTGATCAATTCATCTTACAGCTCCCTCAGTCTAGAGGTGGTGGGTGGGTACAAGTCAATTGAATTGTGGACAACCCATAGGTCAGGAATTAATAATAGATGTGGAGCTTTATTCCAGGCCAGTTTTCAAGAGATGGCAAAGAAAAGAGAAGCCTGTAAACTAGATAAATCCAAATATCAGAAAGACAACTTTCTAGATATTTATGTTTCTTCAGAGGATAAATTACTTATGTTTAACTGGGTATAAACAGTTTGAGCACATTAGTCAGATGGTCAATAGACAAATATAACAAAGCATTTCTATATGTTTATAAAATCCTTTGTTTTCCCTGCTACTTGTCCTTAACAAGCCAGCTAATGAGCAGAAGTCCTATGAAATTTTAACCCTGAAGTTTTCAACATATCACACTTAAAACATAAACATTAAGAAAAATGTATCCCTATGAAACAAGTTAGCTACAATGGGGCTGGTGCTGAGTATTCTAACAGCTCTAAAATGTTTTATCACGGTAGCATTTAGAATATCTTTTTCTTAACTTAGTAATCCTTTCCCAGCATACTGATAATAGAACAAAGCCAACCTATAACTTACCATCTGGAAGCAAATAAGAACTAAGGCCTTATATCACCCATTTTGTATCTTTGTGGCTATGCTTCCTAACAGTTCTCTGTGGGAATTCTAGATTTCTCCTTGTGGAATTATGAAATTTTATGATATGCAGTGTTATTCCTTCCATCTGGCTACCCCAACACTTGACTATAAGAATATTAAAATACTTAACTCCTACATAGCAAGTTAAAAATTCTTAAAGTTCAGTGCAGGTTAATGTGTATATAATCCAGTTTATTGGATGGCAGTGTTATACAGAAATATATGTGTTCTACATTCCAAGAAGATTGAAAAATACTAAATCATGCTTCACAAAATAAGGCTTTTTCTTATTTTTGTATATGTAGATGTTAGGCTCTCTGTACATTACCAACAGCAAGTTTTCATAATTTAGGAAAATATGATATAGTAACGGAGAGCCTGCCTCGAATAAATATCTCATTGTGATATAGCACATACTAACCTCAACCTTCAGTAATGTTTAAACTCCATCTAACTAAGTCTAACTGAAGATGGATAAGAAAACTAAATTAGAAACTAGTACTACAAAACATTTTCAACAAGACCTTGTGTTCAAGCATTCCATTTATGTAATTGATCATAACCATCATTTGATTATAAAATCAGTGCATTGTTGTAAAGTTAAGTATACAGTAGATAAACTTATAAAAGTAATACTTTAATCAGAAAATAAATATTGTATACTTTATACACATGAATAATATGCTACACATAATGTGTGAGTGTGTGGAAGAACACTCTTTCTAGATCTTTGCAATAATTAAAAGAATAATTTTATTGTGATATTTTAAAATATTTTGAGGATTTTTTCAGTTATTTTTTTATTTATTTTCCTTTTGGGAGAGGAGTAGACTGTTGAGACACTGTCTCATATAATTCTGGGTACTGTAAAATTTGCTGTGTTCGGAAGGATAACACTCAACCAGTGATACTCCTGCCTCTACCTCCCACAACCTAGGATTACAAGTGTGTATACCAAGTTTGCACATTGAATCCAGGGCTCCCTGTGTGCTGAGCAAGTATTTGCCAATTGAGCTAGAACCAAGCTATTTTATTTTCATCTAAATGCAAAAATCTCTTAGTGTTTCTCCTTTTCTTAAAACTGATCATTCTCATCTGGCACTTGGTTTTGTTTATCTTTCTTTTCAATTGGTCAGTGAAAATGTTCTATGAACATTTCCTCTGAAGACTTCTGGAATCTACTCCTGTGCTAATTTTCTGTTGACCATTCTTGAAACCTCTTAGTCAATGCTTTGAATGCTTCCTACTTTCTATGGTCTAGGACAGAGAGCAATAGTTTTTTGTTGTTGTTGTTGTTGTTTGTTTGTTTGTTTTTTAATATCCTTAAATTGAGTTTAAATCTGTCTTCCTGTTATGTGCATCAATTGGTTCTATGTCTGTCTTCTGGAGCTTCTCAGATTTTAGTAATTTTAGTGTTCTGGGAAAATATGTCTTTATTCTTGGAAGAGAGGATTTAAAATGATCCTAATCAAACTAGCATATCAACAGACACATATGGCTGTTTTCTGCTGAATTTTATTATGAGGAGTATTAATGAGTTTTCTTAGAGAGTTATGAATATTTTATTTAATATCTGGATTCTGATTTTACTATAATTCATATTATTAATTAAAATATTAATTTTGTGAATTATATTTATAAATAACATTTCTAATCTCAAATTTAAATTAAAAATGAAAATGAAATATATCAAAAAAATTTTCAAAGTATTCCTGTTACCAGTTCTGCAGATCATATTATAATTTATAGAAAATGAGATATTTGATTATCTAAATGTTTGAACCTTTAAAAGAAAGATTAAATTATTATTATTTTTACTTTGAGTTCTTGAAAGCAGTTATGCTTTTTGGCACACTAACCTTCCAAATATCAGCCCAGCAGGGAAATCTTTAGAGAGCACAAAATAATGGAAGCAGATCTTAATAATCATGGTTTCTCAGGGCTATGATTTCTTTTGCAAATGCTATTAGATGTTGCTCCAAAATTACTAAACTGCAAAAAAATAAACATAATGTCATAAATTACATGTGAAGTATTTTCCCTTATTTTAAAAGGTTATTCTTCAATTCATTTTTTTTTTTATTTTGTGTTTTACTAAATATATTAGAAAACACCAGCTTAATATATCTATTCTATAAATACCATGTTTGGCAATATTTGTATTTATTATTTTAGGATGAGTATATTTTGTTTAGCAAGTCACTGTTATAGTACTTAAATTTACATACATAGTTAGTCTGTTACCTGTAGCCTTCAGCACACACACACATACACACATATTTATCAATATATATATATTACATATATATAAAACAAAAGAGGAGAAAATACTTTATTAAAATTATATCCTGTCTTAGTCAGGGTTTCTATTCCTGCACAAACATCGTGACAAAGACCAAGAAGCAAGTTGGGAAGGAATGGGTTTATTCAGCTTATTCTTCCATACTGCTGTTCATCATGAAAGGAAGTCAGTACTGGAACTCAAGCAGGTCAGGAAGCAGGAGCTGATGCATAGGCCATGGAGGGATGTTTCTTACTGGCTTGATCAGCTAGCTTTCTTATAGAGCCCACGACTACCAGTCTCCCACAGATGGTACCACTCACAAGGGCCCCCCCCCCCGATAACTAATTGAGAAGATGCCTTACTGCTGGATATCATGGAGGCATTTTCTCAATTGAAACTCCTTTCTCTGTGATAACTCCAGCTTTTGTCAAGTTGACACAAAACCAGCCAGTACATATCCCATATCAGTTAATATTTTAAGGACAAAGAAGTTTTAGACCAAAGATGACAGAATCAAAGACCATTATTGTCAGTCTTTCACTGGAATCATTAGGTGTTAAGTATTCTCTAGCCTCTAGAAAGATCCAATAAGTCACCTATTCACAAATTGGAAAAAAAACAAACAAATTAACTGAGAAGAGAGTTTTATGTGCTTTTACAAACCAGCTACTACTTTACAGGCAAATTAATGCAGCAAATATTTATTAAGCATATTGTAGCAAACTAGTCATTTTCCTCAGGACATCCATGATTCTGTTGATGAAAACTAATATATTATAAAATTAAAAATTAAAGCTTAAGTATTATACTTTATCAAGCTGAAATTTTATAATGAGTTGGTGTTACAGTTTCAGTACAAGCTAAACTTAACTCTCTAATTGTGTCATTTTCTGCTTTATCCTGTTCTTGCTACAAGAAGATACTAGATAGTTAAATTAGTAATATACAAAACCAGAAATCAGATGAGAAATCATTAATGGAAAGAAATGGGAACCTGAATATGTTATTGGGCATGCTTCTAAACAACTATAGAATTATATAATGCTCAGGATGTTAATAGATGTCAAATCGTGAATTATTAGCTTAAAATTACTACGTACAACAATTCTATAAATTGCGTGAAATTTTGTGTTGACTGCATAATTAACAGATAAAAAAGTAGTTGAAAAAAAAAACCATCCATTTTATGTGTATAAACTATAAAGAATTTGAGATTTTGAAATACCTCAATCCCTGTGTACCATTTGATGAAATGTGGTCTCTCTCCTCCCTTTCCCATTCTTGTACACACACACACACACACTCACACCAAATATTTTTTGGCCCTTAACTTAAATTACTGTCACACAGAACCAGGTTCTATATAAGCTCTAAGGTAAGACTTTCTGGAGGCATTTTTTAATTTCTTCTTGATAAATAATTCAAAGTATTTACATAAAAACTACTAGTAAATTTGATGTTCAATGTGTCTGGTCATGTGCACTTTAAAAATCCCTCATGATTTCCATAACACTATACAAACATGCAGTAACTCACCTTTAATATTTATAGATAATTTGGTAAAGTGGCCAGGGTATTGTGGCATGAGTAATTATAAAATAGCTCAATTGTTCTCTTTTCCAGTGTTAGTCTAAATTTGAAACATTCTAAAAAATGGACCACTGGTGGAATATTCATGGCTAGGGTCATTGAGTTAAGATTCTTGAAACAAAGGTATATAAAATGGTATATAAAATGGTAAACAAAGGTATATATAAAATGTGAAATGAATTCTTTCACCTTTATAAATAATCTGTATGATGTACTATTAAAATATTTTTTTGAAAATTATCTCACTTTAAGAGCAATTTTAATGTAATTGTTTTAACATATATTACATTGTATATTACAATATATTACATCATACACATATATAATGTATATATTATATATATATATATATATATCATCATAATGTACAATATCTTGCTTTGTTTAGTGGATTGAACAATTCAGTTTTTTCATTGGTTAAATAAATACCTAAAACACTTCCAGATTACAAACATGAGTGTCGAAGTGGCTTATATCAAGCTACTGATTTTACACATACCACAATATCAGGATTAGAGCATACATAAAGAAGGCTGTATTGTTCTTTAGGGTTTTATTCAATCATTAGTCATTTGATACTATTTCCTCATTTAATATCTTGGCAACAGAACATTCCCTTCAGATGATGAAATGCATTGAAAGCTTTTTCATTAAATGTCAAGAAACATCAAAACTATAGGATCAAAGAAAATGCTCAAATATTGGTGGCATTTTAATAAGAAACATTTTAAATTAACGAATATTTTTCTCACTATATTCCACTTACCAAAGTTAAATAAAGAGCAGATAACCAATTTAAACAGCTTCTGGTATATAAAAGTAATTATATACTAAACAACCAAAAAATAAATAAATGAAAGCCCAAGGGTCAGATTGTTTTAGCACAGAATTCTATCAGACATTCAAAGAAGAGTTAACGCCAATATTCTTTAAATAATTTCACAAAACAGAAACAGAAGGAATATAGCTTAGTTTTTGTAATGAGGCCACAGTACTCTGATACCTAAACCACACAAAGACCCAAGAGAGAAAAAGAATTACAGAAAAATTTTTCTTATGTACATAAATACAAAAATTCCCAGTAAAGTAACTATAAACTGAATCCATGAACACATCAAAAAAGTTATCCACCATGACTAAATAGGTTTTATCCTAGATTTACACACGGTTTACTATACATAAATTAATAAATGTAATTCACCTTATAAACAAACAGACAGATAAAAAACACGTGATAAAAACTCTTTGTATGAAGAAAAATCCTTTACAAAATCTAACATCTCCTCATGATAAAAGTCCTGGAGAGATTAGGCACATAAGGGTATACTTCTACATAACAATTTAGAGCAAGCCCATAGGCAATATTCACTTAAATGGAGAGAAGCCAAAGCACTTCCACTAAAATCATGGATAAGCAAATGTTGTCTAATCTCTCTGTACCTATTCAATGTACTTAGTCACAGCAATAAGACAACTGAAGTAGATCAAATTGATACAAATTAGAAGGGAAGATGTCAATGTATCTTTATGTGCTGATGATATGAGAGTGTAAATAAATGAGCCTAAAGTTTTCACTAGGAAACTCTTACAGCTGACAAACACTTTAAGCAAAGTAGGAGGATACAATATTAACTCAAGTTATCAATAGAGTTTCTATACACAAAAGACAAAGGGACTGGTAAAGAAATCAAGGGAAACACATTTCGCAACAGTTTCAAAAATATACAGTATCTTGGGATAAACCCAAGTAAATTCCATTAAAGTAATAATGCAAGTGAAAGACTTATGTGATTAAAAAACAAAAGACATTGAAGAAAGAAATAGAAGAACATATCATAAATTGGAAATATCTCTTATGCCCATGAATCAGTGAGATTAATATAGTAAATAGTAGGCCATGTTCCAAAAGGTAACCTCTAGACTCAATGGAATCCCCATGAAAATTCCAAAGCAATTATTTACAGATCTTCAAAGGACAATTCTCAGCTTTATGTGGAAACACACATACCACCACCACCACCACCACCACCACCACCACCACCACGACCACCATCACCACCACCACCACCTCCTTCTCTACCACCACCAGCTCCTTCTCCTCCACCACCACCTCCTCCTCCACCACCACAACCATCACCACCACCACCACTACCACCATCTTCACCACTACTACCACCACCATCAACAACAAAAATAACAACAACAACAAAAAATCTCAAATATCCCAGAATTCAAATTGTACTACAGAGCTATAGTTATACAAATAGCATGGTACTAGCACAAAAACAGAAACATTGATCAGTGGAATAGAATCGAAAGCTCTAATTTTTTTTATAAAAGTGTCAGAAACAGACCAAATAACAGGACAGTATTTCAATGAATGTTGGGCCAAACTGAATGACTACTTATAAAAGAATTCAAACAAGTCCATACTTATCACCCTACACATAACTCTACTTCAGTTGGACCAAAGACCTCAAGATAATTCTAGATATACTGAATCTGATAAAAGTGGGAATAGTCTGAATGTCATTGGCACAGGAAGACTTTCTAGGCAGAGTACTATTTTCACAGGCACTAGAAAATTAGGAACTATGGTAGAGCGATAGCTCTCCCTAGCAAGGGGAGATAGAATAGAGAGGGAGGAAGAGACAGACTGGAATGGGACTAAATGAGGAAGGGCAAGTAATAGGGAATGAGAGACAGAATAAGGGGAGGAATAGCCATAGTGAGGGGTCACATAGAAACCTAACACTGTACAAGTGTTTTGTAATATATACATATATGAAGGGTATACGAACAAAATTGTCAAATAACGTCAAACTCAGTGCCTCAACTGGACATTTTTCATTACCAAAGGAAGCTCTAGTACTGTGAATAGGTTCCATATAACCAAGTTTTTGGCCACATAGATAGTATGGTAACTCCCAAACAATTCAGGCTATCTCAAGGCTATTGGTGTCACTCCACAAATTAATGGTAATGTCCTAATGCTAAAGAAAATATCTACACAACTCACTGAACACAGAGAAGTAAAGCTGGTGCCTACCTAGAACCTTCACCCCTATAGACTAGACTGGTTAGTATTCATGGTATTTGAAGGTACCCTTCATTCTACTGAAGAAGAAAGGTTAGGCCCAATCCAGATACAAACCCTATAATCTACAAGAGTGACCTGGCTGCAAGGTAATATACTGTAATATTGACACAAACCTTTTGGGAGTAACCAACCAAAATCTGGTTTGAGTTAAGGCCCACTCAATGATATGGAATCTCTATCTTTTGTTGCTTGGGTTGCCACATACCTGAGATTAAACTGACCAGGGACTTATTGGGGGAGGGGGTTGACAAAAATATAAATACTATGGTTCTGCTAAAGGAATTGAAAACAAAATGACTCTCAATGGCCCTTGGCTGTACTCAGAGATCTATGCCTTTCTCAGCCATCATCAGAGAAGTTTCTTCCTTCAGTAGATGAAAACAAATACAGAAATCTACAGCCAAAAAATACACACAATGTGAAAGAGCTTGGAACTCTTAGCCTCAGAAGGGTTGTCTCTTTTATATCCCTCCCTTTAGGGCTCAGCGAAATCTATAGAAGAGGAGTCAAAAAGATTGTAAAAGCCAGAGGAAACCAAGAAGTCAAGGCCTTCTAGAAACAATAGGGCTGGGACACATATAAACTCAAAGAGATGTTATCAGCAAGTACAGGGCTTGTAAAGGTTTGCAACAAATGGAATCCTAGAGCTGAAAGGAGAAGTACACATATACACATACACACACCTCAGAATATATCTTCAATTGATAGCCACATAGAAATGAAAAGATAATTTTTTTCCAAGGGAAACACTTTTGGCAGCCAAGCCACACTTAAGAGTAAGCTCCATGCTCAGAAATAGATGGTTGACATAAAACAAACTCAGTATTATCTTTGGAAATTCTTCTTCTGGGTTTCTTAGAAATTTTGTCAGGGTTTTTGTTTATTTTTATTAAAATTACTATATTATTATTATTATTAGTAGTAGTAGTAGTAGTAGTAGTAGTAGTAGTAGTAGTAGTACTTACCTTATTCTTTGTATTAAGGATATGGCTTCCAGTTTAGTGTTTTTATGGAATTCCTGTGTGTGTCAACATTCGTGTCTTTGTGCCTGTGTGTGTTGCTTGTATTTTTACTTTGGTTTGTCTGTTTTATTCTTTTCTAGTTTGCAGTTGTTGCTGTTGTTCTTGGTTTTGTATGTTTGCTTGTTTTATTTTCTCTTATTGTATCTTATTTTATTATTAGGTTTTAGATGTCTAAAGAGAGACAGAAAAGGTGTAGATTCCATATGTTAGAGGAGGTGGGAGGAACTAAGAGGAGTCGAGGGAAGAGCAACTGTAATTAAAATACATTGTATGAAATCTGTTTTTAATAAAGCTTAGGAAATAACAAGATATTCATTAACTTTTACTGACATATGGACATTCTTATCTATTTAAGTAAACATAAGCAAATAATGTTGCTTATTTAAATCATTGTATACATTTTGAGATTAATTCATCCTTGGTTACTCAGGTCGGCTTTGAACTCCCTGGCTCAAGTGATCTTCCTGATTCAAACTTTGGAGTAACTTAGGACACAAAAATCACAGCACTACTGTGCATAAATTAAACTACACTTTGAATCTGGAATTTTCATGTAATAAGTACAAGCATGGCTCTTGTATTCAGAGAAGATTAAAGAAAACTTAGAGTTTATATGCCAGGAAGTAGATTCAGAGTACTAAGTTGCTCTTGTCTTTGAAACCTGTATGTTTAATTAAAATATAAAACTGGATAGTAGTGTTTTGTCTTCTTTATACTCTCATTACCTATTTTGGTCTAGTTCTTAGAATAAAGGAAATCTAAGAATGGATCCTCAAAATGGCAGTCTAATTTGTCAGCAATCCCATGAGATCCTAGGTATGTGATTCTACGAAAATTAATTCAGAGATTTAACAGGACCAACACATTTTATTTAATAAATTTACAATTTTACCAAATGGAAAACCATGTCTGGTTTTCCAGATGCAAATAATTTGTTTCTTTGGAAGAGTGTTCTGCCTCCATATCTTTGCTATAGTCAGCTGTCACATGCGTTTTTGATGTTAGCCATTCTGACATGCATTTACCTGATAACTAGGGATGTTGAACATTTCTTTAAAAACTTCTCAGTCATTTGAGATTCCTGTGTCAAGGATTCTCTGTTTAGATCTGTACCCCATTTTTAACTGTTTTATTTTGGTTTGTTCAATTCTAGTTTCTTCAGTTCTTTATATATTTTGGTTATTTTTCCCCTGTAAAATACAGGGTTGGCAAAAATACTTTCCCATGGTGTAGGCTGAGGTTTTGTCCTATTCATAGTGTCCTTTGCCTTACCGAAGCTTTTAAGTTTCAGGAAGTCCCATTTATTTATTTTCCATTTTTATGCTTGCATGATTGGTATTCTGGTCAAGAAGTTGTCTGCTGTGCAAATGTGATCAAGGCTGTTTCCTACATTCTCTTTTATCAAGCTTAGTGTATCTGGTTTTATGTTGATGTCTTGGTTCCACTTAGACTTGAGTTTTGTGCAGGGTACAAGATGTGGAACTATTTGCATTCTTCTCGATTGCAGACACCCACTTTGACCAGCATCATTTGTTGAAGATGATTTTTTTTCCCATTGTATAATTTTGGCTTCTTTGGCAATAATCAAGTTCATAAGTGTGTGGATGAACTTCTGGGTCTTTGATTTGATTTGATGAACCTGTATGTTTTTATTACTATTACTCTGTAGTATAGCATAAAATCAGTGATAGTGGTACCTCCAGAAGTTCTCTTATTGTACAAAATTATTTTAGCTATCATGAAGTTTTTTGTTTTTTCATATACAGTTGAGTAGTATTCATGAACGTTCTGTAAAGAATTGTGTTTGAATTTTGATGGGCCTTGTGTTAAATATATAGATGACTTTTGGTAAGATGAACATTTTCACTATGTTAATCTTACTGATCCATTATCATAGGAGATATTTCCATCTGATATCTTTTCAAATTTCTTTCTTCAAAGACTTGAAGTTCATTTAATACAGGTCTTTCACTTGCTTCATTAGAGTTACACCAAGATTATTTTATATTATTTGTGGTTATTGTGAATTGTGTTGTTTGTATAATTTCTTTCTTAGCCCATTTATTGCATATAAGAGGGCTTTTGTCTATAGGAGGCCTACTGCTTTTTCTTTTCTTTTCTTTTCTTTTCCTTTTCCTATTCTTTTTCTCTTTAAAGTTTATTTGCTAACCAGAAAATTTGCTAAAGAAGATTATCAGCTGTAGGAGTTCCTTAGTGCCCCTAGTAGAATTTTTGGGGTTGCTTTTGCATACTATTATATCATTTGAAAACAGAAATACTTTGTCTTTTTCTTTTCTTATTTGTATCACTTGATTGTTGTTGCTGTTGTCTTAATGCTCTAGCTAAAATTTCAACAACTAAATTGAATAGGTATGGAAAGATTGAACCACTTTGTCTTGTCCCTGATTTTAGTGAAGTTGCTTTAAGTTTCTCTTTAATTTGATGTTGCCTATCACCTTGATGTGTGCTGAATTTATTATCTTTAGGTATATCCACTGTATACTTGATCTCTATAAGATTTGTATCATAAATGGATGTTGGATTTTGTCAAAAGCTTTTTCAGCGGCCTCATAAAATAATTTTGTCAAGATTCTTTCTGTTCCTGTTCTATGAAATAATTTTAGAAGTATTGATATTAGCTCTTTTTTAAAAATCTGGTAGAATTCTGCGTTAGAACCATCTGGCCCTAGTCTATTATTGATTGGGGGACTTTTGAATGTCTGCTGCTATTTCCTTTTAGATGATAGGTCTATTTAGATTGATTATTATAACTTGCTTTGACTTTGATTATTCGAATCCATAGAGAAAATTATTTATTTTAGATTTTCTAATTTTGTCAAGTATACATCTTTGAAATTCCTTAATGTCTGTTATTTCTAATTTTGTTAAGTTGGATAGTTTGTCTCTTAGTATGTTTCTTAGGTTTATCTATCTTGTTGATTTTTTCAAAGAATCAACTCTTTATTTCATTGATTCTTTGTATTGTTCTGTTTCTGTTTTATTGATTTCAGTCATGAACTGATCATTTTCTGCTATCTGCTCCTCTTGAGTGTATTTGATATTTTATTTTATAGAGCCTTCAGATATGTTGTTAAATCACTATAATGAGATCTCTCTAATTTCTTAGTTGCTTTGAATGTTAGTCTTAGCTATGCTTTCATTGTGTCCCATAGGTTTGGGTATGTTGTGCATTCATTTTCATTGAATTCTGGAAAGTTGTTAATTTCTTTATTATTTTTTTTTATGACCCAGTTTTCATTGAGTACAGAGTTCTTCAGTTACTTTGAGTTTGTAGACTTTCTTTTGCTTCTGTTGTTGAAGTCTAGTTTTAACCCATGGTGGTCTGATTAAATAAAGGGGTTGTTTCAATTTTCTTATACCTGCTGAGACTTGCTTTGTGACTGAGTATATAGTCAGTTTTGGAGACGTTTCCATGAGAAAAAGGTATATTTTGGGTAAAATCATTAGATGTATGTTAGCTTAAATGTTTTGTTTTTTTTTTAGAAATTAGAATGGTTACACCATCTTGCTTCTTGAATCTGTTTGCTTAGAAAATCTTTTTTCCAGTCACTTACCCTGGGAAAATGTGTATTGAGGTATATTTCTTATATGCAGTACAATGATGGATTCTGTTTTGTATCCATTCTATTAGCCTGTGTCGTTTTATTGAGGAATTGTGTACAATGATTTTGAGAGATATTAATGACTAATGACTGTGAATTCCTTTCATTTTAATGTAGGTGGTTGTATGTGTGTGTGTGTGTGTGTGTGTGTGTGTGTGTGTGTGTGTGTGTTTCACTTCTTTTGCTTTTGCTAATGTAAAATTATTTATTTTCTGGGGGTTGTTTTTAGCATAGTTACCATCCTTGGGTTGGAATTTTACTTCTAATATCTTCTCTAGAGATGGATTTGTGGATAGATAATGTTTAAATTTTACTTTTTCTTAGAATAATTTGTTTTCTCCATCTATAGTGATTGAAAGTTTTACTGGGTATGGTAGTCTGGCTGGCTATGTGGTGTCTTGGAGTCTGTAAGACATCTTTACAGACCCTTATGGCTTTTACAGTCCCTGTTGAGAACTTGGGTACATTTCTAATTGGTCTGCCTTTAATGGTATTTGGCCTTTTTCCATTGCAGAATTTATTATTCTTTCTTAGTTCTGTACATTTAGTCTTTTGATTATTATGTGGCAAGACCACACTCTTTTCTGGTTCAATTTACTTGATGTTCTTTGTCTTTTTGGTACATTTTTAGGCATTTCTTTCTTTAGGTTGTGAAAATTTTCTTCTATAATTTTTTTGAAAATATTTTCTGGTCCTTTCAGCTGGGAATCTTCTCTTTTTTCTATTCCAATTATCATTAACTTTTGTTTTTTTATAGTTCCCGGATTTCCTGGATGTTTTGGGTCAGAAATTTTGTAGATATAACAGTTTCTTTGACATATATATCAATTTCTATCATATCTTCTACTTCTAAGATTCTATCTTCCATCTGTTCCATTCAGTTGGTAAAGATTGCACCGGTAGTTCCTGTTTGTTTACCTATATTTTCCTTTCCATTATTCCATCAGTTCCCTGTGAGAAAGGAAGGGGACAAAATGTAGTGATGAAGACAAGGGGGGAAAGAGAGCAGAGGTCAGGAAGGTCTGCCTTGTATTTGGGTTTTAGAGTAACCACTCACAGGTAAGGGTGGGAGGTGAGCCAAGTGGATGCTGGGAATGTGGGAATGTATGGTGATTGCCATGGCAACAGATGCACTGTCCCAGTTGCTGGTTGCCTTTGAATGACATCACCATCATTGCTGGATTCAGAGGCGACCTACAACCATAATGCAGGTTCCTGATACCATAATACCTCCCATTTTCTTATCATAAAGAGAAGAAAAAATAAGGAAGGAGGGGGGAAAGATGATGTTGAAAGGGGAATAGGGGCATTATGTCTCTTAAACTGCTTCTTGCTATCTAGGGGCATCATCAATTTCAGGGGGTAGCTGACTTTCACCATTGGGTTACTTGGTAAACATTTGCATCAGGCTCCCCCATGGAGAGCAACTGATAATCCTGTAACAGAAACTGATTAATAGTTTGGTTAGATTTTTTTTTTTTTTTGTATTCGTCATTGAAGGAAGGTAGAAACAAGATTAATAAGGCAGGGAGTGAATTATAACTCCAGGAAGATGACTAGGAAAGGTGTTACAAAAGGGAGTATCCACTTCCATATAGGATTTTCGAAAATCCAGGCATTGGAGGTTTCACATTCCTTGAAATTCTGCATGACTGACTGCAGCTCCTGGATTTTATTTTTCACTATTCTGGATTGGTTGATGTAGAAACAGCATTTTTCTTGGAGGAACAGGTAAAGACCACCTTCTTTAGCTGTCAGAACATCTATCCTCTGTCGGTTCTGAAGCACCACAGCTGCCAAAGAATCGATCAGTTTCTGAATTGTAAGCATGATTTCAGACAAGATTTGAAAACTGTTGTCAAGCTGGGAAATGAACTTATTATATTGGGTCATGGAAGTAGGTATCCCTGCAATTCCAGTATCAGCACCTATGGGTATTCCCGCAGCAATGAAGAGTGGCATGACCTGAACTGCCCTCTTATGTTGGGCAGCTATCATATCTACAATTGGGATTGGCAGGGGCTCATTTCCCTGGATTACTCCTAGTTCAGGGAAAGGAGTACCAACCTGCTAACTCCTGACCAGTTGGTGGGTAGGTGATGATATACCTGAGTACAACGAAGAATTGACAAGTTTTCGACTGTAGGGCATTGTGGCAGAGATAAGATTTCAAGGGTTGTGGTTCTATTGTAGTCTATGGAGCTTAGTATTCCTACAGTTTGTGTCTCAGAGGTCTTAAAACAGTTTGCCACACCAAAAAGATAGATAAAAGAAAGGTATGGAGCCATGGCAACAGCAGAGTCAGGGCAACTAACAAAAGGTGAGGTAAGATTACTTGGCAGTATTACCAGGGGTGCTTAAGTGGCAATTGTGAGTTAGTTCTGGGGGATACACATAGCCAGCAATCTTCTAAGCAACTAGGTCAGGTGACATTAAGGAGTTGGTACACTGAGGTTAAGGTATGAAGCAAAAGGCAAAATGATAAGTTAGTACCATTTGTGAGCAGGGCTGCCAAGGAGGTAAGGATCTCGGAGGAGTGTTTGATCACTTCCCCTACTTTTCCGATATCTAGAGGTTGGACGATTGAGACATATTTTCTATGGATTCAGATAGTACTTACTGGGGACCTGGCTTTATTTCTGTAGTAGAGCTTACCAACAACTCCTGTCTCCCCCCTGGAATTCCATGGGACTTGTATGTAGAAAGAGTCTTGTGTTGTAGATAGAAGAAATGAGTGGTCTGTGATCTTAGCATATATATCTGACAAGACCAATATGGGGAGCCCCTATACTCATCTGGTCATTTTTTACAATCATCTTTTGTCTGGTCAAAGAGAAAGCAAGTAAAGAGATCATAACATTTAGATGGGATAACAGCAATTTGGATTGGTTCCTGGCATCCGGCCATGGACCAGTTTTCTGACTCTATTTGGAAAGACTGTTATCTATGAGGGTTTCTTGAACCTCAAATCACCAGATGGCTACCCTGGATGGAAATGAAAATCAAGGAGAGGATGAGAAGTCCATGTCTAATCCAGTAGGATTTAGCACAGCTGCCAGAGTGGAGTCTCATTTTTTGGGATTGGGGACAAGGTGGGTGGTATCAATGTCCTCTGGAGCTTAACAGAACACAGTCCTAATAGGGTTGATGTGTATAAAGATATTTAGGTGAAGGGATGGAAGGTTTGAGGTGAGACAAGTGGACCCAATGAGAGAGTACCTTGAGTTTAGCAGCTGTGTCATGAGAATTACATTAAAAGGGCCCTGCCATTTAGGAGAGAGGGGTGAGGTCCGATGGTCTGGAGGGGATAGAAGCACTTGGTCTCCAATATTGACAGTCAATGGACAGGGGACAGTGTGTGGCCAAGGTAGATGGTGGTCAGCAAAGTTCCATAGGAGAGAGCAGAGGTGGCAAAGTAATGAGGTGAGTAGATGGTCTGGGAGGGAAGAACATTTAGGTAAAAGATCAGGAGATAGGACTGGATGTCAATACATGAGTTCAAAGGGTGTCTAGTCAGGGTTTCTATTCCTGCACAAACATTATGACAAAGATGCAAGTTGGCGAGGAAAGGGTTATTGAGCTTACACTTCCATGCTGCTGTTAATCATGAAAGGAAGTCAGGACTGGAACTCAAGCCAGTCAAGGAGCAGGAGCTGATGCACAAGCCATGGAGGAATGCTTCTTACTGGCTTGTTTGCCTTTCCTGGCTTGCTCAGCTGGCTGTCTTATAGAGCTCAAGACTACCAGCCCACAGATGGTATCACTCACAAGGGACTCTCCTCCCTTGATCACTAATTGAGAAAATGCCTTATCACTGGATCTCATGGAGGGATTTTCTCAATGAAACTCCTTTCTCTGTGATTAACTCCAGCTTGTGTCAAGCTGACACACAAAACTAGCCAGTACAAAGGGTAAGATGAGGAGAGGTCACTTGGGGAGAGCTCATAGCCTGAAAAGAGCCAGAGGTAGGAGTTTTACTCAATCGAGGTGAAGTTCCTGTGACAACTTGACAGGAGTGGTTTTTAAAGAGTGGTTGGTTCTTTCTACCTTACCTAAGATTGAGGGTGGTAGGAAATATGAAAATGCCAGGGGATGTCTAGGACCTTAGATAGAATTTGAGGAAATTGGGAAGTAAATTCAGGACTACTGTCTGACTGGAGGGAGGCTGGGAAACCAAATCGGGGGCAGTCTCTCAGAGGAGCAGATCAGAGACTGAGCCCTTTTGTTAGTTGTAGGAAATACCTCCACCCACCCTGAGAAGGTGTCCACCAAGACCAGAAGGTATTGGCATGTTTGCCAGTGGGCATGTGTGTAAAGTTGCCAGTCTGTTTCAGGGAGAAAACCTGTAGCCTGATGGGTAGAAAAAGGGGTGCTACAGTACCTTGAGTTGAAGTCTCACATCTGACAGATTTTGTAAGAGGCAGTGATAGATTATAAGAAACTTAAGTCATCAGGAGTAGGTTGTGCATGAGTCTTAACAAAATAAGACAACACTTGGCTATTAGGATGAAAGAGTTGATGAAGATAGGACAGAGTTTTATGAGTATCAGTGGGTAAGGGTGGGGATGCGGGTTTCAGTGTAAGAATGTCCTGGGGAGGAGGAGACAAGGTTAGGCCCCATTCGGCTGTTTTCCTTGGAGACAATAGAGTCATCCATCCAGTGGGATCTGCAGTGGACAATCCCAATAGCTGTGGGGAGATGGGAGGCCTTTAGCATGGCCATAATTTGGTTTGCATTAGGTACTGATTGTCCTTTAGTCATAAGTAACCCGATCTCCTTCCAGATAGTGGTGTGAGACAGGAGGATATGGATATAGTATTTGGAATCTATGTTGATGTTGAGGAATTGTCCCTGTGTCAGTTGAAAGGCACGGGGAAGGGCTATTAGTTCAGCCTGCTGATTGGTGGTATGAACAGGAAGGGCCTGTGTCTCAACACCTCTGTGTCTGACACTATAGCACAGCCAGCTCTTCTGGCCCCTTCATGTACAAAGGAGCTGCCATCTGTATACCAGGTATAGATGGCCTGAGGCAGTGTGCTCTCCTGTATGTGTCAAGGATGAGGTAATAGTTCCTCTAAAGTTTCAGTGCAGGAGTGAGATAGGGAGTGGTTAGTATTAAGTTGAGGAAGAAGATTCAAAATATTAAGAGGCAGGCATGATTGGAAGGTGAGTGTGGAGTCTTCTATTATTGCTACCTGAAGAGAAAGAACCCTGGAGGGAGGTAGAGTCTGTAACCCATTGTAAGTTAGGAGCTGTAACAGGTTATAAGAAGAGAAGACAGTTACAGGCAACCCAAAAGTTAAGGGGTTTTTTGACTCTCAAAGAGTTCAGTGGCTGCTAAGGTACAAATACAAGATGCCCATCCCTGGATGGTTAAATCTAGATTTTTTGACAAATATGTTACAGGTGCAAAAGAGGGTCCCAGTTGATGGCCTAGGACTACAAGGGAAAATCCCTCTTTTTCAGTTACTTAGAGGGGAAAAGGAGGAGTCAGGTCAGGGAGATGTAAGGCTGGGGCCTGTTGGAGCCTTAGAAAGGGCTTGATAACAGGTTTCAGAAGAGGTTCGTGAGTGGGGCCTAATGCTGCTTCATATAAGGGACAAGAAAGGAGGGAAAAGAAAGGAACCTAGCAACATAAAAAATAGCTATTCCTAATAAAATCTCTTTTTTTTTAGAAAAATAGACACTGGATCAGGTTCTTTCTATCTAAGTTAATAGCCTTGTGGGTTGAGGTAATTGTTAGTCCCAAATAGGTGACCTGAGGAGAGATCAGTTGGACTTTAGAAGGTGATATCCTGTAGCCTCTACTGAAAAGGAAATTTACAAGAGCAGAGGTGTCAGCTTGGCTAATTTTTAGAGAAGGATGACAGAGGATGATATCATCCATGTAATGCACAATCTTAGATTTAGGGAGAGACAGAGAAATTAAGTCAGAAGCCAAGGCCTGGCCAAATAGGTGTTGGCTGTCCTAGAATCCCTGAGGTAGAACAGTCCAGGTAAGTTGGGTAGAGAAGTAGGTGTCAGGATCTATCCAGGTAAATGCAAATATGTTCTGTTGACTGGGTGTCTAGAGGGATAAAGAAAAATGTATACTTGAGATCTAGGACTGAGAACTGGAATGTCTCCAAGGGGATAGTGGAAAAAAGTGTGTAAGGGTTAGCCACAACACAATGGAGGGGGACCATTGTAGAATTAATGTGCTTGAGTTCTTGAACCATGTGATAGGTTCCATTAAATTTCTTAACTGCTAATATAGAGGTATTGAAGTGGGAAGAGGTAGGAAGAAGGATTTTTTTCTTAGCAGGTCAGAAATTATAGGTTTATGTTCCCTGAGGCTCTGGAGAGAGAGGGGGTATTGAGCTTGGGTTATGTACCTGGTAGAGTCTAGTAATTAGATGACAACAGGAGAATGGTGTTTAGCAATAGAGGGGTTCTGGACATCCCAGACTTGGGGGTCTACCTGAGAATCTGATAATCGAAATATGTTAGGCTTAGTAGGTTGACTGGCTAGAAGAAAGAACAGAGGGGCTTCTGATGAGCTTAGGTTTAGACAAATGGTGGGAGCAAAGGAAATAGAGGCTCCCAGATTAGCTAGAAAACCCTTTCCTAATAAGGGGACAGGATTTGTTGACACTACCAAAAAGGAATGAGAGAGAGATACACTCCTAAAAATGCAACTAAGTGGTGGGGTCTGGTGAGAAATGTAAGGTTGTCCTTCTACCCTGATGATAGGAATTCAAGAAGGGGAAAAAGGTCACCAAAACTCTGTCAGAACCGAGTAAGTGGCCCCCATTTCCAAGAGAAATGAGATGGGCTGCCAAATACCTTGATGGCTCCCTGGATCTCCCTGCTAGTGATGGTCATGGTTGGGTCATGGAAGCTCGGGCCTCTTCAGTCATCTGTAGCCAAGCCTAGGAGTGATGTCCTTCTATCCTGCACAATGTGAGGGCAATTGAAAGCTCAATGTCCCTCCTGATGGTACCTAGAACATGGCCCCTTTGGTTTGCATGGATTAAGGCAAGCCCTCACTCAGAGACCCTGTTGACCACATCTGGAGCAGGACTCTACTGATCTCTGAGTCTTAGAAGTACAGGAGTCCAGGGCAGTGTCTGGAACAGTGTCGCATAGCCTTTGCCAATATATAGTATATTTTGTCTGTGGGCCTTCTCATCTCTCTTATGGTACACTTTGAAGGCCAGTGCCAAAACTTCTGCTGAGGAGTTAGAGCCCCCTACTATAACCCCCTAAGTTTAGCTTTTATGTTGGTATATTTCGGGGGGAAAAAGGTAAGTCATCAGAAGTTGCTTACCTTCTGAGTTTTCAGGGTCTACATTAGTGTATTTTAATAAAGTCTTTATGAGACATTCTAAAAATTAAGATAGGCTTTCCTGTTTGTCCTGAATGAACTCTTGGAGCTTTTCAAAATGTACTGGTTTTAGGGCTTCCCTACAGAGATTGGCCAGGAGGCAGATGATGAATCTATCTCTGGCTAAAATACCACCTGTGGAATTATAATTCCGTTGAGGATCTTGGTCAGGTACTGTCACAGATCCGATTGGATATGTTCTATCTGTTTGATGGAACTTGTCTGCATGTGTTCTTGCCTGTTCTCAAACTCACCTGTGCTAGTCAGGAAGCAAATTGTTAGGAAGGATCATATGTACTTCATGGAAACTCAAGCTATAAGACTGCATAATGTACTGGAACTCTTTAATAAAGGCAGAGGAGTTAGAGATTTAGGAACCCAGTATGTTTTCTACTTGAGAAAGTTCACTCAGTGAGAAAGAAACATGTACTCTGACATGGCCATCTACCCCAGCAACATCCCTTAAAAGAAGGACCAATGCTGGGTCAGGTGTCCCTGGAGAAGAATGACTTGGGGGTTTAACTGAAGCCTTAGAGCAGTTGATGAGAGGGCTGAAGGCAGGTGTCAATGCAGGGCGATTGAAGCAACCTGCAGCTGGCACAGGAGGAGGGGATGGTTCTGGAGAGGCTGAGCAAGGATGCTCTGGGGTAGCCTGGTGAGAAGGAGAAACTGAGGCAGAGGTTTGAGTTTTTGGTTGTGTGGAAACAGGTCTATGGCAGAAAGGAGGAGGTTCGTTAGCTAGATCAAGGGTTGTAGTGTCTCCTGGTGGAGGTTTCATGGCTAAGAGAAGTTGGGTTAGGGAACAAGAAGAATACAGGGAGGGGTTGAGACAAAGATAGACAAACGCTTGGGCATAGGGAACCTCTTTCCATTTACTAGCTTCATACAAACTATACCAAAGTTTGTATGAAGACCCCATAAAATAATTGGATCTAATGTGCCATTAAGTGGCCTTTTAGAGCCATTGGCTAATGGGTACTGATGGGTATTGCAGAGATGTATTAGCTTTGATGCCCTCAAGTTGGGCGTTAATCTATTGTACCTGTGTCCTGAGAAAAATTCAGTTATAAGTTACAAATGTACAGCCAGGATAGATGTCCAGGACTATGGTGAATTCCGGATTCACCAGAAAGTATTTCAACCTAGGCCTAAGGATTTCAGAATGACTGCAAGAGTCCGAGAAGAGAAGTCACCCGAGGGTCGAAGTACTATCTTGTTCATTAGCTAGGAGGCTGGTCATAAGGACTTTGGCTGTGAAACACCAACCCCTTTGCCCATATAGGCTGGCCAGGCCTTTTTTGAGAAATTGGGGCCCTCCATGCTGCCTGGAAGAAAAACCTTACCGACATGCTTATGTTTTGTGTGCGAATTTTAGCAGTCTGGTAGCAGGAAATGTGAATCTGTATGGTTGATGTGGGCCCATCCAAATGAGTAACCCATGTGGCAGAAGCTAGCCCAGGTGGTGGACTGTGGCCATCAGCTCACGTGGTAGAAGTCTGTGAGTCCCGCAACAGCTGGGCAGTGGTCCTCAGCTGCGTTGGCAGAATCCACATGGTGGCATCAGTGGGGTAGTGGTGGCTGAGCAATGGGAGCAGTAAGCAATGGTGGGGCTGCATGGCGATTGCCATGGCAACAGATGCACAGGTCGCCTATGGGTAACATCACAGTCATCGCAGGATTCGAAGGTGACCTGCAACCATAAAGCAGCTTCCTGATACCAACATTCATTACTGCTTCTATTTTATATTTTCAGGTCTTAGTTCCTTCTCCTGATTTTTTTGTATTTTCCTGGATTTCGTTATGGGAATTATTCATTTCTTCTTTAGGGGACTCTTCATAAGTTTGAATTTAAGTTCATTTCCTTTGTTCAAGCTGTATTGGAATAACTGGGGCTTGCTGTAGTAGGATAGCTGGGCTCTGGTGGTGCCATATTTTTTCTGACTGTTCTTAATTGTCTTCTCATGTTGGCCTCTAGACATCTGGGTGGGTAGTTTTCATAAGCTTTTGGTTCTGATTTCTGAGTTCATCTTTGTTAGATGGCTATTTTAAATGTATTTCCCTGGCTTTCTGTATTTTCTGTGTTCTGACTTGAATGGTCTGGGTTTCTTGTGATCAACAATTCTTCAAGTCCAGTAGGGTATTTGTTTGTTTCCTGGTATTTTTGGGTTTTGTTTTGTTTTGTTTTGTTTTTTGTTGTTGTTGTTTTTGCTGCCTTTGTGACATCGTAGGCTTTAGGTACCAATATTGCACTTGTAGTTACATGTACTAGTATGGCCTCTAGGGTTCTTTGTACTTGCTTGTTCTTCTAGGTTCTAAAGAGGTGGCCTTAAATAAAGTAGAAGTTTTCTGATGATATCATGGGCCTGAATATGGAGCCTAGGGGAGTGTCTATGTTATTTTTCAAGTAGACACATAAGATGAATGTTAGATTTTAAAAATGTATATATTCTACAAATTATTTTACATAGAATTACACCAAAGATGCAGATTCCATTGTAGTGAGAATATTCTGAAACTAATTAAACATCTGAATGCAATATTGGTAATTTTATTTCTACTTGGGGCAGATCCATTAAAATACATACATTTTCTCATTAGCTTAGCAAATATTTAATGGATTCCATTGTACTAAGTGAATTATATCCATTATTGTAAGAACATAAATATGAATACATATTCTAACAAGTGGCAAAGCCATAATTTTGCAAATAAATAACCCTTTGAATATCTTCGAAGATATATTGTTAAAGTTTCATGAAACATATGATATAAAATAAAATAGAAAAACCTGGGGTTCCTATTAGTTATGTAAAACCTTACCTTTCATGTAAACTTCCACTAGCTGTGCTACAATGTACCACATATTCAATCTGAATTTCAAATTTTAGGCACCTTCTCATGAAAGCTAATTTGAGTATTGTTATAACCTACCAAAATGAGTAACAGTGGGTAGAGAGGAAGTGGTATTGGCCTGACTAAATCTTAGAATTCCTTGTGGATTGTTTATTTTGTGGTGTTAGTTTTCAAGAAGATTACCAACCAGTAGGAAAAAAGACAGAAATAAAAGTTTGTTATTAGTATAGTGTTCAGTGTATAAGTGATGTTTCTAGAAGTATTGGCTCTTCAACTTCTAACAGACCAACCAGGAGAATAAGAAAGGGATAATTACTGTCTTTTTGTAGACATTAGGAATTGTGGCTGTTTGATAAAACCTTTTGCATTTACCGTATTTTACCCTGAGAGATTACTGAAAAGAGGGCTGTGTATTGATCTTCACTATATGAACATGATACCACTCCTATTCAAGACAACTGTAGGTGAATCATGCACATAAAAATAACATTATATAGTGTGAATGGTATATATATATATATTCATTCCTATATATTCATTATTATATATACTCATATATATACATTATTATATATATAGATTCATTACTATATATATATATAGTATGTATACCTTCAACCCCATAACCCCGTTGATAGATAGATAGTGACTATATATATATATATGAGAGAGAGAGAGATGGCTTTGTTTAAAGATAGGGGTAAGGTTAGCAGTAGGAATAGAGATATAGATAGAAAGATACAGATAGAGAGATAAAGATATAGAAAGAGAGTTAAAGATAAATAGATATAGATATGTAACAACAATTAAAAATACAGGTGATGAATTTCAAAGAATAAAGAGAGGTACACTGGAAGGAATAGAAAGAAGAAAGGAAGAAAAAGAGGTAAATATTTGTAATTTCTAAAAACAAATTAAAATTTAAAAACAAAATATTGTTGTAAGAGCCAAAGCGAAAGAACAGACTTGGAGAATGGACGTTTTTAATGCTAAAGCTCCTTTGTTCTGTAGTTCTACAGAGCACGGTTTCTCTGTCTCCAAGTACAACTTTTTACTGACTATGCACAGCATGCTATCCTTGTTCTGTGATTGCATTTTATAACATTATTTACTACCCCTAACATCTAAGACGCTGGTTTTGGTTACATTGTATTTAATCTGGTATATTCTAGGCAGTCTGCTTTGGAAAATGAAAACTCACTCCTTCCCAACAATATATTTGCCTTTACCTCGAGAATCTGCTGCCTTTACCAACTTAGGCAGCCTGCTAACTTTTCTATCCCTTCCATGTACACCATCTAACACAACTGTAAAACTCATCCATCTGGACCAAGTATTCTACAAAAGAACTGGACTAACAGAGTAGTAGAATAATCCTGGGGTGTGTGACTGAAGTAGCAAGCAGAGTTTCCTCCTGCAAATGTAAAACCCTGAATGTAAATCTCAGCTCCAACAGAGACAGCCACAGAGGGAGAGAAAGAAATAGAGAAGAAAAAGGAAGGAAGAAAATAATCTGTTCTAGTATAATGGACATTCACTGGGCCAATTTGATGAATCCCAAGGATATTTGATCAGAGAAGCCTGCATATTCTAATCTAATATCAAAGGTTGGACTGATATAATGATCTTAATAATGATACATGTTACCGATCTGACCACTACTAATTCAGACTCACACTAGTGGTATAAGAGAGAAAAAGGTTCTTTCACATCCTCAGCTGACCTAGGAAGCAGTTCTTTGCTAATATATATGTATTTAGTGGGAGTGTGTCATTCTTGCTTTGATTTGGACTTCCATGACACATTGAGTAGCTTTTCATTTGTTGACTTTCTAATTACAAGGCTGCATGTGCATCAGAGTTTTTCAAGCCCTGAACTAAATCTGTAAAAATTACAGCATAGAACTTCTACACATAGAGTACTAATCTAGAAATAGAAAATAATTGCTTTACCAGAGCAAAAGCTAGGTTCAGTCTTTATACTTATTTGTTTTCTTTTGGAACACATTGGTCCCTTTTCATTATTGTGATGAAAGAAACGATGTAAAAGCAAGAAAGTTTTGTTTTAGCTGCAGGGTTTAGAAATTTCAGCCCTTAGTCCCCTTCCCATTGACTTGTGGCTGGGGTGTGGAGTGTTATTCGTCTCATGACTGATTGGAAAGGGTGAAACAGATAGGAAAGACAGAGGGATAATATACATATATATACAATTAATAGGCACACATTTAGTGAACTTCTCCCTCTAATGTAACTTTCCTTCTAGGAGCCTTTTCAGCTATAAATGTATCCATGGTTCATGCTATGGTAGCATCCTCACGATCAAAGCATCAGTGAGTAATACAATTAGCTGGGGTCATAAGTCTTCAACATATGAACTTTGATACCATTTGATATCTGATCCATACCACAGGGCATTACTCAGTGAAGGCATCAATTCAATTGTTCCCATACTTACTGTTAATTTCTTTTTTGTCTTTCTTTTCCCTTGTATAAAACCTCAAAACTTGTTGTACTGTTTGTCTTAAGGGCCGACAAATACACAATAGAGCTTTGTTTTTCACAGGCATCCAGTAAATGTGCATTGAATAATTGAACAATGAGACTGAAAGAAACATTTTAAACCAAGAAAATAATCTTATGCATAACTAAATTTACTTCTCCCAAACTACTTTTTATTTTCCAATTAAAAACAGAATTATTGATTTCCAAAAGGATACACAAAGATTCTGTTTTTATTCATCATGTTGAAACAATGCACTTCTCAATATGTAATCCGCAAGACAGAGGAACAGGTTATGTATTCAATAATCTCATTATTTGTTTGTCTTCAGAAAACTTTGCGATAAAATTTGAATGTGTTTGATTTGTGATGATAGATGAAACTTCTCAAGTTAGGTTCTTTTTTAACTGTAGGTTGTTCATTGCATATGTTCAAGTAAGCAGCACATCTTGTGTAACATGACTCTTTGAGACTCATGGTACCATTTGAAATGACTAAATGGGTAAAGGAGTATCATTAACAAATTTTAACAAATGGTTAAGTTGCTGCATTGTATCTCCAAATTATAGCCTGAAATCAATTGCTCATTTATCAATAACAGTCCAATTACAACATAAATAAATATGTTGACCCAGAGGTCAATATATATTCATAGTGTATCATAGTTATGTATTGTAGAAGTTATTTTAAAAGTATAAAAGAACAGAGAAGGAAGCTTCTTGTCTAAATACATATTATATTTTCAGCACCATAATTATTGTTATCTTCAGCACTCTGAAGCTTTAATCCAGGGGAAACTCATCAGTGGAATATGACTCAGTTTGATCTGAGAGTCCTTGAGAGGAGGAGAACTTTCTGCAGATGGTTGCTCATCTGCATGTCATAATTACAGTGTACGCCACACTCTAATAACCCTAAAAATATATAAAGACCAACATAGTCAGTCTTCTGAGTAAGCAATAACTAATGAACATCTGGAAATGCCAACACAGCTTATAATTGGGTAGATAATTTCTAGATCAGTCAGTGAAGCAGTGGCTGTTGATTTCTCCATGTACACATTCCCGTCGCACCTAGACATTAAAAAATCATCAAGAATATTCAAAACATGTATTTGTACAAACTATAACAGTCATAATTCTAAATAGGCCATGTGAAAGTGTACTTCTTAGAGACAGACGACCGTATGATTTAGAGAATAGCTGGGAACACTGATAACAGCACTCTAGAAAAGTCAACTAGGTGGTGAGAAGATGGGTTCTGTTTATATTCTTTTCACAGTAGAGGCAGTCTTCGGGAAGAAAACCAAGTTAGAATAAAGAATTTCCCAATATCTCACTTCCAGTTGCTATTATCATTAAATTACACTCAATATACGTGTGGCCTTTGTTTAAAATGAAGTACAGATTTTATTTAGAATTCATTAACTGGGATGTATGATACTCTTAAAAGTTGGTGTTTTTGTTTTGTTTTGGTTTTCTGTGTTTTTAAAAGTGATATTTCAGCTATGACACTGGATTGTCTGACAGTGCTCCAATCAGGTACTCTGTTCTCAAATGCTTTAGATTTTCAAATGTCATCAATGATTTATTTTCATAAAACACTGTGGCACAACAGGAAAGAAGTATTTTACTCCACCATTTCTAAAGATAAAAGCCATAATCTTTCATGACTTTATATGAAAACACCCCACCAGCACTGCTGATACTGGATATTGAAACTATGACTTCACACCTGTTAATCAAGTGCTCTACCACTGATTTATGCTTGCTGCTATGAATGCAAATTTTTTAACCTAGAGTAAATATAAAGTGTCTTTTACATAAAGAAAATGCTACAATGTAGGAACTTAAATAATTAGTTGTTAAATAGTGTATGATCCACCACATCCTCTTCTGAGTATGTAGGAAAATGAAATCAGAATCTTGATGAGAAGGGCATTTTCCTATTACTAGAAAAAAAATCCCATGTCTATTTATAAATGAACACATAAATTTACAATGATGATAATAAATTATTATTCAGCAATCCAAAGAAATCATGCCATTTGCAACAACATGGATAATTATGTTACATAAATAACATAAATAGATAGAAAGAAAACAACATAAATAAATAAGTTACCACATATCAACTAAGACAAACCAGATATCTCCCACAGACATATCCACAGGCCCTCCTGATTTAGGAAAAAAAAAAATTACTAAGACTTTCTTACTAGTAATTCTAGGTCATGTCTAGTTTAGAGTTAAGGCAAACTTATCTTATTAAGTAAAATAAATCATACACAGGAAGAAAAATACCTTATGAATGCAGTTAAGTAATTTTCCAAAAATTCAAATAGAAACGGAGTGGATAGTGGTAGACAAGAATGGAAATGTGAGGAGTAGGTGAGGAGGCACAAATCTGCAGGATTCGTACGTATACATCTCAAGTAGATGTTAGGAAGAAAATAGTTAAGACTAATATATTAAATATCAGACTTTAATTGGCTCTTATACCCCCATACACAGAGTTAAATGTTGAGGTGAATGACATGTAAATTGTATGCTTTCAGCAGTCAGTTCACTACAAACACATATAGTGAAATATGTCATGTCATTTAAGTTTCAACATTATAATAATAAAGAAAAATAGCACACAGTGAAAATGGTGATCATGACTTTTACCTTGGATATGACTTCCATATTACTGGTTTCCTAAGCTAGGAGTCTCTTTTCCCTCTAGCTTTTAGCTGAAAGAGAGAATGAAGGGAACACAGGAAGCTAAAATCCTCTGTTCACTTGTTTGTCGGCATGGGTTAAATGTATAATAAACATAATTTTTGTCGTAGCTGCCAATTAATCCTACTCAAATCACCTGGTGGTGGCTATGCTCTCCTCACTTCCTGCCCAAGTGTTCTGGTTTCTGGAATTAAAGACACTCACATGCAGCCTTATATATTAATATGCTTAAACAGTTCAATGACGGTCCACTCCCAAACCTCTACATGGCTAATGCCTCCCCTCCGATATTCCTGAGTAAGTACTTACTAGAATTTATATCCTATGATTGTTGTCCTAGACCTAGTCAGAGGGGGCTCCCTGGGACCACTCTTTTCCAGCTTTACGTGATTGCTATGCTCTCTCTTCTGCTGCTCTCAAACATGGCAGCTACTCCTTTCCCAGTATGGCTGCTCTCTTTCCACTTCTCTCCTACTCCCTTGCCCAGGAATCCAAAAAGTCTTGCCTCTGTCTCTCTGCCCAGCCATTGGCCGCTGACAACTTTATTTACCAATCAAAACCAACTGGGGGCAGGAACCCTCAGTGTCTTATGTGAAGGTTTTCTTACCATTTTGGAGACCCAATTAACGTAATACAAGCATTAGAACAAATCCACAACACATCTTATTTAACTTATAAAGGCAACTTGTTTAACCAGCATACAAAGTGTAAATATTACTTCTATTCCAAAGTAATTGAAAAACACTCAAGTAAATTAGATCGCTAACAGACATTATCCACCCTTGTCTTACTTTTACATCTGTCTCTTTTGCCTACTCTTGGGACCCTTTTGCTCCTACTGAGTTGCCTTGCCTAGCCTTGATATGAAGCTTTGTGTCTAGTCGTGTTTTATCTTTATTATGCTGTGTTCCATTGATATACCTAGAATGCATGTCCTTCTCTGAAGGGAAACAGAAGAGTAGTAGACCTGGGACAAGGTGAGGTGGAAAGGGGGAGGGGTACTGGAAAGAGTGAAGGGAGGCATATCTTCGTTCAGATTGTATGGGAGAAGGGTACAAAAAATAGAGCATAACTATATAAGAAGGACTAAGCATTATGTGAGCTAATGAGCCTTACTTGTCTCATGTTTATATTTTCTTCAAAACTATGGATAAGAACAAAAAATACATGCTGTCAACTGCATTCAACTATAAGCTGAATAACCAGTTATTGTGGATATAAAATTATATTTAAAAATGTTCTTTTTAACTAATGTCAATTTTTACCCCTAAGGAGACATTTTACACATCCTCATTTATTTTGATGTAAAACATGACATAAAAGAAAAAACATGTCTGTCTCTTCAAAAAATAATAGCATCCCCCTCTCCATGCTTCAGCTTATTCAGCCATTATGAGTTTGACTCCATAAAGTATTAGTCACCTATTTTTATAATCAAGCAACTATAGTTGCTAGGAAATTAAATTGTTTGGTGTTCTTTTTTTAGAAACAGAAAGTTTAACTTCCCTCACAACATGTGATCATCACGTTATGACAGATAATTCAATTATATAAATTTATTTATTATTACATTAAAACTATTTAATTGGTGAGGTAAGTTGTGAATTTCATATATATGCAAAAATATAAGAACTATAATTAATGCTGAGTCTTTCTTAGACCTTGTGGGTCCTGGGAAAAAAGTCAGAAGATTAGGCATAGTGACAGATGCCTTTAACAAATGAGCTGTCTCACTAGCCTAATAAATCTACTTTGATATTATTTTAAAGTACTATTTTATTATTTTACCAAATAAAATTAAACAGCTTAATCAGCTTATATCTGATACTTTAGATTTAAAATTGTAAATATTGTGATTGATTTCTGTTGCAGAAAATATCAAAAAAGAAGGAAAATATACCATTTTCCGGTGCTATGTTCTGGTTCTCTCATCCCTGGTGGGCTGGCCAGCCATGCACTGGAGAGCAATGGCTAACCTGCTTTCATCTCATGGAGCTCTGACTTAGAACTCCACAATCTCTCCATCCAGCTCACTAGGTTCCCACTGGTGAGTCGATACCATACCAGCCCCATGTTTCAATGCCCCCATGGCCTCTTGGGTGCACATCAGGCAAACCCACATTTTGCCACTGTGCCTTTCTCTTTGGAACCAGATGAGCCACCATGTGAAGGAAAATGCAAGACAAACTTAGCTCAGAAGCAATAGTAACTCAATCTCTGGGCAAACAATTAAAACCTAATCTTGTAAGACTTATGAAAATCTGATTCCTCTGGTGTCAAATTCTTGTGGATCTGTCATGATACCAGGAGACTCTAGTAACTACATCTTAACTATCTGTTGTCCCCATTCCAAAAAGCCCCCCCCCCCCTCGCTCCCCTACTTCCTCTCTCCGACCTGGAAATCCCTCCTATGTGCCCAGTGATTGGCTCCTTTATTCATTAGGGGATTGATTCATAAGAAGTCACAGGTGTAACTCCTTGTCTGGAGCCTCTCCCAGAAGGGCAGAATTAGCATCTAAATGCAAACAGCCCCAGGGCTATCTACAACAGATTTCTATAAGTATATCAGTTCTCTTGACTAAACAATGCTTTCTTCTTTTTATCATTGTGTGTGTGTGTGTGTGTGTGTGTGTGTGTGCATCCACATGCATGCATGAGTGTGTGTCTGAAGAGGAGATCATGTCATAATTCAGCCTTCTCTCCAAGTTGCATGCATTCCCTTTTTGTAAGATAGATGCTTTGAAAATTTTACAAAGCCAGGATATAAGTTGCAGTTCTTGGTCTTTATTGAGATAGCTATGGTTACTGAATGAATTATTTCTCTTGAAATTCACCTGGGTCTACCCCAACTTTCTTTTTAGGATATGTCCATATATAGAAGGATGGCTTTTTCAGAGATAATTAATGTTAAGTTAAAAGGATGACATCATGATTGTAGATTCTTTCTCTTCCATGACTGTGGGCCTCCCTCCCCTCATGGACCATCTGCCAAGTTGCTCCTTGCAGAAAAAGAGAACAGAGATGGGGGGTCGGCATTTAGAAACCTTTGAATGTGTTTTGTGAATGACCACAATATGGCCAGCTATAAGATCAACTTTACATAGGGTGATTCAAAGCTTACAATGTTTTTGGGTACTGAGGATAGGAACATCCAGAATAGGCAAAGGTCATTGATTGAAAGCTTAGGGCACCTGAAATGCCCAATTAGCATGGGGAAGCATTTCAAGAATCTCAGGAGCTGGCTGAATGGATTCTTATAGGGAGAAAGAAAATTGATCCTGTAATCTAATTAAGGTTATGTGTCATTCGACTTAGAATTCCCCAGATAGTTCAGAGAAGGAGAAGCCCCACTAATGAAGGGAGTTTCCCATATTATGCCAAGCCCAGAGGCTATCCAGTCATGGTGGACTTTGACCTTAATTAGCAGAGTATTCCCACACATGGCAAGTCTCTAAATAAGAAATAAAAAGGTATCACAGAGAAGGTACACAGACAGATAAAGAGTTCAAATGAGGACAGAACAAGAAGAAATCCACTGCAAAACATGTATAGACTTCAGGAGAATCTAAGTTGAGGAAATCTTAATTTTTGTCTTCTATCCTCCAAGGTTAGAAGAAAATTAATCTATAGGACCTAAGCCATATAGCCAGTGATTTGTCAGATCAGCCCTAGCAAACTAATATAATTCTATAGAATTCAAAATTCTTGGTAGCTGCACAAAATTACATTTAATCTGGTAGGATAGATCAGAAGTTAAGAGTAATTACTGATTTTGCAAAAGACCTGAGTTTGGAAGCACCTAAGTTGGGCAAGTCACAAATGCCTCTAACATTAGCTCAAAACCGTCAAACATCATCTCTGAAAACTTCAGGCAGTTGTGTATATGTGGCATGCACACATACATACATATATACATACACACACACAAACACACACACACACACACACACACACAGAGAAAGTGAAAATGAATGAAGTCCATAATAACAAGAAAATAATCTCAACTGTATTTTGCATCCAATCTATTCATTATGAAAGGTTACTGGTCTAATAGTACAATATTTTGTTTAATTCAATATAGCCTATTGCAGATACCATTAATTACTTCTCAGGAGCTAAACAAAAGTTATTGTTGAAGAAACTGTTCTTTGGTTATGAAATTCGGTTAATTGAAGTTGAATGTAACACAAAAGCCTCCTTCCTATGATCTTTATTCCATAGTACTAAAAAGTAAAATGCAAGCTGCCAAGGGAGGAAAACAGTCAATAGTTCTATCCATATATGATACATAAGAAACATGTCAATTATCAGCATGTCAAGCTATCTGCAAAAGTGCAATAGTGGCAGTGCTATCTTGGTAATAAACTATCTAATATGACTTAGGGCCTACTCATATGGGTAAAATCATGACTGGTACTAGAAATCTAGACAACTACCTAGGGTTAGTATGACCATGGGTATTAGTAAACAATTTACTACTGCCACTTTAATAGACCAACATAATTCACAAGTACATTAGATAATTTACTGTTATTGTCCCAGATTAGTGCAATTTTCAGTCATCCTCAAAGAAGCTTCCCTTTACATAAAATGTATACCACCACAGAAAGCACAACTAGACACATGGGATATCCTGGATCATGGGGATCCCAGCTCCAACTGATATACCTGCAGTACTACTCTAACATCTGAGGCTCAGGGAATGTCAAGGAAGAGGGGACACAAAGACTGCAAGAGTAAAGAGATGAGAAAATCTGCTATGAAAATGTATCTCCTAGAAATGGCTAAATAAAAAAGAACTGCTGGAAACATAAGACATGCTAATGAGTGAAGAGAAATGAGTGTAGTCCAACTCTTAGATAAAAGACTATAGGTAACTAATTTCTGATGAAAGAATAGAATTAGCATCTCCTCTTAATGAGTCTTCAAACTGGGTTTTCAATAAAATTCATATCTATATTGCCATGAAATCATATACACAAAAATAAAAACAGTCTCATCAGTTTAGGTTGATATATTTGTGCATATCTGTGTATAAAAAAGTCAAGAGAAAAGAGGTTCTCAATCTGAGAAACAAAGGGAAGAGTAGCGAATGATAAAGTTACATTTTAATTAAAATATGTATTTAAATAATAAAAGTTAAAATCTTTTTTGATTTGTTCTGACATTACCTCATTAACTCCAAGTATGTGTAAATGACAGAGGGTGGAAAATTGAGGAGTACCATATTTCCTTCTGGGCACTTTCCAGCCAAACCTCTGTAGTCCTGTAGTTCTCAAGCCTACTCACCTGCCACATTCTTGGTTTGCTCACCTGTTGATGGTTCAGTTATTCTTCTGTTTTAGTTACTCTCTTAAGTCACTTTATGTTCTCATGGTGCAGTAGTAAAGACTGAAGACTTTGTAGCTAGCTTTCATAGGTTTAAATGTTATTTTGTGGGAAATAATATTCAGAATACATTATATGAGAAAACAATCTATTTTTAATAAAGGGGAAATACACCATAAAATTAATTTTAAAATTAGTATTGTAATAATTCAGTTTTAAAAATGAATATTCAGTTTATAATTAATTATACATTCAAAACTAAACTAACATTCTCAAAAAAAGAATAAACATAACCTATTTTGTCACTTACTAATATAATGGCTTTTCTCTACTTCAGTGTTCTCATCTTTAGGTGATTAAATTAATATTAAATTATCATCCTAAGATTATTAACTTAATAAATAATTCAATAATATAAAGAGAACACTGTCTTATCTATTCATTATAAGTACTTATAATCAATTTAGAGTAGTGGGATTTCTGGTTTTGAAAAATTATTCTTGAGACTTTCTCAGCCTTCTGCCTGTTTCCATTATAACAGGCCCATATACCTTAGCACTACTGGCATCATGTTAGCGGCACCATTCTGATCTTAAAACCTAGCACACAAGCTCCAACATCTGCCCAAACAGGAACAAAGACATAAAACATTAAAGACCTGGACAATAGTTCCAGGATCCAGGAAAGTTCCTAAATGTACTAATCTTGGTTTTTGGCTTCTGTAGTTCTGCTTCTTGCTGACCAAAGCATGTCAACTAGCACATAGTTTGTGTTGATAAAAGAAAAATAGCTATGAGGATTTGGGCTGCATGATTTGAGCTAGTTCTCTGTACAACCACTGTGCATCAATAAAGATTTTCTTTTCAGCTTTAAAAATGCCCATGTGTGTGTTCTCTGATGGACTTACCTCGCAACACCATAGTCATATTAAACTATTCTAAACTGGATTGGATAGAGCTATATATTCTTATAATCTTTTAACAATTTTATTAATTTATTCTTGACAATATCAAATCTGTCTGTACACAACACATTCTGGTCATATTCATTCTTCTACACTCTTATCATCATCTTCCTCCTCCTCCTCCTCCTCCTCCTCCTCCTCCTCCTCCTCCTCCTTCTCCTCCTCCCTTCTCTTCCTCCTATTCCTCCTCCTCTTCCTCCTTCTCTTCCTCTTCTTCCTCCTCTTCCTCCACTTCTTCTTCATCCTTATCCTCATCATCTTCTTCCTTGCAGATCCTCCCTTCCTTCTACTGAGAGTATTCATCCTAGTATCACATACCTTTGTTTTGTTATTGTTTTATGTTTGTGAGCCACTGGTTTTAAAAAAGGCCCTCCAGAGGGCCATTGTTGCATATCTAGCCACTGGATCATGACTAACTCATCAATGATTATAAGCCTGAATATAATGACATCCTTCCCTTCTGCAGGCCTCAACTGTAGTTATATCCTTAGGGAGGGCCATGTAGGATATAAGGATCCTACTTGGCCCTCCCACATCTATGACTGCAAGTTAACTGACTCAGTCTTGTGCAGGCCTTATTCAGGCAGTAAAGCTGTAAGTTTGCAAGTACCATAGCCATATCATATCTATGTCATTTCATGTGACCTGCCATGTTGTTCAGATCTCACATTCTTCTTCCTCTTCTGCAATGTTCTTTATTTCTCAGAAGAGATGCTATGGGGATTTCCTGTTTAAAGCTGACCACTCAACAGTTATTTGTTCTCAACATCTCAACAGGCATAAATCTGTATTAACCTCCACCTACTGAGAAGAGAAGCTTCTTTGAACAAGGCTAATGACAGCACTAGTCTACCAAGATAAACACAAGTAGTGAAGAGGTTGTTCATATATATATATACATATATTATATATATGTATAATTATGCATATATATGTATAATTTTGTAACACACACAAATTAGACTCAGTTCTAGTATCTATGACTTCCTGCTTCCATGGCTATGGACCTTTGACCTTTGATCAGGTCCATAGTACTGGTCATATACTTCCTATCAAACACCAGAAATCAGATTTAATCATAAATTAATTGTTTATCACCATAACAGTTGTTTCACTATTTCCTCAGTTAATACCTATTGCCTGGAAAGTGATATTAGAGAAGACAATGTTTAGTGCTGGGAAGGACCATTGCTGAACTTTCCTGGCCAACTATTTTCTTAGCAATTTCCAACACTGTGAAGGCTTTTAGGCAGTGAAGAAACTTTATATCTGTTCCAGAATAATTTTATAACCAATGTGTTCAGTGTCTTTAAAGAATAGGAGCTTGCCACCCATCTCTGGTGGACAACCAATTTCAATAACTATAAGTATTATGTTTTGGGAGCTTCTGGTCAATAACTCCCAGGAAGGCATCCCATGCCTGGCATTGGCATTTATATTGGTAATCCAAGGCTTCTGGGATACACATTAAGTATTTATACCCAGAACTAAATTTAATAAAATACTTCAATAGAATCCATAACAAAAGCTATAACAGAGGATAGGAAGGTTTTAGCTTTTAGTGTTACGTCCAGAGTATCACTGAATATGATGTTTAGGAAATATTCCAAATGTGTGACAAGTGTAGCAGATGAATGTAGACCAAACAAAACAGTGTTTGGTTCAAAAATGGAAAATTCTTTAAAAAATGTAAGAGAGATATTGTTTGTATACCTAAAATAATTTTATAATTCTGTCATTAACCAGTGATTAAAAATAGTGGATGAGAATAATTTTCTGTTGGGAAATCATTATATGAAAGAAATCAATATTCCTAAGGTTCTGAAAATTCTAAAAGAACAAACACAATTATTATATCAATCAATAATAACTATCATGGATATAATAGATCTTTAAATTTAAATGTATGTATTATAAATTATTTGCTAATATCAATCTTCTAAATTATTAAAACATCTTGAAGATCATTATTTTGTTGACCATGTGATAAACTAATAATTGTTTTCTTAAAAGTGTCTTAACTTTAGACTATTTAGATAAACCAATTTTGTTAGATTATAAACAATACCTCATTCAAATATTTTTATATGAAACTTGTTTTTAACTAGACAATTACCTCTCAGAATATACTAACATAATAACTTAGTTTCCATCTCTAAAAGTGAGTACATTATTACACAAGGACATATTCATATTCATATGCCATATAATAACATTGACTGGAACTGTAAAAACACCAGATAGCATACATATTTAAATATTTAAATGTACTAAGGAAGAAAAGCATCAATAATTAAGAATATTTAAAATTAAATGATGTAATATAGGTTTGTAAAAGTTTTAACTGATACCATAACTGTATAAAATTTCCTTTGATAAATTTGGAGAAGGGTGCAAACGAAGTCAAAAAATGAAAGGCATAAATATGAGAATAGTTGCTCTCTAGGAATGATGTCTGACCCAACAAAGCTCTTTGTTATAAGACATTTTTATTATTACTCCAAATTAAAAATGAAATTGAATTGAAAAATATTTAAAAAGTTGGAGACTAACCCCCATCAAGTGCATTCACAAACAGGTAATACATAAAGTCTGAATATTACATGACTTATGATCAATGATAGTAAATATATTTACTGTATAGGATATTTTACATAATGATCCACATTATTTTAGAACATTTCTTTGTGGCAGTGGATTTAGAAAATAAAAAGTTAAATGCTATATATTTGTGACTTACATCACAGAGCCATCCTGCATTTACTCCATTACATCCTGCATTTACTGCAGGCATGCATTAGTGTCGAATCTATGATTATTTTTTCGTGGATTTTTCTGCGTTCCAGTTGCTTGGAGAAAAGTTCACACCTCAAAAATACATCCTCATTTTAGCCCTGCTGAAATTTACAAAGCTACACAGTTAATCTGTCTGACAATACTTGTGTCTAATAACAAACATAATGATGATGATAATATAAGAGCCCAAAATAAGAAATAGGGGAAGATGCTTTGAATTGTCCAGCTTTGCTATTTAAAAATGTATAATATAGGTTAATTCAATTCTAAATCTCATTGACTTTTTAGCTTTTGTTATTTCAGTTTTTATTTGTATAGATATTTTGCCTCCATGTGTACCTATATATCACATGTATGCCTTGTGTCTGCAGAGGCCCGATGAGGGCATTAAATTTCCCAGGAATAGAGTTAAAAGGCAGTTATGAGCTTCCATGTAGGTTCTGGCCATCAAATCCAGGGACTCTGGAAGGACAGCCAGTGTTCGTAGTCACTGAGCTATTTCTGGAGCTCTGAAAATGTTGTTTTCTATACTTACAAGTGATGGATAGAATTATGTCACTTAAATTCTTAAGTCATATGTTACTTAAAGTCTTAAGGAAAAAAGTTTATAAATATTAAATATTTCTCAATATAAACTGTATGCTATGTTGAAATATGTTATCAGAATATATCCTTCTAAGAAACAGAAAATCAAGACTCTATTAGTCACACCACTTGTATTTTCTCCTACTGATAAGTATACACAACTTCTCTTTTCAATTTTTTCGGGGGGTTCCAAAACAAATGTATCCTCTCTGTTGAAGCCAGTTTTCATGACTCACTCCATCTTAGATATCTGTAGCAGCAACCACATAAATGTCTCTTTCATCAGTATGCATTTTTGTCTTTCACACTGACTCTGTGACTGTGCAGGATTTATCTGCCCATTGTGGGAAATTTCTGTTTCCCAGTTGTTGGTGTTGATGAGCTTTCTGAGCTGTCTCCCACTCCTCTGGAAGGAAGGGTACAGACACAAGACATCACCCTGCTGCTTGTGTCAGTGAATGCTTTCAGGAACAGCCTAGTTCTGACTACAGGGCAAAGCTAATGATGTATCTCTAAGAGTCCTTCTTAGAGAAAGCAATTACTAGCTATAGGCCCTGAAAAACCGTGTCCTTATTAATTTTTCAATTACTTCTATAATAATGATCCCGCAAATTGACAAGATTTGATCTAGTGAGATTTGTTTTCATGCAATCTCTATATCATAGGCTAAAGAAATAATCAGCTTTAGTGAAAACAGACACATTTCATTATGTGCTTATACTCATGATATTTGAAAAATAAGAAATCATTATTTTTGCATTTCATCATTTTCCATTCTATTTCTGATTTTATTTTTATTTTGGATTTAATACGGAAGAATATTTTTAGTATAATATAACAAAAATACTTGGGAAGTTTCAAAATGATTTTCAAAGTAATGATAATGATGGCATGTCAAGGGTTATGACTGTGTAACAATATGTCTACTTCACAAAAGGTGAATTTTATTGCCATTAATTGCTATTGACATTTCTAGTCTAGTTATTTTTCTGATCAAAGTTTGCTTGTTTTAAAAAAAATAAAGCTATGACTACAATTAAAGCAGAGAAGCCTAATCTACTGGAGTCTTTGAAGTGCCGCCTCCTGGTATCAGTTGTATGGTGTCATTTTTGTAAGCCAGTTTCTCAGGACCAAGCTGATAGCACAGATCCTTTGTACAACTTCATGACATGTGTTCTTTGAAAACCAACGGGGCAACTAGTGAATTACTATGCAATGGGTAAATCACATTGGTGGTGTCTGGGCATATTAGTATATTAGTGTATTCACTGATATCTGTGCAAATGTGTTTGTCAGTGAGATTACACTCCTGCACCAAACCTTCACTCACATCATAACATTTTATTTCATGTTAATTGACAGGGTTTATATTTTAATATAATTGTCAATGCCTAATCAACTTAATTATCTGTTTGTTGACTATTCTAATTAGTAGGCTTTAGGCTGTAAATAACAAAGAGGTATTTGGTTTTACTGAGTGGATGTAGCTGTGGAAAGGGAAAGTCTGGTTCATATATTATTTCATCTGGAGGTTTATTATTTCATAAGGAACTCAATTATAAACCTTTCATTCTGTGTGTCTTCAGATATTGGCTTATCCTAATGATGATTGCATTGACATAATTGCTGCAGTTCTGGGCTTCATATCTGTGTATGATACTATCCACTTAATAGTAACTTACCAATACTTTAATAAGTCTGTGATTTAATATAATTAGTCCACCTTAAAATGTTTTTGTCCCTTTTGACAAGGCAAAGGGACAGTGTGTGTTAAGGTGATATCATATTCTTCACACCTAACGCTTGAATACCATTGAGGTTATAAGATAGGAATCATTGGGGTTTCAAAAGTATTACAGAGACAATTGAAACAAAAGGGAAACAGATAAGGAAGTTGTTGTTCAGAGAGACTGCAGCTACATACAATGTGCTGCAAAGTAGCAATAAAAGTGTCTGTGGTCTTTAGACTTCTGTGCCCTGTTCTGTAAGCAAAGCCTGACATTATTGTGAAGATATTTTCGCTGTTCTGTGTGTTGTTAGAGAGTGCGTGTCAAAGAGGAGTTCAGCAGGGAGGCAGAATGAAGAAAAGATTGGACAATTTCCCAGCTTCCCTGAGTCAGGTCTTCACTGTATGGCTTCATTAATCTCTTTGAAGTCTCAACCTCAGAAGGTTGGACACACATTCAAATATTAGCACACACAAAAAAAAAATCAAAGCAAATACAAATGCTCTTCATGCTATGCATGTTTGTATTAAGTATGTCTCTTCAGTAAAATTTACCCATTTCTCCATGATTTATCTAAATGTATCATTAGATAAATCCAGAAGAGGTATGTATAATTGTCACAACATGAACATCTTCTGGTGACAATATACTCAAAGAAAAGAAGACAGGCTTCAGGTTGACATCACTACTCTGTATATCCTGGATGAGGGATAGTCCTAAAATGTCCTTCCACAGGAAATAGTTGAGTGATAATATGAGGTCTTAAGCTATAAAAGCGATTGTGAGATTCTAATCGCAATAGCTATTAAGTAACCTGATCTCTGTGAGTTGAAATGTATGCCTTCAGTCTTTCTAATTACTGATGGACCATTATCTCTCATTTTTGGTCTTCATTATTCTTTTGTTTTGTTGTGTTTGCAATTACAAACCAATCATACATTGAAGGTTTTTAAATAAATCATTATCAACCATAATAACTTTTTGACCTACTAGAAAAGATAAACTATTTCTTGTATTCATAACTAATTTCTTGACTTACTTTATTTTTTTCCTCTGTTGGTTTTGTGTTTCTATTCTGCCAATATTTTCTATGACTTCTTTGTGAAATATACATTTACTGGAAAAAAAATACCTTTAAGTGTTATCCTGGCCTTTTTCTCTTCCTTCCTTCTTCCCTCCCCCTTTCCTTCCTTCCTCTTTTCCTTCCTCCCATTCACCCTTCCTTCCTTTATTATTTCTCCCTCCCTTCCTTTTTTTCTTTGTTTCTTCTTTCAGCTATAACAAAATAGCACAATCTGGGTCATTTATACTGAACAGAAACTTGGTTTATGGCTCTGGAGGCTGCAAAGTTTAATGTTGGGAGGCCATCAAGCTGTGAGAGCTTGGTCATCCCATGGAAGAACTGAAGAAGCAGGAAGAAGAAACAAAGGCAGATCAAAATTGTCTTTTAATTGGGAACTATTATCAGGATGTTACGCTCACTGTAGAAGTAATTATATAAATCCATTCTTGAAGATACAATTTTCTATCTTGATTACTCCTTCTTTTAAAAAACCCTTATCTCTTAATATTGGCACAACGAAAATTAAATTTCACCCTGATTTTGAGAGAAATAAACATGAAAATCCTAGTAGTTAAAGTTTACCAGTACAGTTGCTTGAGTGTGTTCACAACTTGGCCATCTTTGTACTAAAATCGAGGATCCATGCCAAAGAGTTTCCACAAATACACCATTAATTGTGCTAAGAAATCCAAATTTATTCAGAGAGCTATTGCTGCTAACCTCTGGAAGACTCTTGGTGGCGATTGTTCTCCAGTTATCTATAGCATTCCTAGTTAGTCACCATTTTCAGATTTAGACTAAAGTAAATCACACACATACACACACACACACACACACACACACACACACACACAGCACCACCACCACCACCACCACCACCACCACCAACAACAACAACAACAACAACAACAACAAAATAAAAACTAGGTTCTTTGGTAGACAAAAGTGGCTACATTATACACTCAGATATATTAAACTAAGTTATGTTGTATGTAGGGTTTTGGCCCGTGTCCACTCTGCCACTGGGCATGGCCACTTGAGGAGGGCAAATCCAGGGAGTCGCAATAAGAGTCATGGGAAAGCAAGAGCTGGTCCAGTGGTCCCTGAGGCAGGGCCGTGGTGTTCTCAGACTCTTGGACATCTAGGTGCTGCTGGAGGTCACGGAAGAGCATAAAATGGAGTTGGGGAATGAGGCTTGGGTACAAGGAAGGGGACCTCTGTCTTGTCTTAGCAGTAATGATGTTGGCTTGTCAGATGCAGGCTTGGTGATGGTTGTGGCCGGGATTCCAAAGAGACCTTCTATGGGAGATTAGGTTGCAACTCTGTAAGCAAAGGCTTTTTTCGTAGCTCTCCACAACAGATCTTGATGAAAAGAGGAAGATCATGGTTCTAAACAATGTATTGCCATGGTGGAAAACCATACCCCACGTCTCAAGGTAGGTATAAGATTAAATCCCTTTTACAAGGAAGAAATTATGAGAAGCAAAGCTTTTTGGCAATGCCCTCCAGGCCTCTAGGTACACCATTAGCATGGAAAACTCTATTTTGAGACTACTAGACTGTGGTCATGTGTCTTTTCCTATTGTCTTGGTCTGAGATGTTAGGGATGCCTCATCTACATGCAGAAGGGCTTGGGACATTGCCCTTCCACATTTTACTGATAGCCACAAATCTATGGGGGTCTTCAGCTACATGACAGGGGCCAGGTACTGGAAACAGGCAAAGCTCCTACCATCCTTTCAGTGTCTTTGGGGCATCTAGCCTTTAGCTTGAATTTGCCAGGCTTCCTCTAGCAGCCCACTGCCCTGTAGTTATATATTAAGACCTATTTATTTTCTAAAAGTTTATCAAAGTTATAAATGACTTGGTATCTAGAAGCTGTTTAAATCATTTAGAGAAAATACTGTCTTAAACAATTCTTTAAAATGTTTATTAACCTCATTTTTTCCTATGATAGATACTGTGCAGTATCAAGAATTATTGAGAAGTATATTATCTTGGATATAATGAACATATAGTCTCTACCCACCCCAACCTTTCATTTTCTTTCTAGTTCCATATCATTTATTAGCTATGGTCTCCAAACAGTTTTAAAAGTATTGTCAGAGAAGAAGAAGAAGAAGAAGAAGAAGAAGAAGAAGAAGAAGAAGAAGAAGAAGAAGAAGAAGAAGAAGAAGAAG
>JADRCH010000067.1:2600044-2662922 GCA_019843965.1 Rhynchomys soricoides | reverse complement strand
CTGCATAGACTACCATTCACTTCTGCATAGACTACCATTCACTTCTGGCGTTACAGTCTGTTCCAGTGCTGGGGTGCTTTAAAGCATCTTTAAAGATGTTAATTATTATCAGTTAAATTGCAATTAATTACCAGTTGCAAATGGACAACTTGCTAATGGACTACCTATTTAATAGTCTTGTTTTCTTTATTTAATCTTCAATTCATTCACATTTGCGGGGGGTGGTAAATGCTGCATACTGGTTTAAAGCAATAGTTCCTGTTATGAATCTACAGTGAAATTTTCAGTCTCAAATATGCTGCACTTGACAAAAGTTCTGCTACAACCTTTCTTTCTCATGTGTTTATTGTGCTACCTTCAGAATTTATCATTAAGACCAAGAAGGACCTTCTGACCCTGCCTAAAGCTTGATGAAAAGGAAGGAGAGGTTACTATTTCTGTTTGTTTAACAGTATGTGTTTAGGAATCTTCCATAATCAGTCTTTCCAAAGCATGCTGATAGCCAATGACAACTGGGATAGGCCAGAACAGCAGGTCTTGTGACTTCTGATTCTAGATGAAGTTTGAAAATAAAATGCTGTGAGCAGTGGTTCTGTTTGCTGACTCTTAGAATTTTTTTAGCATTAAATTATTAATTGATTAATTACTTAATTGTGAGTGTGTGTGTGTGTGTGTGTGTGTGTGTGTGTGTGTGTGCACATTAATACTCTGATAACCTAGAGAGGCCAACCAGAAAGGGGGGCTAGATCATCTTGAGCTAGAAATAATGAAGGTTGAGAGCTGTTTGATTTGTGTGCTGGGAAAAGAGTGTGCATGGGCTTTTTGGAAGAGTAGAAAGTGAAACTCCCCTTTACATCCTCATTGAAAAAAAAAAAATCTTCTGAGATAGGCCTGTTGTAAACACAACCCAGAAAGAGTTCAACTTCTAGTAGTCTACCAAAACTTTTTACTTTACAATGGTGTAGAGAGCAATGTGTGTAGAAATTATACTTTGTATTTCAATTGTTGATGCCCCTCCTGATTAGCTAACCTGCGATTTTGAGTAATGGCAATGAGCTGAAGTCTTGCCACCATTAGGTTAAACAACTGATCCTCTACTGTAAAACATTGCTGAGCTATTTCTAGCTAAGAGAGATGAATCTAACGTATTTTCAATAAATGCCATTCTCAACTTGTATTATATTACCTGGGCATAACTGTAGTGACAATTTTGGAGTTCTGGGTTCTTTAAAACACATAGAAATATTATAAAATATATTTTCATTTTAATCTCAGGTATGGGATATGAGGCTGCTTCAGATTGTCCACAATAACTGACTATGATTTGCCTCACATTCAGGTGTAGAGTGATTCTGCCAGCTGCAGATAGTTTCTGCATTTGAGTGATGTTTGAAATTCTGCTATTTTTTTTTAAGGGTGTATGTAAATACTAGGGCCCAGAGAGGCAGGTTGGATTGTTGCTTGTTGTTAGTTGTTGTTTGTTGTTTGTAGTAGTAAACATTTATTCTCAGTTGGAGGTTCTACTCTGCTTTGATCATTCAGTTCCCAGATAAAAAACACAAAACTTTTATATTCATAATAAGCCTTAGACAACACAAAATCTGGGCAGATGTCTATGCTCTATGTCATTATGCCTACTTCCCTGCCCATAATCCTGAGATATGATTAGACATGTCTGCCTGGGCTGCCCTTACTCCAATTGGCCAGTGCTCATAGCCATGTTTTTTATGATTTACCTACTTGATGTCATCTTCTCTCACCACCTTCTCTTTTTCCTCCCTCACAGTTTTCTTCAGACCCCAAGCCCATGACCGGAAACCCCACCAACATCTCTTCTGCCCAGCTATAGACTGTCAGGATCTTAATTCAACCAATACTTTTAAATTAAGAAGCAAGGTCACTTAGCATTACTGCTCAGAATGATGGCCCTAGTGTCTCTGGGCTATAATCTCATTACTCTGCAAGCTGAGGCAGGAGGATTGCTCTGAATTTGCAGGCTGTTTGGGCTGAAGATTGGGAACCCTATCTTATTAAAAAACAAAATGAAAATAAATGTAAAAACTGAAAAAAAATCAGATGCTAAATTGAACTTATTTGTGTTATGATATTTGGGCTCCTCAATTTGTGTCAACATGAATTGATTGGAATAATGATCAGCATATGACATTGATATCTATTGTCATATCTTATGATGTATACATAACGTGATTGTGGCTGTTTGAACAGGAAGAGCTTCATAGCCTCATATATTTAAAAGCTTGGTCATTAAGAAGCAGGAATACTTGACAGGGATTAGGAAACACGGCCTTGTTAGAGGAAATGCTTCACTGGGGGAAGGGGGTGAACTTTGAGCTTTCAAATACTCAGGCCAAGCCCAGTGTCTTACTTTCTTCCTGCTGTCTGCTGGTCTGCATGGAGAGCTCTCAGCTAACTCTTCAGCATAGTATCTACCTCTGTGCATCAATATACCTTGTCATGATGATGATGGACTAATCCTCAGGAACTGTAAGCGAGCCCTAGTTAAATATTTTCTTTTATAAAAGTTACCATATCATAGTGTCTCTTCACAGCAATAAAACTATGACTAAAACAGTGATCAACTACAATGTGAACTAATATTACAAGTATGTATGCGTGTGTGTATCTGTGTTTGTGTGTGTCTGTGAGTGTGTGTGTGATCCATTATCAACACAATGAAAATGAAAATAAGCTAGAATGGGTTTGTCAGTAAATCAATTTCTAATAAATCATCAGGGCTTTTATAAATACAACTTTAACATTTTCATAAAGGTTTTACAAGATGGGGGTGGGTGGGTAAAATATTATATCCAAGTCTTACAAAATGGCAAAATAAAAAATAGCAAACAAATAAAAAATATTAAAATTTAAACAGATAAATTCCTTGTACTAAACAAAAGTATTACAGTCTATTAGAAAAGGCAAATATTTGATGTTTTTTATAACATGGCTTGATTAGGCATTGATGCATGAACATAAAAAAAATATTTCTTTAATATTAAAATCCCATATTGAGTGTGACTTTGTAGGAAATTGACAGATTACTATATATTTTCCTTACAACTGCTTTAGAGGGACAAGAAGAATCCACTTTTGATCTGTGTTCACTGCAGCTTTTGGAATCATGAAACAAGCACCAGAATCACAATGGAGAAGTGTGAAGAAAGTGGACCATTCCTGAGTGAATGACCATGAAAATCATAGATAAGGGCTGTCATGGGAAACATGCTGTACTGGTGGGGCAATGTATTTATAAGAAGTGGAGGTTGCTAAAACATTTCATAAGGGACTCTATTGTGGTTCTGGTAGCAAACCCAGGAAGTCAGAAGAGGTGAGTTCTCAGAAGCAAAAAGCTGAGAGGTAAAACCTGGCTGCACAGGAATGAATTTATTCTAAAGAGACACTTGGGTTCCTCTTTTGACTATTAGTATGGATCCTAAGAAATAAGAATTTCCCCAGAAATCTCCTCATGAGAGACTAAATAGCTGAATCTATGGAGCATCTGGAGGAGAAACTTTGTCCCCTGGAAAATGATTTATAATGTTTACACAACCTTGTAGAAGAAACTACCTTTGGGGGACAGACATAGAATCAAGACAGAGGTGGGCAGGAGATCCCAGCTTGCCAGACTGCTTAGTTATGTTTATCTTTTGTTATGGTTATCTATTTAAACCCTACCCTCTTCTCAACATTTTCTAAAGACCCAATAGGGGTTGAAGTAGGGGGATGCATCTCTTTGTCTCTCTTTCCAACCAAATAAATAATTCTTTTCTGCTTTGTAACATTATTTTGCCTCCCCTTCTTTAATTGGCTTATTGAGGGTGGGTAGCCAAACCTGGCTTGTTGGGACACAGGCTGTTAACCTTAAGTCCAGTAACAGAAGGACAACTCCAGGCTGATATGAGAATCCAACTGTGATTGCAAGACTCAGGCAGGGAACTTTTAAAAGTACTCAAAAGAACACTCAAAACATCTTCAGAATGGGAAATCTATCAATGAGGTTAATTCCATTGGGGTTCAAATCCTTTTTATCCTCTTAGTTCATGAATATAAGACAGTGAGACATGGGCTCTGGAGGATGCCAAGATCCAGGGCACTTAAAGCTGCGGAGGGAGATCAAGGTCGCTCAGAGAGAGGCCCTGACTGAGACCTGAAGGTCAATTCTGAAGGATACCTGGGAGTCTGTCTGCCATTACATTTCTTGTGACTAAGATTATCTTAATAAAAAGAATACTTCTCCCAGAGATGGAATCTAACTACCTCAAACGTGGGTCAAGACAGAGGATAACTCTCTGTCGTCTCAAGAAGCCAGATCCCCTGGATCCCCTTGTCCATCTATCAGCCATGTAAATCCACCTTGTTTTCAAACTGAGATTTTGCTGTGCTGAAAGAAATCAGCTCTCAGTGACTCTAGCATAGATTAACTTTCTGACCAGTACTAACCTCCTACAGCTACTTCTCCTCTTTATTTATTCTATAACAACATACCAATTGCCCAGTCATTCATATGTTTGCAAGGCACCTGGGCTGGAGCAAGCCCTACTGAATGTGAGCACTGAATGTAAATGTCTGAAATATCACAGAAGGGGAAAGATAGAGAGTGGAATAGGCAGAGGAGAAATGTGACCAATTTTGGAACATGAAGGAGTAATGTTACAACCTACCCTATACAGCTAACTTCCTTTTTCCTGGTACACCATTTATTTAGGGTTTCAATATGCAAATTCTACCACCCATCCCATGCTCTTTGAGGTCTGGTCACATAACACAGACTTGACTTTCTTTCTTTTATTCTTTACTTTTTTTCATCCTCCTTAGGGAAGATGATGTCCCACAGAGCAAGGATCTATACCTTCTGCCAACTTACCAGTTTACCTGAACTATTTCTCAACAGCTAAATTTGGAACTGCACCAAGATGGCACTGTGTGTTCTACACATGATGCCCCCTACCTGTACTGAAACAGAAATCAATTATCCTTTGAGCATTCCATGATTTTGAAATCAAACTTATTCAAAACAACTTCTCTGAAGCTTCCTGCTCTTTTAGAGTGGGACTAAGGTACATCATCGATAGCCACTTTCACAGAAATGACCCTTTCCCATACCTAAACAATCATGTGTTTTGTGTATTATATTAGACCATTAGTGTCTGAAAAAGAGACATTTTGTGGGAAGAGCAGCATATGGCAGAATTGCTCATCCCTTGGTGACTAAGCTTTTCTACTAACTATTCTGATGTATTCTGTCTTCTCTTTGAAGAAGTGACTTAAGTATTTCATGTTCCCTTAGCCCTCAAGCAATTCAGTTCTGTTAAGTCTGTGCCATGCTTCATCAAATACAAATGGGCATATTTTAAGACAATGCTAGCATTGTCTCTCACTATGTGTTGTAAGACACTATTGAGGAGACGAAAATGAATATCTCATTATATAGAAGGGTCTAATCACCCAATATAAGCAATAAATAGATTGTTTTAAGAATACAACCAAAGTCCAGCTTAGTGAATCAAGTTTTTTAGTATGTTTTCCTACTAAAATACTTTCTGTACATTTTAAATTAAAAATCTAATTATATCATTTCCTACTTTTGTCCTTTCTATCCCTACCCATGTTCTCTCTTCAACCTTTCTCATGTACCCTCCATTCTAAAACTGATACCTTCTTTTTCTTTGATTATTATTTTTGCACACACACGTATGAACTTTTTGTTCTCTCTCTCTCGCTCTCTCTAAATTACACTTAAATTTTTATTACACATAATCCATGTACATATAGGACAGATTTATAAATACAACAAACTAACTCCATTTTTATTGTCTGTCTATATGTGGTTTCAGAGCTGAGCAACTGCTTTGGATTTTATTGGGTCTACTTACAGAAGTATGGGTATGTGCTGCTTGTTGGAGCAGAAGAGATTCAAAGATGTCTCTGTCACTGAAATACACCCTAGTATAGATGATGGCTCATGAAAGCTGGAAATCTGAGTGTAATACACAATTGGCAGGCAGCTCAACTGGTTTTGGTGTCTTCCTGGCAGGTCAGTTGGTCTGAGTTCATACTAACTTTCTCTGCTTCTTTTTGGCAGGCCAGATGGTTAGAGCGTATATCAGCAGTCCTTACTGCTTATCTATCCTTGGGAAGAACTCTAGCAAGTGCGTCTTGTCAAGTTCAGTGATTTCCTGAAGATTTAGAGTTTGTTACTTCCCAAGTCTTAAAATTCTTCCCTGCAGAACAGGATGTTTCACCTCTCTGTAGAGCATCTTGAGATTAAGTAGCTTCCCACCATGATGGAATGCTTTATTTCTGAGAAAATTGCTTTTCCACGCAATCCTACCTTTTCTTTCTCTCTCAGCTATTAAATTCTAGAAAGTATGGCAGGTGGAGTTTGTCCCTCAGACTTTGGTTTGTCTTCAGCTTTCCTTTTGTTATGGTATTCTTGGACAGAGAACTGCACACTGAAGATTTCTACCAGGAACCAGCTTTTGCTCCTGTCTACACCGGCTCAGTAGATGTATATTCAAAAGTTGAACTCTGAGCAGGATAAGGCTTTACCTTACATACATTTACTCCTTCGGTCCATTATTTCTCAGTAGATACTTATGGCTATCGATCTATGGCACTAAGATACAGGAGTGTGGTAAGACTCTGTGTGTGTGTGTGTGTGTATGTACTGATATTAAGCGACATTGCCATCTCTTTGGTCTAGAAAGGCCCTTCTTACACCTTGGTGGTTCTTATTTGATGGGACTTTGTTCCCCATCCTTACTTCAAAAGTAGTAGCCTTACATCTCTTGTTTTTTCTATCCTCGGAAGCTTTCTTTCATTGAAGAATTTCAGTAATTTAATCTCTTCCTAACCCTCTTCTAGATGGAGCATAAAGTACAGAGCTTTTTGGCACTGATCACTGCTAGCAGCAACTTTGGAATTAGCACTGTCAATCTTCCTGCAAATTGATCAGGAGTAACAGACAAAGTTAAAGAACATACTTTCTAGTAAACAACCCTATTCTCATCATAATAGTTGCAAATACCAATTTATTATTTTTCAGTGTCTGACTTTTGAAAGTGAAATTCTCTTCTCTAGAGTTTGTGTACGTCATATTTCACACAGATCCTGAATGTGTGCGTTCATGCACATGCATGTGTGCTTGTGTGTATGCTTGTGTACATGTGCGTGTGCCTGTGTGTGTCCACATGTGCATTTACTATGACTTTGCTTTTATTTAGGACATAAGGCAAATAACACAAAGTTACAGTTTTTCATAGGGGTTGAAAGTCATGCAGGACTGAAGTATCAATGATAATCTTTTTTTAATAATAAAGCTATTTTGCTTTTTAAAAAACATCTGTTTAAACTTGCATTATTCTGTTAGGTGAGTTTAGATTCTGATATCATTATTTGAAATTCTCTCTGAGAGCTGTTAAGATTGTTCCTTACACAGCTCTTAAAACATCTGTGCTCATCGTCATCTCTGAATCTCTAAACAGTCTTTGCCTGTCCTGTCACTATGTAATCTACAGAAGCCCAGAGAAAGGTTAGTGGTAAACACTGACTTGGGATACTGAAAATAACTTTGACTTAGTGAGGAATATAACTTTTAATGACCTGAAATATCTTAAATCAGAATTATAAGGAAAAAGTCGTGTGGAAACAGCTTTTTCCCATAGAGCTATCCCAACAGACTTGAACTTTATGGTCATATCATTCCAAAATTCTAAGAGGTTAGAAGCCTTAGGAGACATTTCCTCTAGTGCCTCTTAGCCTTGATGTCCTGATCTTCCTGCTGTGTGCAGCCTTCTGTCAAAGTGAGTGTGCAGCCCAGGCATTTCACTGACCTCTGAAGTCATCTGGAGACTGAGGAACATTGTGTGAAGACTGTTCTGAGAGGAACCTTCTTCCAGTGAAAGGCTGCCCATCTTCAGGTTTTGATGGACCTGCCTGCAGCCCTCTTCTTCCCTGGGAGAAATAACAAGCAATTTTCAGGTCTCCCTCTGAGAGTCCACTACCTGATTTCATGCGTTCTGGTATCTGGCAGATTGAATTCCTGAGACAGACTTTGCTGGGTAAATCTCTCACTGTTTCAATACAAGAAAGTCTTTAGGGGAAATCATTATTTTGGTTTGCTCTTTCATGTAATTTTGTTCTTTTTATGAGTGAATGAATATCTCTTTTGTTTGATTAATAAGAATTAAATTCTTTTCAGATGCAAAGGGCTAGCTTTCTTGGGAGCTTGGGCAAGGAGATGAGTAGATTTCTGTAATCTATGGCCAAAGGTATGAACAAGAGTGAGCAAACTTTTTATTAAAAAGACCAGAGATTGACAGTGTGAGGTAACATCAGATGCAGCCAACAGTGTGAAACTGCAGTGGAAGAGCATCTGGAGAAAAAGTAGGCACATTCTGATTTCCTTTGTGTTGAGACTAGGAAAGAAGGCGAAGTTTACAAGCCTACAACATTATAATTTAGTTATGATTTAGTTATGATTTTACTGATTTAACATTTAATGAATTAATATTTTTGGCTTTAAAATCCTTTGTAGCCTCATTACTAAAGATTTTCTGTAGAAATTATAATTTTATGTATACAAAATGTCCTGATTATTTTAAAACTGAGCTTGAAAATCTTTCATGCCAGATCTTAGGATCCATGTTGTATTTAGATGTTCTATAATCTTTCCATCAAATACCTCTCAGAAAAAAATGATATTTCTATCTCATTTTAATAATGAAAATATACAACACCATGGAGAGATTACTAACTTGCATAATCTACACAGCCACGAAGTATAAGACTTTCTACTCTGTCTCTTAGCATCATCGTAGATCTCTATCAAAATTTTATGTATCACCTGGGCTGTGGTGGTACACTCTGTAATCCCAGCACTCAGGAGACAGAGGCAGATAGATCTCACAGTATGAGGTCAGCCTGGACTATGGAGGGAGTTCTAGGACAGCCAGGTCTACACAAAGAAACCTTGTCTCAAAAAACCAAAAGGAAACCAAAAGGCAGATGTGTGTGTGTGTGTGTGTGTGTGTGTGTGTGTTTATATATAAGTATGCTTCTGTTCACATTCCTTTGGCTACACACATTTACAAGTGCCTTCAAAAGCATACATACATATTTACGTATGCACTGGCACACAAATACACATGCGTACACACAGAGAGAGAGAGAGAGAGAGAGAGAGAGAGAGAGAGAGAGAGAATATCAATCCTTAAAAAAAAAACCCACTGTGTAATAATGGACAATTAAAGAACAAAAATGCATGATACTTCCTTTTTAGTGTAGATACAGAATTTATTCTTGACAGAGGGAATTCAATGTTGCATGTTATTTTTAAGTGTTTTACAGAAAATTGTTTAGGCAAAATATTTTTCCTGGATAATCACAGCAGTGCTTGCTGTTTTGGCCAATGCTAACATGTTAATTAATCAGGACAGTTGAAGTATATTCTGAGGAGATTATCTTGTCCTTTATCTGTGTTACCTGCAACAATTGATGTGACACCTTTTGCAGCCATAAAAGCAGTCTTGTCATTCATTTCTGTGTCAAGAAGCAGAGCTAATCACTCGGTGAAATTTTGACACAAGGGTTTATTTAGTGATGTTTATATTCTGACATTGACTGAATATGTGAGGACACTGCATCAGCAGCAACTCCAGCCTAGCAGAATGCAAAATTGAATATGCACTTGATTGATAGCTAGAACAGGGCATTGACCTTCATGATCTACCTTCTGATGGTTACACAATGCTTTGCTTTTACTAAGATAATCATGCTGAAAAAATGTATTTTCTACAGATATAATTCTTATACAGTTAACATAAAAGTTAATTCATTAGTTGATAACTTCACCACATTTTATTCCCTTTTCTTATTTTAAGCTTGATACATCACTGAAACAATACAGACATGTAAGTATTGTAGAGCACCTTACTGATACGAATGAGTATAATACACAGTTCACAGATTTTCTTTTAATTTTATGTATATGACTGCTCTATCTGCATGTATACCTGCATGCCAGAAGAGGGCATCAGATCATGTCATAGATGGTTGTGGTTACTGGGAATTGAACTCTGGACCATTGGAAGAACTGCCAGTGCTCTTAATGCTTTTAACTGCTGAACCATCTCTCCAGCCCTACAATTCACAGTTTTAATAATGATATTTATTTAATAAGTAATTTTCACTCAGTTTGGAAAATAGGTGATTAGTACAAATGGAGTGAAGGGATGAGATTAGCTTTAGAAAGTATTGTTACTGCGGCCTGTAGTTATTTATAGAGCTATGACTTTAACTATGGTGTCACAGCATATAGGTAGCATACAACTTTTATTTACAGACCAATTTGATCAGAAATCGGTACTTACTCAGTTTCAAATGTGTGTTGCTTAAGTTGGAAAAATGACTGCATGATAAGAACATGGAAGGTCTTCTTTTGTTTCTACTCAGTCTGTACAAGAATATCAGTGGCCACTTCTGTGGTTTCCTGGAGAATCCACACTACGATTTGGGTGAAGTGCTGGGTAATCATGTAGGTAATAAGGTCTATATTGCCATTCAGTGGACTGACCTTGAAACTGGTTTATTTCTCTAAGTGAAAAACCAACTGATGACTATTTTGGAACTTCCTGGAGAAAAATTAAGGTGAAATTATGCATAAAAGCAGTATACATATTGTCTTTATTATATAATGTATGTATAATATATTATATAATGTGTTTATAATATATTATATAAAATAAAAATTATAAAAATAACAGCAAGAAAAACAGAAAACAAAACTGATCAACATGTATGATCCTTCTGGATGCACAACGATAACCTTCTCCACTGGCTTGTAAATTGTCATCGTGATGATTTAAATTTATGTGCTCCTTTCCTTCCTTCTGCCTCCCTTCTTTCCTCTTTTCCTTGATTCTGGAAATTGTGATACCTAGTAGAAGAAAGAATTATGAAAGCAGAACTTTTACATACTCCTCCGTAGAAAGCAGAAACATTATTAATGAATAACTTAAAACATTTATGGATTTTACAACCAGTAGTGCTGGATTCCCCTATTCATGTTTTATTTATGACTGTGTGGGTGGTAGGATTGGTTTAGCCTGCCCTCAGTACAAAACCTATTATGCTTTGCTTAGGTGCTTTCCAGTGAGGAAAAGAACCTCCTGTAACCAGATGTTTACATCCAGGGATGACAGACTGGAGAGCAGTGAAAGAAGAGCCAATAACCCCCACATAGTTTGGCACTAAAGATGAGAGCTGTCAGGACAGGGGCAAAAATCAATGGGGATTCTGTAGGTGACATTTCCTTGGAAGGTGCACTTCCCAAGTAGCAGCTTCCCAGTCCCATCTGTGCTGCCAGTACCAACAGAGAGGCTTTTGAATAATACTGAAGTCAGCCAAGGTTACACTCCTACAGAGCTTAATATAAATTATCTGGAGTGAAGTCCAAAGGTAATGCTAATGCATAACTAGAAGCAGTAAACATGCTTATTTGATTATTCTATTTCAGAAAATTGTATTCATGGCACTCCCTCCCTTTCTAACCTAGATTACCTGCCATAAAACTTTTGGGTGCCATTCTCCAGACCTTATCTCCCAGCATCTTTCCTAATTTTCTGTGTTCTCCTCTGTCCCTAGTCTTGTACTGCTGTCACACTGATCCATTGTTCTTCCTCTCTGTCTCATTAATGCAGACTTCTAGTAGCCCTTAGTATTGGATGATGCTAAAGCAGCAGCAATGGGGAATTTCTATTTTCTAGCTAGGTCTATCAATGCTGAGATCCAAATAGCCCTGGGACTCCCAAGGTCACAGGATCTCATGTGACTGTACCAAAATGAGGCCAAAGTTGTAGATGTACATTCAATATAATGTTGTGAGATAATGGAAGTACTTCTTGGTATTTCTAAGTAGACTTCTGAACAAACACCAGTGACTTCTATTTCTCTTCCCTAGTAGCCAAGGATATATGCTACCAGCTCTTCAATTCAGGGAATTTCCCCTTTAGCTGGAAGAAGCAGCTGTTTTTCTCTTCCAAATTTGATGTAGCATTTTAGTCCTCTCAAAGTAGTTGATTCCCTGGTAGATACCAGTTATCAGCAGCTTAGTGTTTTAAGGTCCAGTCTGTCTCTTACCAGGGAAGGTTACTTTTGTTCCAGAGCTCCTACTTTTCTTGGTAAAAAAAAAATAAATAAATGTGTTTGATTTACATCATGGCTTAGTTTTCTGTTCAATTATGCTAATCTACCTTGCCTTTTGTGGACTTAGTTGTATTTTTCATCATTATTCCATAAAGTTCCAGGCTATGAAACTTTATAAAGAAAAAATGTTTATTTAATTCACAGTTCTGAAGACTTACAGGATTCTATTTTGTGATATCACTCTGGCTGACACTTTGTCTTGTTTGCAATGGATGTTGCATGCCAAGAGACAGGTAATAACACTGACAGCTACAGATCCTCTGTTCACTCCTTCTTTTAAATAATGTGTTCAATAAGCATTCTACCTGATGAATTTAGCTAATCCTATCAACTCATATTGTCCCTGACTTTAACAGCATCATAGTCACATTAAGTTGCAACCTTTTTCAAAATCTCATATTGAAAATGTAGTTTCTTGTGGTGACCCCTCTGGTTCCTCTGATTCTCCCCCTTCTCCTCTACACTCTCTGAGCTCCACCTATTGCTTGGGATGGTGGAACTCTGCATCTGCTCCCTGTTAGCAGTTGCTGCATAAAATCTCTCTGCTGATGATTGCTCTGTATCCAAAACATTCTGCAGGCAAGACAAACTGTAGGTGGAATATTTTGTAGCTGTATTGGTGTCTCAGTCCCTCCACTTGAGGCCTTGCCTCGACTTACAGAAGATGGCTTGTTCAGGCTCTGTGTCCCCAATTACTAGGAGTCATTGCTAAGGTTACTCTAGTAGATTTCATGGAGTTTCCATTGCACTAGGTTTCTACCTTGCTTTTGAAACATCCCCAATTCCGGTAGTTTCTCTCAGTATTTTCTCCCTCACCTACCTGATCTTTCCTGTTCCCAACTCCATCTGATCCCAGTCCACCAGCAAAATCTATTCTATTTCCCCTTCCCAGTGAGAACCTTCTGTCTAGTCCTAAGCCCTCGTTGTTACTTAGCCTCCTTGTTCTGTGGATTGTATCATGATTATCTTTTACTTTACCATAGAATCAACTGACCAGAACTCATGCAAGCTTACAGAGATCAAGAAGCCTATAAGGATCTGAGCTAGGTCCACTGTATTATATATTATGGCTTAGTAGCTTAGTCTTCATATGGGATTCCTAACTGTGGGAGTGGAGGCTGTCTCTGACTCTTGCTTGCTTTTGGGATAGTTCTTCTTCTACTGGATTGCCTCATCCAGGCTTGATGTGATAGTATGTGCCTGGTCTAATTTATAGCTCATTAAGCCATGTTTGGATGATGTTCCTGGAAGGTCTGCTTATGTCTGAGGCAATGTGGAAAGGGGTGAATCAGGGAGAAGCAGAAGGTGAAGTTGAGACTGGACGCGGGCAGGAAGAGCAAACTGCAGTCAGGATGTAATAATAAAAACTTTAAAAATAAATCTTAAATAAACAGAGAGAGAGAGAGAGAGAGAGAGAGAGAGAGAGAGAGAGATTGATTGATTTGATTTCAACATAGACAACAACAACCTGGAGACACACAGCACAATCAAGCCAGAGCATGGGGCCTGCCAAGTTTCTACCTCCTCCTGTCCCTTCCCTTTCATGGCCATACCTCTAAGAAAACCCTTGCCCTAATTTTCAGTATCTTGTTTCCAAACTATATTAATACAATCTGTCACCACCTTTAAAATATCTTATATTACAAAATAACTATTATTTTAAATTACTGGGTGATGATTTCTAATTTCTATACATGCTAACACATTTACCATCTTCAAAATACTTTGTATTTTCTATATTATTATGTTAATAAGCATCTATGTTGTGATATATTTATTTTTTGACATGATGCTGCACTAAGTTCCCTGACAAAAGCAATATGAGAAAGGAAGGGTTTATTTTGGCTCACAGCCCAGGGCAAAGTCCACCACATAGGATGTCATGGTAGGAGCATGAGGTGGCTGGTTACTTTGCATATGTATTCCAAAAGCCTAGAACATTAAACACTCCTTTTTCTTCTTATTCAGTCTAGCAGCTCATCCTGTGATCTAGCATAGGCCACATGATCTGTTGACTTTACAACCTCAATTACCTTAATTTAGATAATCCTTCACAGAGATGATCAGAGCCTAATTTATTAATCCCTCACTGGCATGCCTAGATGTCCATCTTCTAGGTAACTGATAGTTAGTCTTAACTATCACACATACATACACAGTTCTTACTTTTTCTAATTATGTACAGATCTTGTCCCTATTTTGTTATGAACTTTTAGTTTGGGAGTTCTAAAATGGTTTGAAACGTGATTGCCTGATGAGCAAAATGAGATTCCACTAAGATGGAAGGTGGAAGAGTTTCATTAGCTGGAAAAGTTCCCCAAGGGACTTGCTCTAATTGCTAATAAAGTAATTCTCTTTATTTAATAGTAGCCACATACATAGAACATTGTTATTGTTATACATACTATTGATAATACATCCGATTGGTATGATGAATTCATCATTCCCCACCTGTAAAACTTTGGCCTAATGATTGGTACATAGTAAACATACTTTTATTGTCTGGCATATCAAAGTAGGCATAATCCTTATACATATTTTGGTATCTTTAACTCCATTGGTACTCCATTGGGGGCAACTTAGAAATACTGACATTGGTAGGGATAAGTTTGTTTTCTATATACCATCTCAATACGTTTACACTTTATAGAACAAGTGTTTACCTTATCAGGCAGACAGACTGCCAGAAGACCATTAAAAAGTCTTTATTCTTTTATAGACCAGAGTACTCAGTGGCACAGCTCTGTGGTAAAAAGAAGGTTTAGTGAGGAAAGCCTTGCTAATAAATGGCCTCCTAGTGACAATGGGTTATTACCTTTTTCTGAACCCTTAGGCAGAGACCAGGTTGGAGCCAAGATTAAAGGCTTCCTGAGTCATCTGCCATGGTCTGGCAAGGCCTCTGTTCTCGTCTGTGCAATCAAATCTCAAACTGATTTCTCTTTTTGGTTTTCTTCTTCTTCTTTTTTTGGCAAGGGAGAAAATAACTTCTGTATTCTTTTTTAGGAGAGTGAGAAAAGGAGTATCATTCTATTTCTCAAAATTGCATATAGAATTTCAAACAGTGACCTCTTCCCAGGTGTAGCCATACCTCTGTTGGCAATGGGGCATACAGACTTTTAAAAGATGAAAGCCTTAGGACTCCAGCCTTGCCACTCCTTCATTGTCCCTTTGGAAAAATGAGAAGAAAATCACCTACAAATAATATCAACCAATTTTTCTATTCGGGAAATTAATAATCTTAGCAAGACAGCAAGTCTGTCTGCAGTCACATGGTGCATCACAGTCACAGTCCATGAATGAGGAGGCCCACTCCAGGTACACTGGGATGCTCAAAGAGTTGCTTTTGTCACAGTTGGCCGATTAAGTCATTTTTAGAATTTGGTCTTCTCAGGGGCAGAGGTTTTATCTTTTATATTAGGTATGTACTTTTCCGCACACTGTTCAGTTACATAATAGGATAACTGCATGTTCAAAGTCATGCTTTTTTAAGTATAAAATACAAAATCACATCCTTCATTTTTGAAGTACCAGTTATTCATGATATTACTTATTTTGGACACAGCAAATAAGACATTGCCAAAAGTACTCTCTAGGCAGAATAAATATGTAGCCTGGCCTTATCTGAGTCTGTTGTTAAATATAGCTTTGTTCTCTTTCCCTCTGAACTCCAGGTTAGTTCGCTTGTGATCTACCACCTTATCTTGAAACACTAGACTCCAAATGTTTATGCATTCTGCAAATTTTCCACCAGAGTTTTATGGCCATTGTGGCCTAGTCGGAAATTCTGTGCCTTTCACACATTTTGACCCAGTCTGTTCACAGGGTTTGCCATCAGTTCATCCAGTACCATTGGATTCAGTGGCCTTCTGTCATCTGTTCTCCACACATTCGCCTGGTCTCAGCACTGTGGGGCTGGCTGCCCTCCAGAACCTCATCCTGGAAGCAGCTGTCCTCACAAGGAGAGAGGAGCTTGGTTCATCTGTAAATATTTTCAAGGAGCAGGGCTCAATGTCACAAAGAGGTCAAGGCTTCAGTCATGTGGGAAGTGTGACATGATGGCATATAAAAAATGATTTAACTTAGCAGGCAGTATTGTGTCTCTAAAGTAACAGAGACCTAAAGTGAGACAACATATATTAGAAGCCCTACCCCACTGTCTTTCTAGCTAGACACGACAAATTCAACTTTAATATACTCATATTGTTGCCTGGAGCATTTCAATGAGCTCCTTGTAATGCTTGGTTCTTTAGAGCTGTCTTAAGTATTTCACATATATAATGTTAGGATGTACTCCTGAAGTGAAAAGAGTGACAAAATATTAGCAGATACATGCTCAGAGAGTTTGCCTTCTACTTAGACAATTTTGGTGAGTTCTGGTCTTGACACAGACTGGGATTTTAAACATGTCATAATGAAGTTAGAAGAAATGGGTGCACAAGGAATGGATGGGTTATTGTAAGTGGGGGGATTCAGTGTTATGAAAGAATTGACCGTTGATGTGCAATGTGGAAAAATTCTTTTACCCCCTTGTATGCAAATGTCTGTGGTGTACATTTCCTAGGAAAAAAGGAAATGTAATGAAAAATAAGGTGAGTTATTTGAAGATCAGATAATATGGAGGAGCATCATTGCTAACAGTCAGAGAAGAGCTCATTCAGAAGGGGATGTAGGAAAGAATTCAATAGGCTATGCTGGACTATTTTGGATGCCTATCAATGTTCACATCAATGAGAAACATGGCCTGTGGAGAATGGGGTCCGAAGGTCTGGGTTAGGAGTAGTAATCCACTCTTCTAACCCTGCTGGCAGGAGATGGACAGATCGCAAAGGTCCTGAGGATATACTACTTGAATTTAAATTTCAGTGTCTACTTTTCGGTGTGTGCCATTAAAGGAATCATTTATTCTTTCTACTCACAGTGAATTAGATTTGACCAAGTCTTCTTAAACATTCAGTTTGGACATTCAGCATGTAAAATAGAAACAAATCAAATATTATTAATAATAAAGGATGACTTTATTTTAAAATAACTCTTGTTTACATAAATATTTACTACTTATTAAAGACAAAAACAAATTTATAAACCAGTCAGTGTGAGTTTTTGAGTTTATTTTTATGAAAAGAACTATATCATGGATGAACACTTGACCTCACAGCATGTGAAGCAAATTGGAGATTTTTCAGTTGATCGCTATTTTGACTTGATAATTGTTAGTGCTAGAATCATACTTTTCCTGGACATGCAGTACAAATAGCAGAAGTAAAAATGCCTTCTGCTATTTCAGAAATGGTTGGAGACTCTGCTCTGTTCCCAGGCAAAAATTCATATAATGACTGTCAAAATAAAACTTCAAAACAGTAACTCAAATAAAAAATTAAAGTCAATCATTCTAAAAACAATACAATTAAATCAATTTGATTTTTTAACATACTTTGTTTTTTGCAATAAAATGATCATGATTCTCTAAGAGCCTCATTATGTAGGCATGAATGGCCTGGAACCTCAAACTCACAGAGATCTAATTGCCTTTGTCTACTAGGTGATGGGATTCAAGTCATACTCCACCACCCTGGGCTCATTGGGGTCCTAAAAAGGTTAGTGATGTCCTTTTAAATAAAGTGTAGGTGTCATTTCAAACATATTGTGTAAAAGGCCCCAAAGAATGAAAGACTATAAATTCTTAATGAACCAAGAAAGAGTCTCTTTTAAGCGTCAATGTTCTTTCGTATCATTTCAAGTAAGGGATGCCATTTAGTGATAGTTACATTCTGAGTTACCTAGGTTTAGTGAATTGGTGGGGAGCTGCTAATGATTTAGACTGACATATGTAATAATCCAAGAAATGTTTGTCAAGTAAGAGGCAAGTACTATTCTAGGAATGAGAGACAAAACAAGGCAAAAGAACAGGAAACAATGTGGACAGGGCTTTTACCCTTGTAGAGCCTGTTTTATCTGATTGCCAATAGAGGGAGAAGTACATTGACTGAGAGAAAACAGCAGCAAGAAAACTTTCTCATGAAGGAACTTGGTTGATAGACAAGGAGGGCCTGAGATACTAAGGAAGGCTTCTCTATAGAGAACACACTTAAACAGGGAGCCAGTAATACCCATGGAGAGTACACGAATACCACAGGGAGACAAAGAAGACCCTGGAATGGCCCAGGCATCAGCTTATGTCTGTATGTGTTTTAGTAATCAAAAACAGCAACCTGCCAAGGGCAGAGTGGACTGTGGAGGAGAAACAGAAGTGAGATAAGGAGATGTGTTAGTTCACAGCAAGGCAACAATTTAAGGAACTCATTCATTGTCTCCTCTTGGTTTTGCTAAAACTTTGCAGCCCAGTATATCCTTCAAAGGAGAAATGATTAGATAATAAAATAAATAATAAAAATAACATTACCTTTCTCTTTTTTCTTTAGTTTTTATATCCTTTCTTAGAAAATATGAAACTATCATTTTTATTTATTTGTTTATTTATTTTTGAAGGAGAGAAGCCAGGCTCCACTATTTAACTCTTGCTCAAGGTCACACAGTTTGTAAATGAAAGAGCTGTATTCAAATAAGGACTTAGGATTCCAGGATCAGAACTTCATTGCCACCATCCTGTTTATCTCCAGATAACACATTGCTGTCCAAGTAGCAGAGACCCCGTATGAGAAGCTGCAATAGCAGCTAAATGTTTTCAAGTCCTCCACTTTTGAGTGCATGGAGGTTTGTCTTAGGGCAGAGGATCAGTGTCCACCCAGGAAGAAATGGTCTTGTGACTGTTGTTTCTTTTGTTTCCCATTCGTACAGCCAACCTTTGCTTTTACAGCAAGAGTTGATGACTTTCTACCAACTTTGTGTATCTGAACTGAATGGAATATGGCATAAGACTCCATGACATTTTAAAAACAAGCATGAAATGTGGTAAAGAAGCTGGCATTTACTCAAGGGCTCTATATCAGCTCTTTCTGCACTTTGCCCCCTCCATTAAGTTAACTGCCAGGCCAGGGCCATTAAAATATGGCACTTTTCCCTCAATTATAGCCACCCACTAACTGTAGATATTCTAAGTCTTTCTCTTAGAATCATTTTCAGAAAGGACTTGGAGTTTCCTTTTAGTGAGGCCCTTCTTGGTGTGCCCATTGTCAGCTCCCTCTGGTTTTGGAATTTTGGGTTCTGAATATGCCTATCTGAAAGCCGAATCTCTGTTGATGATGCATCCCCAATCCTAGTATTCTATTCGCTTAAAGGAAAGTCCTAGAAATAGAGACATGTTGTACTCCTAGCAGAAAGCAGCATTTGTTGCTTTCTGGGGGCTTTCTGATTAATGCTGGGGTGGGGGGAAGAGTTGGCTGCCTTTTGGGAGCAGATTTATAGCTGTTTCTTATTGGAGGGGCTCTCATTCTCTAAGCTGCCAGACACTGCAGGCTCAACCCAGGCGCGGAGGTGCAATTCAGGCTGGTAGAGCAGCGGGGGAAGGCAAGGACAGGCGGGGCTAGTGTGGCTCTGCAGCTGATCACACGCACCAGCACACACACCTCATTCCGGTTGCCTCTGCTTGAGCCTTGCATCCTCCATCCACCCGGGGGCAAGCAAAGGGCGGACATGGAATAGGAGATCCGAAGGAAGGAAGACTCAACTGTTTCTATTGAGAGGCACTGGATAAGCCGGAGCAAAGCGGATGTTTAACCTGAAAGTCTGACCTCGGTTCAGCGGTCGCACTGTCGCCTGGAAAGAGGGCATCGAGATCTAAGGAACCCGGGAGTCAGGCGTCCAAGTCAGTCTCTGCTTGGAGCATCGGGGGTTTCTGGCTGAGGCCGTGTAGTGTCCCCAGGGAGGCAAGAAGCTTGACACACCTGCACTGGTTCTCATCTTGGAACACCAAGAAAAGTAGAAAGGGGTCAGGCAACCCTAACAGCAGGGTGCTTGACCAGGCTGCCTGTGCTGCTTGCAGATCCTCCTTCTGTCCTCTGCCACTGGGTGAGTGCCCGGGCTTCCAGCGCTCCCTGGAGCACAGGGGTGGCTTGACGCACCCCCACACCCCCCCACACACCTCCCGAGAGTCCACCCGAAGGCCCAGGTGGCGCGCGTGAAAACTCGGCCGCCCGCGCACCGCATGAGTACAGGTCTCTAGAGTCCCGAGAGGGGGATTCTGAGCCAGTAGAGCGTGGGTAGGGGGCGTTGCACCACTGCCCAGCAGACATGCCTCTGGGCGGGATTTTGGCTAAAAGATAGGAGGCAGGAGTGACAAGGGACTCAGGAGCACTCCGGGGGGGCGGGTGATCAGGGTGCAGCTGGGAGGGGGGAGGGTCTGGACTAGGCAGGTAGAGCAGTTTAGAAGCTTAGGGAGTTAGCAGGTGGGGTGGGACTTGCTTGTCAAACTCATTAATTTTCAGCAACCAGTTCGGGGTGCTGCAAGACAGTCGAGGGTAGGGGTTGTAGAAAGGTAAGAGGTGGCCCGGGATGCCGGTGGTGGTGGGGGAAAGAGAAGCCTCAATAAGCTCAGAGGCAAAATTGCACTTGGGTTCTTGCCCCTTGCATCCCTCTTGCCTGGAGTGTGGAAGAACACTTCTGTTTTAACACTGCTCCTAGAAAGAAAGCCTCTGTCCCAGGGGAGGAGAGGCATCGGACAGGGCAGAGGTTGCTGCTACCTGCAGAGTGCTCCCCACCCCCAACCCAGGCGCCTGCTTTCATCCCCTCCCCTCCTGCTTTCGTCCCCTGCCCCCACCTCCTTATTGGTGCTGGTTTGCAGCGCTTGGCTCCTGCGCCTCCGCTTCGTGTTTGAATCTGGCTCGCCCCTCCGTATTATGTCTGCACTCCGAAGGAAATTTGGGGACGATTACCAGGTAGTGACCACTTCGTCGAGCGGTTCGGGCTTGCAGCCCCAGGGGCCAGGACAGGGCCCGCAGCAGCAGCTTGTACCCAAGAAGAAACGGCAGCGGTTCGTGGACAAGAACGGCCGGTGCAATGTGCAGCACGGCAACCTGGGCAGCGAGACCAGTCGCTACCTCTCGGACCTCTTTACCACCTTGGTGGATCTCAAGTGGCGTTGGAATCTCTTTATCTTCATCCTCACCTACACCGTGGCCTGGCTCTTCATGGCGTCCATGTGGTGGGTGATCGCTTATACCCGGGGCGACCTGAACAAAGCCCATGTCGGCAACTACACTCCCTGTGTGGCCAATGTCTATAACTTCCCCTCTGCCTTCCTCTTTTTCATCGAGACCGAGGCCACCATCGGCTATGGCTACCGCTACATCACGGACAAGTGCCCCGAGGGCATCATCCTCTTCCTTTTCCAGTCCATCCTTGGCTCCATCGTGGACGCTTTCCTCATCGGCTGCATGTTCATCAAGATGTCCCAGCCCAAAAAGCGCGCCGAGACCCTCATGTTTAGCGAGCATGCTGTTATCTCCATGAGGGACGGAAAACTCACTCTCATGTTCCGGGTGGGCAACCTGCGCAACAGCCACATGGTCTCAGCGCAGATCCGCTGCAAGCTGCTCAAAGTAAGTGCAGCCCTCCTTCCTCACCAAGCAGATGCCACCCAGAAACCCAAAGATTCAATCCCCTGAGAACCACTCTTCTCCCTCCAGGGGTTTTTACCTCAAGGGTTTTCCTTCCACCACAGGTAAACTTCTTCGGAGGAGGGGGTTGCGGGTGAGGGGAGGGGTAAAAAGAGCAGGGAATTGGGCAGAGAGCATAGTTATCAGTTCTGTTTTTGCCCATTCTTGTTCACATTCCTCACCTCAGATGTGCTGTAGCACACCATAATGGGAGTGCTGTGGGCTCCTGTTCTCCCACTACTGTTTTGTCCCCAGAGCGCTTTTGGTTTGTTGCCAACTCAATACTCTTCAAAACACGAGGCACTAATGCTTCTAATTTGAAGAATTAGCTGTTGGAAGTCGCCTCAACTTTAGTTTGGGCTTAGTCTTTAGTGTACCCCCACCCAATAATACTACCCGGTGGATTACTCTTCAGGACACAGTAAGTTTAGTTGTAGTCATCTTTTAAACAAATGTAACAGATCCAGGCAGCTCTTAGTAAAGTAGAAGGCGCCATAACTGTTTCTTTTAAAACAAATATATATATATATATATATATATATATATATATATATATATTATAATTTTTTCCCTAGAGATGTATTCTGTGAAAGCTTGAGTGTTTTTCCTATAGAGTCTCTTGTTAATTTTATTCTTAATTGCCTGTTTCTATGAAGACTTTGTCAATTATAGATTTCACTTGAAGCTTTTCAGCATCCATTAAAGAAGATTGCTTCCTAACATCAGTGCTGTAAATGTTAAAGCAAATTGCTCATTGGGTAGTTATTAAGGTAAGGTCCTTGTAGCCCTTAGAAGGCAGTGCCACAAACAAGAAGAGTCCCCTAGTTATTTACCAAGTAGAGTCTGGGGATTAAAGTCTAGTTCTCTCTTCAGGTCTACAGGTGTCTCCACTTCTTCCTCTCCTCCTCCTCCTCCTCCTCCTCCTCCTCCTCCTCCTTTTTCAGGGATTTTTCAGAGTACTTTATAAATGCTCACAAATTGAAAACGATAACCACAAATTAATAGTTCATTATTGAAAAAGATTAATCTGAGATTATATAATGAAGTTTAGCCAGGTTCAGAACTTTGAGGTAATAAAATGACTGAAACTTAGGTTGAGGTCAAATTTTGCCACTGAAATTTCAATTTGCACCATTCAACTAAATTATCTTATCCAGCCTCAACTTGTTATGCAATTAAAAGTATTCTCCCTGGATTAAAAGAATGCTTAGCTCTTCTGTCACTTTCATTACCACTTATAAGACCTCACCCTAATTATTCTTGACCAAGTTGGCCAGTGCAGTGCTTGAATTAAAGCAGTTCACTTGCCCTGTCACTTCTAATCACATGAGTATTTCCTATGCTGCATTAGTAAACAAACGGCATTTTTGATATCAGAGTGTAAATTTCCCAATCTTGCTCTGGTATACATTTTCATATGGATAGCTATGATTATATAATTTTAATTGACTTTGTTCTTTTATACATTTTAGCTGCACACAGTTGTTATATTTTAAGATATAGTTTGGTTTTATTCACAACTGTTTAAATTAAGTGGACTGGTAGATCCAACTAAGTGGTATGAGTTGCAGACATGCTTATGACTTCTATGGGTAGAGTGAACTCTTCATGTTCTCCATTAGGGAGGCCCTGTGGGCAGATAGGAGCACTCTGAATGTTTGAGCACTGTCAAGAAACCTGTGTGTAGATATCACTTGGAAACTCTCATTAAGAGTAGTTTATCATATTCACAAGAATTCGAGTTTTTGTCATTCTCTAAGTTTTCAAACAAATAAGATTATGTAATGAAACTGGTATGTCTCCACATACAACTTATTTTAGTTGTTGTAAACATTGTCAATTTTTATTTTAACAAATTCAAGATATAATTAAATTTATTCTACAGATCAGTGATTTAGATATGCACAATGAATATAAATTCTTGGTCTCTGCAGTGGTGCACATACCCATAAAGAATTACTATTTACTGTCATGTACCACCTTAAGAGAATAGTATCTTAATTACGAAATAAAATATTATAATGTTGCAGCAAGGTGCTATATTAACACAAGGTGATAAAATCAATATATCAAATAAGTAATAGTGATGTACTTGTCCTATGATTTATTGGGAGGTGAAAGCATTAGCATGCGGCATTAATTGTGCATTGACAGAAAATTATAGTCAAGTTAATGCAGCTTGTTTTAAATTTGTATTTCTGGTAGGCAGGTTAATTATAATGAATTCTTCTAGTTTTTTTTTTTATCATTTTCTTATACGGCATTGAAAAGAACTCATGTTCTACTGAGGAATTAGTAACATTAAGCAAAATTAGAGGAGATGTTTGCTTTAATGAGTGACCACTATTTTCTGTAAGAGACACTTGAAGTGACCTAAAACAGTCAACTATCATATAGGAAAGAAACTATATAAAAAGCTAAAAGTTTGGAAACTTGTTATGAATTGTATATATGCTTACTATTTATCCGTTAACATATTCAGTTTTCTATTGTAAAACATTTTAACACTTTAAATGCTATATTTGTGTGTCTTCAATACACAATATAAAGAAATTTCATGCTAACAAATGCCAGTATATTATTGAATCATAATAATTACAGCACACATATATTTTCTTATAATTTAACTAACATTTTTCTACTCACATTTTATTTCCTGAAAAACAAAATCCACAAGTATATATTTATTGAGTCATTATAAACTACTTTCAGTTCTTGGGAAGACATGGAGAACAGTCATGTGCCTTTCAAATATTGGATATTATGAGGCTTTCCACTCATCCTTCTATGGAATTCCCAATAATCTGGTGGGAATGATTTTAACTTTCCAGTCTAATTTCAATTTTCCATATCACTTACATGAAGGCAATTTGTGTTTAAACTCTACTCTCCAGTTTCCAACTGCAAACACTGAAATTTCTTAAGACTATTTTGTCCCCAGAGCACTCTTGGTTTGTTGTCTTCTAAACATGAGGCACTAATGCTTCTAAATTGAAGAATTTTAGATGTCAGAAGTCTTTATTTCATATCTTGAACTTAAATGAGAGTTTGCTTTTCACTGTCTATAACCTTACATTGCCTGACTGACCCTTCCAAAATAGAACTTGATAAAACTTTCCTTTAGATCCTTTCTTTTTAAAACATCAACAAAAAATGGGTATATCTGAATACAATCAACATTTTCTGGCAAAGTGTCGTAGAATTCTAAGATATAATCCATCAGAACTGCTAAGAACTAGACCTGAAATTGATTTTTCAGATTTTTTCAGACTTTCAGATTTTTCAGCTCATTGTAACCTCAAACAAAACAAAACAACAACATTCAGTAGCTATTCAGTTTAGCTTTTTACTTCCTTTGATCCAAACATGATAGTTGGGCTCTTTCTAAAAATCCCTTTTGCACTACTAGTAATATTTTTTGGTTGGCCTTTTTTGTTTGTTTGTTTTAATATGGGTCTTACAGTGTACAGGGTACCTTGTGCTCATAAATAAAGTATGAACAAAAGTAAGGGATGTAAGAGCACAAAGTAACCAGTAGTAGGTAGGAACAGAAGATAAAAGGAGGCAGGAAAAGGCATTTCATGGATTGAAGGGTGTTGTGGAGTAGGAAAGGAATAATGTGCAAACAGGGATACAGATCCTGCCCACAGTTATAAAGCCAACAAAGGGCCCCCATAGGCACACAAAGCAGACCTTTCCTTTGAACAAGACAAAAGGCTCACATAATCTATTACAAGATAAATTACATTGCATCTAAATAAGGTACATTCCTTTTCTAACAATGGAGATCTTGTGGGATTAATTAGCTTACCATGAAAAAAACTTATTTTTAGACTTGACATTGACTTTAATTCTACCTGAAGTAAAATTTCAAACTTTAACCATCCAAATGAATGTACAAAGGTCCATCACAGACAGGATGACAATTTAGGTCTACATGCTTCTGTAACTCCCTTAAATTCTGACCTACATGTCATAGATTTTATCATAATTGCTTTGAGTCACAGAGGCAGTTTAATGCCTGGTCTTAGCACATGTCTTAGAGAGAGATCCTACTCTTAACTCTAAGATCTTACTCTGAGTAAACTCAATGTATTTTGTGTGTGTGTGTGTGTGTGTGTGTGTGTGTGTGTGTGTGTGTGTGACTTGACCACATACTGGCATATACAAACTTATAGGTATTATAGGGCACATTTAAAGATACGTGAAATTCCAGATGTAATGATAGAAGGTGGCATGAAAAACTATTTTGCCCTCTCCACCTGATCTTTCTCTCCTTTTCACTGACTGTACAGGACTTTGTCAGCTGAGAATTGTGGGAAATGGAAGGTATGAACAGGTTATAGACTATGGCAGAGTCAGGCAGTGAGAGTAGGCATTTTATTCAGAATCCTCTGCCAGTTTCAAAGTGGCACAAAACTCAGTTACAGGCCAGAGATGGAAGGTTAGCCAGTGTCTAGGAAGCATTAGTAAACGGATGCTTTGGAGGATGAATATGAACACGTGGCCCAGAAGGACAATGGATGAATGCAGGTCTCCTACTGTATGCTAGGACAATGATAAATGTGTATGTGTATAAACCTTCAATTATCTTTGTTTCTTACATTGAAAGCAAACTCTTTATCTAAAGTTCCTGAATGAGAGGCCCCTTACTGAGCATTTGATTTTATTCTTTTTATATCAGTAGTAAAAATGTACCTGCTTACCTTATCCACATTTTTTGGAATCTGAGAGGACCCAAAGTCATTGGACAGTAAACACTTGACATTTAGGGGAAAAAACCCAAACCTTTACAATACATTCAGAGATTTATTTTCGTTAAACGTGAATATGTCCATAGAGATGTTTAAATGTGAACAATAACTTGGTAGTTATTATTACAATTGAAATTATACAAATCGTCTCAAAAATCCATGTTCAAATTGTAATTTGAGACAGAAAATATAAACAATTGGTGACCCTTAGTAATTCTCAATATTTTCCCCAACTCAAAACTTTTTCTTTAATATATAAAGCAAATAGCTTGGCTTTGGAATGATGGAGCTCTCTTTAGTATCTTTCTATAATTCCATAAAATCAAATTTTACAGTAATTTCTAAGCCATTTTCAGATCAGAGTTTTATCAACTTACATTTTAAATTGTTAAGAATTACCAATTTTCCTTTATTTTCTTTCCTCCTATATTTACTTATTTTCTCACTAACTCTACAGTTTTTTTTTTTATGAATCTTTGTAATCAGATCCTTTAATTAAATAATTTTCTACCTCAATCTAAATTTTGAGCAACTGTTTTGTCTTTGAAGGCAACTGTCTAATCATCGTCTAATCAGACCTTTATTTCACATTTTACTTAGGGTGATAGTTGTACTCTAAGCTCCTGTAGGAATAGGAAAATTGTAGATTTGCAGGACCTGTGTCCACTAGCCACAAACACTCTAATAAAGGCAACCTGCGTAATGATTCAAAACGCTTACCATGACATAATTAAGAAAGATAAAATTCATTTTATTGAAAAAGATTCTGCCTAGTATCAACATTAAACATAGTGGTTATTAGCCACACAAGACAGAAAGCTGATGGGATATAAGGAGTGCTGCATTATCATGTGATCACAATGCAAAGTGCAGCAAGCCTTTAGAAAGCTAGTTACCTGATTACCTTTTCCTCTTTATCTCCAGTTTTCATATGCATGTCACATGTGTATGTCACAGTTTGTAAACAAAAAGCCCGGACTTCTCTTACCACACTTAAGTAACATTTTTATTATTAGTTTGTTTATTTTGCTTTGGCAGATCTTGGGACTTGTATCAGAATCAGGAGCTTCTAGATTATAATTTTTAGAAGCCCAGTCCAGAAAGGGTCTGTTTTGAGAATGAAACTGCAGGCTCAAAAGTGTTTGGCTTAACAGTGATAGTGGAACTTAACTCCAGTCAGCAATTCAGACTTCAGAGAGTTTTAGTCTTCCAACACCCTCTCCTCTGACACCACATCTTTCACTTTCGACCTCCACCAAAGCCTTCTATCTAGTTCTAGTTATTTATAGACATCTTAGTCTATGACCAAGTCCAAAAGACAAACAAAAAATCTGAAAGTGAATCAATTTATAGTTGAAATATCTTTGGTCCTGATATAAATGATGAAGGTGTGGATGATAAATTTGTGTGTGTGCAGTACCTTAGGAAATTAAACAATGAATTATATAGTGACTGCTGAAAAGCAATTTTTAGTACATATGTGTGTGATCTCACTGATCTTACAAGGAATATGAGTAGCACCTTTCAAGAAATGAAGTTATTAGCACTTTCTCTATAGTGTCAAACTGTAGGGAGATCTAGATATGACACAGGCTTGAAAGGCATTCACTGGTGAATGGTGGATTAGTCAGCATTAATTTAAATAGAATGAACAAGTGTTTTAAAGAAAAAACAAAGATATTTTGAATCTGAATGGAATGGATCTATGAATATTTAAAGCAAGATTGCCTATATCTTAATAAACCTCTTTACTAGACAATGAAGTATTCCCAACTCAAGCTTGACAATCTCTTGCTAGTCCAGCAGCATTTAGACCATTTTCTTTCTTCAGTTGTTGAAAGGTTAATCTTAGGAAATATTAAGCATAATAACTCTAAAACCACAGGTATGGATAACAAATACATCAAAAATAAAGTGAATTTCTGTTTTGGTATACACATATGATAACCCAAAATTTTCTTCTTTGTAGAAATATTACCAAAAAATGAGAGTTTAAAGACCTTGTTAGTGCTGTAGTAGAGAAAAGCAGAACTTAGAATAGCTAATTAATGTACACAAATTATGGTCATTCATTATAGATTTCAGAATATCACCTTGTGCTTGTATAGCACCTGTTGCTTCTTAGGTAAGAGAATAATAAAGTGAGCCTTGTCTCTGTCCCTGTTTTTCGTATCTCAGTTATCATTTTCCGTACATAAATCAATGAACAATATATAGCTGGCAGTACTATGAGACAGCTAGTCTCATTTTTAGGTTAGTAATCTGAGCTCCAAGCAGGTATTTTTCTTGCTTTCTTGGAAATAGTAAATATTTTCCAGTGTTGTTACTGAAGCTGAGGTTTTACAGGTTGAGTAATCAATTTCCCCTCAGATTAAAGACAAAAATTGCAATCAGAATTCATTTCTTTCCAGAAGCTCCCACCTCAGTTCTTCTTTTCTTCTACTTTTACATTCTACTTAGCAAAGAAAATTTGTCTCGGTGTTCTCTGTGGCTATTGTCCTACACATGTAAACTTTCCAGTGTTACCAATTGTAATGGAACCTCTCAAATGAATCAGTATATTTACTGCAAATGAAAAAATTTCTGTCTTGAAATAAATGTATTTTAGGAGGTAGACTCACACTCCATATTTTTTTCAGTTATTAAATTTGCTCATGATGGGTCTTAAATATATCAGATATTTCCAAATTCAACTAGACCATAGGGATCAAACCCTTCCCACTAATTGTTTTCTGTATGAATCTAAATATCCAGGTTCTCTTTGCCTTTTTTGTGAATGCTAAATCTAAATATTTGCTTGTATAACTGTTGTATATAATAGATATGCTAAACAAGTAGAACAAAAAATTAGTAAGTCTACTTTTATGGTTTGCTCATATTTGCTTTTTATTCACAGACCTATACTGTAACTGGTTTGCTAAAGCTTTTGAGTGATTATATTAAAACTGAATGCCACTATCATATGAGAGTTTTAATGAACTATTTATCCACGACAGCTTTCTTGTACTTCTATTTTATTTAATAGGGCACATTTTTGGCTATACTTAAAAAATCATAAGTAGAGGAGTAGAAAATTATATGCAGTTGATTATTATTAGGGGCATGAAAACCACAAACTATTAGAATATACCTTTTTCACATTTATTAGCATATACCCATATCTCAATTCAGTATCAACATGTCTTTTCTATTTTATAACCAGTTGTTACTTTACAAATTTCCTGAAGAAACAATTATTCAGTTTACTTTTCAAGCAATCAAGAAATCACTTCTTAAATCGTGATCAGCACTGTTCAGCTTACCAACCTCCAGTCGAACTGCAAAGTTTATTTGCTTTCTGAGGAAAGACAGCTCTGGCATTCTATTGGTTATTACGCAGAGATTTCTTTCCAGCTGTGGGCAGATACGCAATAAGTTCCATAGCTGTGCTCAGAGCCATTGTTAGAGCAGGCATGTCTCCAAAGCTCAGGAGTTAGGGACTGGTAATTATAGCAAATTGTTTATTATAAATAATGCATGTATGTTCTGCATGAGCTACATGGGATTTCAGCTCATTGGGTAGAATATAGCTGCATAATGATTTGTTTGGATTGCATTGCTGATGATCGACAGTGCAGAATGTTGGCAATGATGTATATGACTGTTGAGCTGTCTTGAAATTTTCAGTACAAGCGGTGATTTCTTCTTTTTTTCTGTGTGCTTGTCTAGTCTCGGCAGACACCTGAGGGTGAGTTCCTTCCCCTTGACCAACTTGAACTGGATGTAGGTTTTAGTACAGGGGCAGATCAACTTTTTCTTGTGTCCCCTCTCACAATTTGCCACGTGATCGATGCCAAAAGCCCCTTTTATGACCTATCCCAGCGAAGCATGCAAACTGAACAGTTCGAGGTTGTCGTCATCCTGGAAGGCATCGTGGAAACCACAGGTGAGTAAGAATATAGATGTGCCATCAAGGTTTTCCTTTAGAATTCTGTACAGTGTTCCAGTACCTGCATTAACTGGACTCATGTTTACAAGCCTGAAAGTAAAGACATGTCAATTCACATTCTTATAGCACAAAATAGATAAGACAGTACTTTGCAAATGAAAATTGCTGTTTTGCTGGTCATATACCTGATACTAACCCGGGAATAATGATTAAACTAAACAGAGATAATGTCTTAAAATGAGACTGAGATAATGTCTTCAAACGAGTGTACTGTTTTGTTTTAATAACACACTAAGGTTTCCTATAATCATTTGTCTTTCAAAATTGAAGGTTATAAAATCATTAGGGCCATTTGTGATCAGCGTGAATTCAACATGCCCGATCCTGACTTGTGGTGGTAAAATGAGGGAGGGAGTTATTGACAAGGCTCTGGCATTTACCCTGTGGAGCCTCAGGGGGAAGTGTCCTGTGTGCTTGTGTGTGCACACAGAAGCAGTGTTGTTGTTTCAGAGAACAGCTGTTTCCCTAGCTAAATAATGACTATGGCTTTCTTTAAAACATCAGGACGTTTTTCCTTTTGTTTTTCCTGCTTCAGTTTAATTAGTCCTTAAGTATCCCATGTCATTGAAATATTCAAAAATAATTTGCTACACGCTGAGGAGGGTTAGGCAGGCAAAGAAAAGAACCAATAATTCTAAGTATATTATTTGGGCCATAAACATTGACAGTTAAGTTTGGAATCTGATGAGTGCTGGAGACTAATGATGCATGACTACATACACAATTATTTACATAAGCAAATACATATACATGCATCTTATTTTATGCATTTTCTTCAGAAAATAAAGAAGCAAGAAATATTTTAGTTCTTTTTATTTTCTTTTTATTTCTGTGGCCAATATCATCTTAATCTTGAAATGCTAACTGTTGAAGTATGACAATACTGGACTTAAGTCTCAAAATTATATATTCAAGTTTTGTATTAGGGTATAAGGTCTTTGATTTCCTAATACCACTTGGTTGCTCTCTTTGATACCTGTGACATAGTGACTATAATTAGGCAAGGGATCTATTGTCTCTTAGCTGCTTCTTTTTCTTTAAAGTCAGAGCAATGTAACGCCTAACTCAACTTATGTCTAACATTACCTTTGTTACTAATGTTTAGCTTTAAAATTAAGATTTTGAAAAGAAGTGAATAAAAGATTTATTAAGTCAAAAAGTTCTGAGAGTTGACTGGTGGTGTTTTATGGTTTACACTCAAAACTTAGTTTTTATGTTAGAATAGTCTCAACAATTTTATGAAGTATGTTAGTAAATAAACAATTTAAATTTACTTTAGATGTCAATTTTTATATCATTTATCATAATAAAATATATTAGAGCTTCAAGCCAGTTTTTCCAATTTTTACTTATTTACTTATAATATGTATTTCTTCAATATACCTACTTATAATTTGTTAATTGATTATCATAGACACTGAAATAGATAAAATTTTCTTTTCTATCTTCTTCTCCTCCTCCTCCTCTCCTCCTCCTCCTCCACCTCCTATTCCTCCTCCTCTCCTCCTCCTCCTCCTTTCCTCCTCCTCTTTATCTTTCTCCTCATCTTCCTCCTCCTTCTCCTCCTCCACTTTCTCTTTTTCCTCCTCCTCCTCCTTGTTCTTTTGGCAACCTTAAAAATCAATTAGGTCCATTATCTATATAACTGTGTACTCATTCATTTATCTGATTTGCCACCATGACCACTGTAATTTTTAAGCATGAAAACATTTCCCTGTAAAATCAATTTAAACATGAAAAAGTTCCTTAGTTTTACGTGTGTGTGTGTGTGTGTGTGTGTGTGTGTGTTTGAGATTTACTTTAATTGTGTGTAGGTGTGTGGGTGGGTGTGTCTGTGCATTTGTGTACTCACAGAGGCCAGAAGATGGTATCAGATCTTCTGGAGCTGGAGTTTCAGGCAGTTGAGAGCCACTTAATTTGGTATGGTGAATGGAGTTAGAATCCTTGCTAGACCAGTAAAGGCTTTTTACTGCTGAGACATCGCTCTGTCCTTTTTATTTATTTATTTTGTTTGTTTGTTGAACTTGATATGGTTGAAGGATCTAGACAAGGTAGTCTATAGATGAGTGCTATTTGTTCCTGATGTTTACTTATTCATTATTATTTTTGAAGATTGTGTGTGAGTGTATGTATGTGTTTAAAATGTCTCTCATTATTATTTCTACATCAGTATATTAATGGAAATGCTGAAATAATTTGCTTTGTAATTTTCTGTGTATTTCAGAGAATCATGATTAGTAAGTGGTGCTGTTATAAGGTCAGGTGGTATTCTCTACCATCAATTATTCATTTATATTATTGATTTCATTTTGATGATGCTCCTCAGTCTTACATTTTTATTCTGTCTGTTTTGTTGAAAGCCAACTGGCAAGCAACATTTTCCACAGGTAATGTGAAACTTGGGTGGAGATGGAATTATTTACTTAGAGATTGATTTCTGTGGGGAAGACCATAGATTCTTCTTCCTTAACGCAAATCTCTTAATTAAGCAAGATATGATGCCAAACTACTGCTTTATAGTACATACTCTATGGAAAATTCATCTGATATTTTGTTTATATACCTTCCACAGCTAATAGAATGTGAGACAGTTCAAACTTTGTAAATCCTGTTTCCAGCCCCTCCGTCCCAGCTTGATCAAAATAACACACTTTTACTTTACTTGATCATTTAAAATTTTATTGAAATATACTTAGATTCATCTTGAATGTTTTGTTTTTACCCTTATGCTTTCATCCACCATAGATTTTTTTCTTTTTCAAAGTATTTACTCTTGGGAATAAATTAGAGAGTGTTCATGTGATTTTCAGAGGCAAAACCACCATTTTCTTCTCCGGTTTTCATATACAGAGCCTTGGGCATGAAGTTGTTTTGATGTAACTTTTCAACAATATTTGTGTCATTCATTTACTTATGAGGTAAGCATTTATTAAATATATGTTGTGTGCCTCAAGAACCTGATGGACTAGAGGTATAATGGTGACTTAGACAGGACCTTTCTTTCCCCTAAGATTTACATTGTAAATAAGCAATTGTTTAATTTCTTAAGAATTAAGTAAAAGCAAATGAAAACCACCCTCCCCCTCCCCCCAAATCAGCTAGTAGTAGTGGATGGATTATCAATGACTGAAGACTACTTTAGGTTGATGCTAAGAACATGTTCTAAAGATCTCAGCTGGTTGATCTAAGGGCCAAATATAACAAGTCCTCTGAAACAGCTGGTGGAAATGCCGGAATGTACAATACACTTGATTTGTCTTAGTAAATAAGATAAAGCCTGTGTGTTTGGAGCAGAGCTAACAGTGTGGAGTGTAAAGGGAGAAGCTAGAGAGAAGGGGCAGCTTTCATGACAGAGTTAACATTTCTCTGAATGCAAGTAAGCATTAGGGAGTCTTTAGAAAGAGGAGTAATCATTTAGAAAACTCAACAAAAACCCATTTCTCCACTTCTGACATGTAATTTATCTAGAAGTTAATAACTAAATGTCTTGGAAATGTATACAGTTCTAGACAGCTACCTCTTTCCTGTCAACCACTTTCATCTTAAGGCCTCTGTGGCCCTGCACTCCACAACTGGTCACTATAAGAAAGTCCTTTACTAAGGATGTTTAAATTTCATGCTGAATTTGCTTCTTCCTGCTACTGTGGTGTCAGTAGGAATGGGCAAAAAAAGGATGTAAGAAACAAGATGCTTCCTAATTTCCATAAAGTTAGGGATCAGCCTAGAACTTCTAAATCAACACTTTCTCCTTTACTTGGAATTACCCAGTGATCAGACTCAGAGTGTTGCCCTCCTTAAGTAGTCAGGCTTACATGCATGCTGCGATCTTCCTGGTGTTCAGCAATGGTCTTTTGTGTCCGTGCTCCCACAGCAAGTCCCTGAGGTAGAATACACCGCTAACTCTTGTTCTCTTCACTGCTCCTCCCAGGGGAGTGAGCACTGCTGGTCGCAAACAAAGCGCTGCAGATTTGGCTCATTAGAACTAGATGCTTTCAGGCTTCAATCTGGTTCTGCTGCTATTTGGCAGTCTTTTTAATTGTCTTTTCTGTACTCTCAGGCTCAGTCCCCATGGGATCTATTTTAGACCTTTTCTCTCTCCATGCCCCCAGTCCCAGCTGTCCTATCCCTTTCCTGGCATGCCATCTCTCCACCTATTCTATTTAAAACTATCTGAGGCTCCAGCTTTTGTACATTTCTTTACTCTCACCCTTTTCCCATAGTTAATTCGTTTACTTTCCTGAATCCGCATTCTTGAAGGCTGCCTTCTTTTAAATTCTCTTTTGGGACAGCTTAATATTCTTTAACCAGGCTAGCTCTGAACAAATGACAGTCTTGGCTAAGCCTCCTGAGTACCACTCTAACCTGTGTGAGAAAACACATCCGGATTAGTTGTGTTTCTTAAGCATTTTTGCCTACCACCAATATATCATAGTCAGTACCAACTTACCACTTTCCTGTCCCATCAGTTCCTTTTCTGTGCCCTAAATTTTTTTCAATTCTTTCCTTACAGTGATTGTATTTTTTCATTTATACATTGAAGGTTTTTCCTGGAACTCAGCAGCATAGCTTTACTTCTCTCTTTTTTCTTGTCTTCTTTTTGGTATTTTCTAGTCATTCCTTAAGTCCTTTATCTTTGCATTGTCCTTGCTCTGCAACATCTGCTCTCCTGATTCTCCCAAGCTTTCTGACTAAGCTTGTCTGGTTTAGATACATGTATTTTTTTTTTTTTTTAACAGTCAGCAAATCTCTCACTCCTCCTCTATTCTACTTTCTGTCTCCAGCTAGAAAACTCTTCTGTTATCAAGTTCTATTAATTCCACATATTGTTCTACTCAGGTGCTACCATTTTAATTAAGAGCTCCCTTTTCCAAGTACAATGTCATCATCCTGTTTTCAAATTATAATATATTTTATTTTAGGAACATTTATCTGTTTTACTAACAGATATTTTACCACAGGCCAACCGTTTCCTTTTCACATCCAGCTAATTTATTCTTTGCAAAAATACATTTTGAGAACATATTATTCCAGAACCTAGAAAACATATAAATTATAAAATCAAAATTCTGGTTCTTCTGGACACTCATATTCATATGAGAGGAACATAATATACAGAAGAAAATGTATCTTGTGAGCAAGTGGAAGTGCTGCTTATAAACCAGCAATGAAGGGCAGGAAACCTAGGGATGTAGAGAGGCCAAAGGCCACAGTGAACAGTGGACAGCTAGACATGAAGCAAAAGAAGAAACCCAGATAGGTGACTCCAGGTAGCAGTGCCAGCAAGTGCAAGTGTTCACAGGCAGATGCTTCTATTTTTAGTAATGTTTGTGTTGTTCCCCTCTACCATCCTGTTTTATATGCATCATGTAGTTCCTCTAAACCACATTTGCTCAGATGGGGATTTAGCTCATGTAGGAGCTCTCTCCTCACTAACAGATTGCCTATGACAGCCCAGCACATTTGTTTAAGACACCACTTTCACCATAGGCCTGTGCTCAAAAATCCTGAAAACAACTTTACCAAAATGCACTTATCATTATTAATCATTATTATCATCATCATTATTATTTAGAGACTACTAGACCTCTTTCTAAAAGCCCATGTACTCACACTCACTTTTCCTACTCATGTCTATGATCATTCTACTTTTAATTGCCTAAGATGATATTTTTGTCTTTCCCTATGCTGCAAGAGCAGCCATAGGCACTGAATCACTTCTGAGGAGTGTATCCCATATTTTCCTTTAGGAGGTCATTAAACCTCTTGATCATGCAAAGGTTATTACTTAAATGCTCATTTTAGGAGATGTAAAAACTAAAATATATGCAAAAGTCGAAACTTTCTCTTAATTTCATTTCTTGTGCTATTAGCATGAAGATTAACTGTTCACATATCTGTGTTCAGATATAGTACTGTGCTCAGTGTGCCATTTCATAACTTATTTTATTATCTGTTGTTGATGCCTTCATGTCAAGTCATAATATAGCATCATTAATTTGAATGGCTTTATTATATACTAACATATGTTTATCTTGATCTTTTACTATTTAGCCTTTAATATAGAATCTTTAAATATTTTCTTGTTAACAAAGGAAACACTATTGATAGTTTAACTTTTCTCACCTCCAACTAGCTATTTTAGATAAATGACTAGAGATGGAATTGTTGAGTAAACTAGTCAGTTTTTGTTTACTTGACACAAGCTAGGGTCATCTTGGATGAGGGAAATACAACTGAAGAACTACCTCCCTTGGATTGACTGGTGGACATGTCTATGATCCATTTTCTTGATTAATCACTGATGTAAGAGGACTCAACCCATTGTGGGTAGTACTCCTCCTGCGCAGGTGGTCCTGGGTTATGTAAGAAAGCAGGCTGAGTAATCCTGTACAGCAAGAGAATGAGCAGAATTCCTCCATGGCCTTTGCTTCAGTTCCTGACTCCAGGTTGCTTCCTTGGATTTCCCATGAGTAACTGGCAATCCAAAAAATGCTTTCATCCTCAAGGTGATTTTGATCAGTGTTTTATCTCAGCAAAGAAAAGTAAGCTTGGGTAACAAGTACATATTACTGCTAGCCTTTGGTTTATTTTAATTAAATTTGTATTTGTCCCATAGTTTTGGGATTGAATTCAAGCTCTTGCTGAGGTTAGACAAGCATTGTATTATGTTATCACATCCTTATCCAGTCTGCTCTTAATTTTTTTCTTTTTTAGATTTTAAAAAATTATTTTATGTGTATAAGTGTTTTGTCAGCAAATGTGCATGTCTGGTGTGTGTAGAAGGCAGAAAAAGGTATCAGGTCATCAGGGACTTGACTTAGTGATAGTTGTGAGCTGTCATGTGCTAAACCTGGGTCATTTGCAAGAAAAATAAGTGTTCTTTACCACTGAGCTAACTGTCCGGGTGCAGGCTCTTTTTTATTATGTATCTCAGAAGTCCTATCTGTAATGTCAGTATTAGTAAACTACTGTAAATTAAGTTGCTTTTTTCTTCATATATTTACTGAAACCAATTATTTAAAAGATGTTTATGACTACTTTCAAACTTAGAATTAGCGATGAGGTAGAACATATTCTACTGCCTACCTACTGGTTATATCTTCTGTTTTAAAAATTATTAGTTAATATGACATTTTTAATGAAAAATTGCTTGTATAATTAGTAAGGTAATATCCTTGGTAGATCTTATTCGTAATATAAACACTTTCTTCATGTAAATGTAAGCAAGTATATTTCATTTATTTTACAAGTACTTTATAACAGATAAATCAGAAAGTCATCAAAATAGTACTTGTATCTTGACCTTCTCGCCAGAGGGACAGCAAGTGTGATCACTGAGAGCTCATTTTGCCAAGGTCATCACAGACAATTTGGAATGCTAAGAGAATATAAAGTGACTGACAGGAGACAAGCCTCAGCTGATCTCTGGATAAATTTCCAAGTGTAGAGTACAGACAACAAAACTGTGAAAAGTGTTAAGTAAGAGTATACCATGATCATACTTCATGGTCAAAAGATCCCTCCGGCAGCAAGTGGCAGATTGATTCAGTGCATCTGAGAATAACTACAGACCAGTCATTAGGCTCTTACAACAGGCGAAAGCAGAGGTAATTGAGTTCTGTTTGAAATTTTGTGCTGAGGCAACTCTTTGGCTGTTGGAAGTAATGAAAAAGGCCTCAGGTTTGAAAGCTCTTACTTGAGATTAAACAGGGATGGTGGGGGAAAAAGGCCCTAGGATCTCTCCCAGTGAACTTCTACTAGTTACTAAGAAGGCTAGAGAAGGAAATGGAGGGTGTATGTGGGGGATAATATATAAAACAGCAGTAATAAGCAGCTGACTCTTTTCCTTACCCATGAAAAATCACTGAAAATGTTCCAAAAAAAAAAAAATAGTCCAAAGAGTAACATTGCACCCTCTTAGTAATTGAGATTTGCCATCATTTTCTTATCTTGATGATTTTACAGTATTTTGCTTAATTATCTGTAATCAGTTATTGGCTCTTTATGATCTACTGAGAAACTGCAACCAGCAGACTGCCTTGTGATACCTAAAATAAGGCTATGCTGACATGGTTACTGGAAATGTTATCCATCTTTCCTAATTGTACCCTTTCCAAATTACTGACCTTTGAGTGGATTAATATATTATCTGGAACTCACAGTTATGACCATCCCATGTCAGTGACATCTCTATGGATGGAAGGTTCCTAAATAGTATCTTCATTTAAGTAGTGATTTCAATGATTATTTATCCACTAAATATTTATTTTTTTACTTGTGATTTTATGTAGATTTTTCTTTTTATCCCTTAATTTACTGAGTCCACATGAAACTCAGAGACTCACAGCAACTTTGACAAGATATTTCCGAACAAAATTATATCTTATTGTTTTTCTTTGATAGGTCATAGCAGAAAATTTCAGGCTTGGAAAAAATAACATTTATGTATTGAAGCATGAAGGAGGATGACTAACTAGAACAGCCTACTACTAAAAGGCTTTGTGGGATATAGGAACATCAATGATGACACCAGAAAAGTCTTGAGCAAACAGAGATGGCTGTTCACACTCTACAGCAGCCCAGATTGTTTGTTCAAGCTTCCTAAATGCCAGCTTCAATTCTGAGGAAGTTTGCTTCATTGTGAATGGAATAGATTTTTCAGCATTTATGTTTGTTATTTTCCACCATTTCATGTATTCTGCATTTATCAACAGAATCTCTCAAACAACATTTTCAATTAGTTTCTACATAGCTTTTAATGGCACCTTTATAGTTTGTTTGATACAGTCTTTAGCATCTTTAAATTGGAATTTCCCACTTCCCACACTGTAGGTTTAGATTTTTCTCTATACTTATTTTATTTACAGTTTTTTAAACATTTCAATCTCCCTTCTAGCCAACTGACCAAAGGTAGGGGAGAAAGAAGGTTAATAGTAAACACTTGTTTACAAGTAGTTTTTTTTGGGTCAATTCCACTATTTGTTATCAAGATACCAGTAGTACATCCCAACACTAAACACCAATCACAAATCAATAGTAGTGGCATGATCCAGCAGAAATTACAATCCTCTACTGAATGGACCCGTGTCAGTGGAAGCAGTCTGAATCAGCCAGAATACCAAGAGATGACCAGCAAAGTGTTGCAGGGTGTCGCAATGCAAGAGCCCTTTTATTGTTTGTGACATTCCATTTCGATTCTTTCCAAACATCATGCGCCCTCTGAAGCATTTCCTCCAGCAAAACATAACATGCCCTCTCATGTGTCTGCTTCAGCAAAACATCCTATCATAAGACAGCTTTCCGAAAAAACATCACGTGAAACAACTGAGTTTCCAAAGACATCAGAAATCCCAATTCATCATGTAAGAGATTGAAGTGAGGGGAGATTCCTGGGGATGAAGTTGGGGTCTAGTTATTTCTGCTGTTCTTACAGTTTTGTCTAATGCTACTATGAGAAAAAACCCTCTTGGATAACACGGGTAATTGTTATCCAAGAAATTGTTGCCATCGAGAAATTGTATTGAGAAAGGTAATTTTTCCTTTTCTATTAAACAAAGATTCTTTTTCATACAATATAATCTGATTACAGTTTTCCCTCCCTGTACACCTGCCAGTTCCTCCTCATCTAGTTTTCCATCTGGATCCATTCCCTTTCTGTCTCTCATTAGAAAAGAACTGGCTTTGAAGAGATAACAACAAAACATAAGAAAATAAAATAAGATATAACAAAAACCATCATATCAGAGCTGTACAAGAAAAGACAAAAAAAATAAAATAAAATAAAAGAACTCCAAGAGAAGGTACAAGAATCCGAGACTTGCTTGTTTACACAGTACGGAGTCCCATAAAAGCACTAAACTGAAACTATAGTATGTAAACAGAGGACCTGATGCAGACCCATATAGGCCTTGTGAATGCTACTTCAGTCTCTGTGAGTTTATACTAGCTTTGCTTAGCTGTTTTAGGGGGACTTGTTCTCTTGGTTGTCCTCCATCCTCTCTCTGTCTCCCTTGGTACTTCTCTCTTCTCTTCGATGAGGTTCCATGAGCTCTGAGAAGAATGATTTGATGGAGTCATCTTATTTAGAGCTGTGTATCCCAAGGTTTCTCTCTCTGCATAATGTCTGACTTTGGATCTCTATACCTGTTCTCATCTACTGCAGGAGGAAGCTTTACTGATGATGGCTGAGCAAGGCATATAGCTGAATATAATTAGAAGTTATTTTACTGCTACTTTTATTTTTTAACCAGTAGCATTTGGTTTGACTCTACCAATCTGGGCAATCAGATCTCTGGTTTTTGGCCACCCAAGCAGTGTCAAGTGTGGGTTTCATCTCTTGGATTAGGCTTTAAGTCAAATCAGACATTGGTTGGTTACTCCCACAAGGGTTGTACCACCTTTGCCGTAGTATATTAGTATTTTGCAGGCAAATCAATGGTTCTCTGATTAGTTTGGTGTTTTCATTTTTCTTTTGGAGAACATGTACATGTCAAAGGCACTAGAACATGGAAGCAAACATTCTATTTATGTACCAGCTTAACTAAAGGTACTATTTGTTACAATATTTATTGAACTATGTATCTTCACATTTTAAAACATCTATCACATAGTGTGTGTGTGTGTGTGTGTGTGTGTGTGTGTGTGTGTGTGCCGCTGTGTACATGTGTTGGTCAGAACACAACTTTCAGGAGCCTGTTCTCTTCTTTTCCCATGTGAATCCCAAAGACTGAACTCAGGTCAGATTTGACAAGAAACACTGTTGCACACTGAGGCAGCTTGCTGCTCCATCAACTACAATAAATCTTTTAAAATAAAAATAAATTAAGTGTACTATTATTTATATTTAAAAATTATTATCATTTGTATATAGCCTTAGGACATGGGTAGGTTGGAAGGAGGAAGACTTTGTGGCAGGTACATGAAGCTTAGAGGAGATTGCTGTCTAGTGGATTCTCTTTTCACCTTTATTTAGGTTCTGGTTTTTTATCTCAGACCTTCAGGATTGTCTGGCAATTGCTTTACCCACTGAGCCATTTCACTGACCTTCAATTGCAATATATTCTAAGTAAACTTTCTGCAATGGCCCCTGTTTAAAGCAAAGGAGAACACAGCTCTTTAAACTTGTGCCATCTTCAGAGATTGTGTTGATTCAGACTGTGCTGATCAATGTAACCAAATGCAAATTAATGTGGGAAGAAAACAGTGAAAATCAGGGGTATGAATTAAAATGTGTTGCTGCTCATCATCCTAACTATGAACAAGATGTGACATCTATTGTGGAACATTGTGTAAAGATGTGACATAAATGCCAAACAAGGGTGATGATGCCACTCAGGGATGGAAACTTGCAGAACACTCATTAGATGCAGAACACCATGTGCAATTATTTACAGATGCACATGAGGGAATAACATTATGCTTAAGACAAAGTTCAGAAAGATGGCTTTCATTTCACAAGATGACAAACATTGGCAATTAGTCAATGCCAAAATGTTTTGCACCTTTCTTTTCTGGGGACAAATTTAGAGAGATAACATATATTAAAGATGAAGAGGATTTTAATAGACAATGATAGCAAACAGATTAGATTTTAGATTTAGATTGAGTGTAGTTTAACAAATTATGATTCTAGCAAACTTTGACACTGTCTCACTCTGATTAGTTTTTACTTTGTTATTTTCATGCCTTAGACTGTGTCTGAGAAAAACCTAAGATCAAGTGCCTACTCAGCTCATTGTGGGGACATTAGCATGCATATTCAAGTGGATTCCAGTTGTACTGTATTATTGTTAGTACCCAAAACAAACACAAAGCAAACTAACATGGAGTTATTTTAAAATCTGTGATATCTTGATATTTATTCATGTCAGTAGCAAAATGGCACCAAAACATGTAAATGATACCTTTATGGAATAAGGTGTGGAAAAATGGAGGATGGATATTGATTCTTTGTTGTTCAATGGGAGGTTTACCCGTGACTCCATTTTTTTTTGGCTATTCATAGGCTGTATTTATTTCATGTCTTGTACCAATAATTTCCTCATGAACCTATAAGCAGCTTGATTCATGGCTGCTGTCAACCTCAAAGCAGAACCATGTCTAGACCATTACCGAGAGATGATTAGATCTTACAGCATTTTAAAGAAAGACATTCTTAGTCTCTCTCACATTACTGTCAAACATTTTTCCATTAATCTCTAAACAAATTTTAATATAATTTTATCTCATATTATATATCTAATTTAATTCTTCTTCTTCTTCTCCTCCTCCTCCTCCTCCACCTCCTTCTTCTTCTCTTTAAATCTAAGTTTGAAACTATTTTGCTTTCAGAGCCATCAGTAATCATGTAGTACCAGGTATCTTTGGTTACATATTACCAGTAAATTCAAACAATATTAACTCTCTGGAAAGTAAACTGTCTTCCCCATACATGTAAGAGAATAAGTATGGGAGTTGCAAATACATGGTTCCTTGAGAATGAAAGGAGTGTGGACCATACAGGCTCAAAATACCTGTCTGTTTGTAAATGTTCTCACAGAGTTTATTTTTATACGTTTTCTGCATTAGAAGTTTACTCTCTGACTCACACTCCTGATTCAGCAGTTCCCTAGAAATGGCCTCTATCTTTCTGAATTTGGAAACATTACTTTGAGAATGGATAAGAAAACTGATGTAGTCTTTTTGCATATGTATAACATTATCAGTTCCCCAAATATTTTAACATTTCTTACCTGTCCCCTGGTTATGATTTCTTGTGTATTTGCTGGCCTCCTTTAAAAAAGTATCCAAAATAACAACAACAAACAAAACCCCACCAAAACCGGAAACCCAAAACCAACAACATCAAAATCCACCAACTTTGTTTTCCTCCACTTACCTTCTCTACACATTCCACACTAATTGCTCCAAACTTATAGAACACAGTCTACTCACTTAAGTGTTAATGTTTAATAACCTATGATTGTAGAATCGTATGTCATGGTGAGGAAAAATGAAGTTTGGGAAAATTTGGTGAGGCTGAGGATTAAACTTGACCTTGAACTTTTGATGTCATTTCAGTGCAATATGTAAAAGATCATGTGTAATGTGATGGCTTTCTCTGCTTGTGATGAAACACCAAGAAATTTATAGTAATAGTTTTAGCCTATAATTTCATGTTTTAGTCCATATTTCTCCTGGAGAACAGAGGGACAGAGGGAGACCCAAGTTACCAATATCCACTTAAGTATCCCTCCTTCCCTTTTGGGGGAGTTAACAGATAAACCACGAGAAAATGTGAAGTTACCAATACCCACTTGTGTATACCTCCATTACTTCTTAGAAGCCTAGGAACAGATGGGCAGAGAGTAAGGCCCACATGAATAGCCATTTGATTATGCCTCCATTCTCTCTTGGGACCCAAGAAACAGAGAGACAAAGATGTAATATCAATATCCACGTGCATAATCCTCCATTCATCTAACTTCCTCCATGTAGGCCCTTCTACTTCACAATAACACCATCACCAGGGAACAAGCAATTAGCAGTTGGACATTGGGAGTGTATTACAGCTCTATACTACAACATTATTTTTAGTCAATTGATAAATTTTTAAAATATTCAGTCTAATAAGCTGATTTTAGTTTCTCTTTAAAATGTATCTGATGTTACTGTGAGAGTAAATATAACTCATTGGCAATCTATCTTACTACAATAAATACAGAAGAAACAAATTAAAAATACATTTATAATGTCTTGGACCTCAGGCCTAATTGGATAGTGGAAATAGAATTATAAGATGAAATGTGGCTCAATGCTAATCTTGTTAAAACTTACTATTTGTCAGAAATGGAAACTATGATTTAATGACACGAATGAGACATTTGATCTCAAAGCCCTTTGTTCGACTAGTGTGGAATATGTGTGACGTTTCCATCTTATCCTATCATATCTCATTTATTTTATTTAATATATCGCTTGCTTCTTTCTTTAGTTGAAGATGATATAGTAAGCTTATTTCATTAAGGCATGCCAATGAACTTTAAACTTGGCATTTCAAGATTTCAACCTTTGATTATATGAGGTAGTCATTTCACCAAATAGATTGGAAAACAAGGCAATGATTTTGGAACCCACTGATGATATAGAGTAGTCAGTAAAGTGTTTGTCACATAAGAACAAGTATTTTACTTTTGATCACTATTCCCTGCATAAAAAGCTAAATGAACTGGCATGGACTCTAATCCCAGCTCTAAGGAAATAATGACATTGGACAGCCAGACTCTATTTGTTGAGCTAGCATATTCAGTGAGAAACAATGCCTTCAAGAAAGTAAGTTAGATGATGATTGAAGAAGACATGATATTTTTGTTTATCCTCAACAGGCATGTGTAAAGCCAACAGACCTTATAGCTCATCTTATAGCCAAGGTGTCTCATATACATGCGTGAGAATGTGAACTGTAACATGGGAAACCACCACTGGTATTAAGATCCTCAGTTAAATCTTTGAACCAAATAAATATACAAAATCTACAGATTTTATTTTCTCATTTAGATATTTTTTTAATTTGAAAATTTTAGAAATATGGAATGTAAAATCCTCAGCTTTTATAGATATATAGATTAGTCTCAAGATTTGTTGATAAAACATCTTGATTATTAGCATGCCCATGTTTGTATAGATGTGAATGCATATTCTTTATCTCTGATATAGACAGCTTAATTATCAAGTGTATATCAATAATACTAAGGGGTGTTTCTTAAGACCCTTATTATTATTGTTAGCATTATTGTTATCTTTCTCCTTTGTTGCTATAGAAAAAATTAATTTAGTAAGTTCTGACTACAGATAAAGTCTGTCCTATTTTGAACAAAATACATTTTCAGTTGCTATATTGAGAATATATATAATTAGTTCACTTTTTATTACAGCTCAAGGATTGTCCTTTTCATGTATTACCAAGGACTGTGTAAATGGTGATGTGTTTCCTGTTCATACTATGGGAGCTAGTTCTCAGGGGGGAGGCTTCCAGCTGAATTCCCCCAGGTTTTGTGTCTAAAGTATATGATGATTTTAGCAATAGAATTATACTTAGAGATTCTGGGAGGAAACTACAGATGGCCAAAATAGCCTATATTACTTTGGAATTTCTTCAGCACTCAGAGCAAGAAGGGAAGTTTTCTGTTCCTGGGACATTTTAAGATTGTATGTGGCTCTTGGGATAAGCAATAGCATGCCAAGTGGCATGTTTTTATTTATATTATTCACTGCTCTCTCTCTCTCCTACACACACAGACACACATCTCTGTGTACACACACACACACACACACACACACACTCAAACATTCTCTCTCTATGTGTATATAAGTAAATGCATGTATACATTTCTATAAAAACATTATCATAAATAATACATCCTATGGATTTTCAATCATCCCCTTCCTAATCACTTCCATTGTATTGCTCTCCATCTCCTCTTTCCAGTTAAGGCCACCACCCCTTTTCCCCAATTCCTCCCTCAAAACAACTTTGTCTTACTATGACCTCTCTAAAGTTCTTTATCCCCTCTCTTCTCTAACTCACATGGATACTGTTTTTTAGTTTTCTGTGTTCTGTGGTCAGTGCTGGTTATACACTAATGTGTAAACACTGAGAAGTAGAACCTAGAATAAGATATGTACAATTCAGACTTCTCTTGAGAATTTGAAGGTGAGGTCCTCTATAGTAAAATATTTTCATGTTCAGTGAGTCCAGATATCTCTCACTTTTCCTTCTCCCTCCCTTGCTGCCAACTTACAAACATAACCTCTCATAGGTCTATTGGCATTATGATTATTAGAGGTATCGGATAAGTGCTCTAATATCAAACTACATTTCATCAATTCATGATTCCTAACTCTATTGTCATTTAAAACTTTTAAACAATCCTATCTGGTATTTTTCAAATAACTTTAAAATCATTTGTGTGTGCATGCACGTACAAGTGTGTGTGTGTGTGTGTGTGTGTGTGCATATGTGTGTGTGTGTGTGTGTGTGCTGAACCATATAATGAATGAAAAGAACATGAATTAAATGTACTTAAAGCTGCACATTAAGTGTTCAATAAATATAGCAGAAAACTTACTTTAAACACCTGCTTAGAATTCAGATTTCCAGAACCCAGAGCTTAAACTCTGTAATAGCTTGAGTGATAAACACCCCTCCCCCAACAGGTTTACATACTGAAACAAATGGTCCCCTGTTGTTGGTGCCATTTGGGTGAGATTTAAGGTGCCACATTGCTGAAGAATAAATGGCAACATTGGTGGGTTTTTCAGGTTGAAATCCCTATTTCCAACTTGCTCACTCTGTTTCATAGTTGTGTTTAAGATGTGAGCTCTCAGTTTCCTACTCTGGATGACAGGCTTGTGTTGAATTGCTATATACACAAATATCTGCCCTGTAGTTCATATATTCTCTAAGCTTCATTATTTTAAAATATGTTTTCCTTGTTAACTTACCTGATACTATTAACAGGTTTTGTGTCAGTTGGTTTTATTATTTATTATTTATATATTTGGTTCCAGAAAACACTGGGAAAATACATATCCAATAGTAAAATTTGGTACTTGCAAAGTTGTTCAGATTTTCTTTGGCACAATGTAGTAGATGACGTTTCCATTTACTGATGTTTAAAATATTTCAGATGCTAGAAGGAAGTTGGATTGGTGTATTTGAGAGAATTTTCCCATTTAGTGATTACAAGTATTTGGAGTGAAATTGTCTGCTTTGGTGTCTTGGTGCCTTGTGTTATTTATGTGGTTCTAGACAGGTTGGTTCACTTCCTCTTTGCTTGGTAACTATGGATGATGTGTTCATGGTGAAATTATATCATTGCAATTTCCCCAAGGTAGCTAGGGTAAGATTAACCACATTAAAATGACAGCACAGTGGGTATAATTAGCTCATTGCTATGAGTAATATTGATGGTTTCTTTTATCATTAAAAATGTTTAATATATCTGATGGAGCATTTATGGATACCTACTACTTTTTCAGAGGACTGAGTTTGGTTCTCAGCACCCACATCTTTCAGATTCCAACCACTTATAATTTTAGATTCATTGGAGCCAATGCTCCCTTCTTGTCTCTATAGGTTCCCACATACATGTACACACACACACACACACACACATTCACTTACACACAAATACACAGTCAAATGAATCTTAAAAATATTTAACGAAATAATTTTCTCAGTTTATCTCATTTTTGAAGATTAGAAATGTATTAATATCTGTAATCTATATTAATTTCTGTGAAATTTAAATTTAGAACATTTTGGAAATGAGTACCAAAGATGAAGATTTTCTTTATTTCAGCATGTTTTTGCTTACATACATAGGTCTGGTATAACTAGAAAAAAATAAGAAAGTTAGATTTATTGATTCATTTCTGATTGGGAGTATTGTACTTCTGTACATTTACAATTGGTTTGCCAGCCACACCATCATAAAAGTTCATCAATCCCATCTGTGATCTTAAGTGCTGTCACATAAAACACAGTACTAAGAAGAATGAAAGAGTTCTGTTCATATGAATAATCATGATCATTTAGCTTATTTTGAACTTGACAAGCACCTTGAATATAATGTCAATATTTACAATATTGCTATTACACATAATTTTTATTAATATCTCACTATTTGGTTTTAATTGACTTACTCCTTTAGTTTTTCCACATTTTTCTCAGAGAATATATGTATTTTTCCTAACTCCATTGTTATATAAACCATCATAGTGAAACAATACATGGACTTATAATTCCTATGGACTTTAAGTGTCATGATTTCTCATTACTGAGGAAGAGCAGAGACTATGGACTGAGGGATCACATAAAAAGCCTTACAGACTCTATAACCCTTTTTAAAAATTAGACAAAAAAGAATATTATGTTTGTTATGACCCAACCTATAGTGAGACCATTTAAATCAGATGACCCTAAGCAGTAATCGTGATTTATCTTTGCTGTGTTTTTTCTATAAATTAGGAGTGAATTTTATTTCAAATAGTAGAAAACCCCACATAACTACTTTACATTTTATTTGTAATGAGATATTCAGAAATAGGCAGAATACCTGGCCCAGCTGCTAAAGAGCCAAACTCCTGCCTGGTTTTGCCTTTTTATTTAGCATATGGTTTTCTTCCTTAGGGTTTAAGGAGGGCTCCCTCACTCAGACATCATCTCACTTCTAAACTGAAAAATTAAGGAAGAGAAAAGATCAATAGTTTACTCCTGGAGACAGTTTTGTCATTTTATTCAGAAAAAGATGTTTCCTAGGAAAATCTGTCTCCACTGCCTTGGTCACAGCTAACTCCTTCCATCCCCTGGTCCCTACTGGATGCATTTTAGTAATTCAGTATTTTTAGCTGTACATACATTCTTGGACTAAATAAAGATTCTCTTTTTTTAGTGAGGAATAATGAGAGGTGGGAATGAATAATCTCACATATGAAAATGAACTCTTTCCTCAGCCAAGTTTTAAAAGCTGTGTTAAAAAAATAAGATGAAAAGTATCATTTTATATTAATATTTCTAGATTATAAATTTTAAAAGCCAAATAATGAAATAAAAGAACTTTGTCTTTTTCTAGTAGTACATAATTTGAATGGGAGAAAAGTTAGTAGAGATTGTTAAATTTTGTAGTATTAAAATGTGTGATGTTGTTAGCCTCATTGCTTGTTAAAATGAAGTAAGAACACTAAGGAATACCTTAAACTAAAGTAAAATAAAACAAAAAGCCAACATCAACAGTTTTTGATTAATCCATGAATATTACATATCAAATGGAATATACAATATTTTAAAAATATCAAATTTTACTGTATGATTAAATGTGCTTTTATCCCTGACACAAACAGTCTGAATTTCATTAGAAATTTAAAAATGTACTTTCAGTATATGATTCTTACCTGTATTATTTTCACATAGTCAACAATAAACTAAAATTATTCTTTATCTGATATATATTATTCAGTAAGCCTGCCAAAACCTTACATCACATATGGAAATAATTTATCACAGGCTGCAAAAATGGCCTACTGGTTATGAGCTCTTGATCCTCTTAGAGAAGACTCAAGTTAATTCATATCATCCATGTTGGGCAGCACAACACTACCTATATCTCCAGCCCCAGGGTATTTGACAGCATTTTTCTTGCTTCCTTGGGGACCCATGAACCACCACCCCAACACACACTTATAGCTATAAAAAATGAACAGATCTTAAAATAAGTAAATTAGGAGAATTATTTTTCCTAAAAAGAAGAATATAATTTATTTAAGTATGGTGGTATAATTCATGTAATAACAACGTATATGCAAAAAAAAAAAAAAAAAAAAGTCTCTTGAAGAGAAGAGGATATATCTTGAAATAATCTTGAGAATGTGAGACCAAGGTAGCCTATTCACATGAAGTGTCTCTTTAGGAGACTTTTCAATTGTAAATATAACATTTGCCATTACCAAGAGCAAAGGCTTGATGTGATAGTAAGTATTGATTGAAGCAGTTTATTGCATTTATATCTTACATGAACGTATGATAAGATGTGAGTGGTCGGATCTTATGGGTGCTCAGATAGCTTCTTTGGAATTAAGAGAATCCTGGACAGTTGTAAGAAGTAAAGTATGTGTAGCATAATTTTAATATTACAGTAACAGGCTTCAGTTGCCCTCTTCATTTTACTTTTGGACAATATGTCTATCTTGCATTAGAAAATTCAGTTCATTTAAGTATAGTCTTATTCCTAAAATGTAGAAGAAATAAATAAAATAATTTAACTGGTTATATTTTAAATATATGTCACTAGTACTGTTTGTTTAACTAAATGATGATATTTGCATTCTGATATGCTTGTTGCTAGTGTGTTATTATTTAAAATAGGGGACAAGAAAATGAATTGTAATCTGGAAAAAAAATCAAAACCAAGATTTTCTCTGTTAATATTTTCCAAAGAAGTATTTTCCTCACTATTGTTTTTCTATTGAAGGTATTCTAGCTCACCTACATTTTCCATTATTTGAATAGTAACAGTGTCTACTAATGTCTGTGGTCAGACACATTCTGGTATTGTTTGAAAGTAATTCCCTGTTGTTCTAGTGCATGGAAAACAGGAACAGCATCAATATATTATTACAGTGAGGAAAGGTGAAACTTGTAAACATGGAGATATTTAAATTATTATCTAACTTTTAAAATTATTGTATTTTTGAGGTTAGTCATTTGTGGTTCATGGCTTGTGGTTTGTGCATAGTCAAAGAGGTTATGATATTTTTAGCACCATTTTTTTCTTCTCTTCCATTCTAACACACCTTTTGCTCTCATTGTGGTCTCTTTTCCATTAATTGCTGTTTTGTAAGGAACACAGAGTGAGAAAAATAGTCTTCTCTAGGGAAGACAATACCAAATGGCTGCCTACTACCAAATGGTCAGTGTTGAAAACAAATGTACAATAACTGTGTACAGAATTGGCATTTAATATTTTTATATTTAGGAATATATAAAAGATGTAGAATACTGAGCTTATTAAATTAATATATTTAGGAAAATATACGAATTTGTAAAATACAGATGTATGTATGTGATTTTTTTTTAAAAAAAAAAAATTCCCATATATGTTCAGAAGAAAAATATTTCAGACTAACTTACCGTTTAGATATAAAAGTCAAATTCAACTTTGGTTTGTGTCTTAGTCACTGTACTATTGCTGTAGAGAGACACCATGAATAAAGGAACTCTTAAAAAAGAAAATAATTAATTTGGGACTTGTTTATAGTTTCAGAGGGATAGTCCATTATTATCATGGCTGGGAGCATGGCAGAATACAGACAGGCATGGTGCTGGAGAAGAAGCATCAAAGAGCTTTACATGCTGATCTATAGGGAGAGAGAGAGAGAAAGAGAGAGAGAAGAGAGAATGGGCTTTTGAAACTTTAAAGCTCATCCCCAATGACACACTTCCTCCAAGAAGGCCACACTTCCTAATTTATCCCAAACAGATCCACTAACTGGAATCCAAGCATTTAAACATATTAGCATATCAGTGCCACTCTCAGTCAAATTATTAAAGCCTGTGTGACATAAATTAAGGTAAATCTGCTTGCCTATTGAGTTAAAAAGGACAAGAATAAAGTTTAACACTGATTATGGATACCTTCTGTTCGAATGAAACTCTCTTTAAAGAGCTAAGGGCCACCAACATTTTTCTTTTATCCTTTTAAAATTTTTTATTATTTATTTGTATCATTTAAAATGTTATCCTCCTTCCTGGTTTCCCCTCCACAAACCCCCTATCCCCTCTCCTCCCCCTGCTTCTATGAGGGTGCTCGCTGACCCACCTACCCACTCCTATCTCACTGCCCTGGAATTTCCCTATGCTGGGGCATCAAGCCTTCAAAGGACCAAGGGCTTCCTGTTTCATTGATGCCAGATAAGTCCATCCTCTGCAACATATGCAGTTGGAGCCATGGGTCCCTCCATGTGTACTCTTTGGTTGGTGGTTTATATCATGGACAGCATTGATTTCTTCATGATGGACTTTTTGAGTGGAATTAGTAGATATCTAAAGATAGTTTCCATTTTTTCATTTCCCTGTTGGCTAAGGATGCTAAATATTTTTCTGCAGATTTATCAGTCATTTGTATTTCTTCTTTTTGATGATCCTTATCTGTTCATTTATTGGTTGAATTATTTGTTTGGTTTTTTTTTTGATACTTTATTTACATTTCAAATGTTTTCCCCTTTCCAGATTTCCCCTTTGGAACCTCCCTATTCCTCCCCCTTCCTCCTGCCCCAATGGGGGTATTCCCCCACACACCCACCAACCCACCCACCCACCCACTCTCGTCTTCCCTTCTTGGCATTCTCCTATACTGGGGCATCTAACACCCTGAGGCCCAAGGGTCTCTCCTCCTCTTGATGACTAACAAGACCCTCCTCTGCAACAGTCTTTAAAATTGTTTTAGTAACCTGTTTATACAAAAAAAAAGTGTTGCAATATAATTCTACTTTTCTTAACAAGAATAACCCTGTGAACATTTGTATTTCTAGTCCTTCCTCTTCTTGACAACATGGAATAACTTCTTACTCACCACTGTTTAAAAAGATAAAAGACAATTGCAGACTTTAGTGAACTCTTCAGAACTACATGAAAGAAAATCTACATGGTCATGTTTTGGAATAGGATCCAAAGGCTGAGTGGCTTCAATCCATTTTCTTCTGTATCACCACTGAACTTGAAGTTTTGCAAAGGGAAAATGTCACATTGTCATCTGAGTAGCTCATTAGCTGTTCATTTCTGTTTTCCTTGCATTGTTTTGCTAACTGCCCATCATAATTCAGTGTGTGGCTGTAGGCCTATTGCAAGCAATCTGCAAAGAGATCACTCACAAGCATGCATTACTTACGGATCACTTAAAAATATGAAGGATTAAGGAAGGACAGAAAAATGCCTTTAGATCTTATCAGTGATTTATTTTAAAATTAGAAAGTCAATCATGTTTTTTTTCTGTATTCTATGAGACAAAAGACAATTTTCCTGGTCGAATATTGAGAATATCAGACAAAACCAACAACCTTGGTTCTAATTTTCACTTAATGTATTAGTATACATACATTTTTTTCAAAATATATTTTTTATATAAACTTAGAAATTAAACAAACCTATGCCATCTATGTTAGAATTTATTTTGAGTTCTTAAGTAGATTTAATCTCTAGAAGATGTATTCTTATATGTAAAAAATTATGTATATGTAATTATCAATTGGCTCTTCCTTCCTCATTCTATATGAATTATATCTTTTCAAAAACATTAGATCAAGCCTCTGAAAAAATAATCCCGAATATTTAGTTTTCAAGGAGAAATGCTGAGCTTTTGTTATAAACTGCAAATGGTCAACTACTCTTATTTTGCTGTGAAAGACAAAATTATATTTTCCCAGAAGTATTAGATAAAATATAAAATACATTTGTTACCTTATATATATATCTTATAAATTTTGAATTGGGTCCCTTTTTGAATTTATGGAGAAGCTAGAATCAGTAATTTTTACCCATGTCATCTTAAGTGAATGATACTCACATTTCCTGGAACTCCATGAAGTTTTACTGTCCTTATTAATGCTAAATTTCTAGTTGAAATGAGTCAGTAACCACTGCTTCATATAACAAGCATATCTAAAGATGCTAAATGCTTGCCTGTGGGATTCTTAAGAAAAAAGAAAAAAAAAAGTTCAGTGAAAATTAATATCTTATTCTCTATTTGAAAGGCAATATATTATAATTATTAATGTGGGACATGTCAGAATGCAAAGATCTTTTAGTTTCTCTTTTTAATTCACCTGCCTAACTATTCAACTTCATGCTCTCCCTCTTTCTTTCTGAACACACACATACACACACACAAACGTGTGTGTGCACACACGCACACACACACATCAATAATAAAAGGGTCAACAAACTGAAAGCCAATGAGATTAAAATAGCCCAAACAAAATAAAATGCAAAAGAAAAAAGAAAAAAAAGGCCACAAAAAATGTATTTCAGTTTACATTGGTTAGCCAGTTACTACTGAGCATGGGGCTTGCCCGGGAGTGTGGTTGACATACCCAATGACAGTCCATTGGAGAAAACTGATTTTCCCTTTGTTAGTAGTTATCAGTTGCAAATAGCTTCTTTGTTAATGGTGGGAACCCATGTCCAGTTGCTCTTCTTAGTGCTAGAACCCCATCTGTCTTGAACCTGAACAGGTTGTACATGCTGACAAGTTTCTGTGAGATCATATATGGTATGAAGACTGTTATATATTGGACATACTGCTTCCTTCAGTCACCCACTATCTCTGACTCTTACACTCTTGTCTCCCTCTTCTTCTGCATAGATCCTTGAGCTTTGAGGGAAGATTTGATGGAGACATCCCAATGTCAGTCAGAACTAAGTATGCAAAAGTTTCTCTCTTTCTGGACATTATCTAGTTGTTGGGCCCTGTGTTAATTAACACCTACTGAAAGAATAATCTTCTCTGATGAGATTTGGGAGTTGCAGTGATTTATGAGGATAGCAATATGCAATTAGGAGTCACTTTATTTCTAGTCTCAGGTTCAGGGTCATATTAGCAGTGTTATGTATGGGTTTTATCTCATGGAGTAGGTTCTGAAGCTGATTAATGAGTTATTGATTACTTAAATATTATTTCAACTCAGAGGAACTGGAGAGGATTTGTCCACCTCTATCTATAAAAATGTAAGCAGGAGAAATCCTGTTAGAATTCCTTGGAGGACCTTGAGTTTTGGTATATGTAGATAAATATAGACACATCAGATGATTTGTAGCTATACTGAAAAATTTATATAAAGATACCTTCTATGTCATATTAGCAATTTTTTCAAATGTTTACCATGTAAGCATATTTCTATACCTTTGTCTGCATCTTTGAAAGGTTCTAAGTAACTGATCTTGGAGTTTGATCCTTTTAAATTCATATCTAATTTCCAAAGAGTTGCTAGAATTTGCTGCATACAACAATTGGTAATTAAGTAATTCACCTGATTCAGCAGCATGATAATTTGAAGATGTATGAGTAGCATCTCATTAAAGCAACAAAAGGCTGATCACAACTTAATGGGGAGGTGATACCTTACGTTCCCTTAAACTAATTGCTTCAGAGAGAAAGTAGCAGGACTTTTAGATCCGCTGGAGATGTTGCACAGTAGGGCATTTTATTTTCTGGAGCAGAGGACAGTGTAACATAAAGAAAACCTGAAGTCATCCTCTAGGATCATGGTCTGTATAAGACACTACAATTATAACACTACTATCGTCAAAGAAAGCAAAGAAGTCATGACTTATCTAAATTAAACAAATCAAAACATTCCAAAAAAAAATCAACCAACAGAAGGTGATATACATGCTTCTAATCCCAGCACTGGGTATCTGAGGCATGGATATTAAGAGTTCAAGACTGCCACCAAAAACCACAAGCCTTTGAGCATCATGTAATTGTCATATGACAGAACCATACCTGGTGATTACTCAAAGGAGAACAAGAAGACTAGTCCATATTCAATCAAATAAAACTAGAGATGTGCCAATGTTTAATCCCATCATCATCATCAATATTTTTGCCAAGGCTTACACAGTCTAGGGAATTGTAAGAAACTAAGGTTTGAGATGGAAACTTAAATCACTACTAATAAAAAGTAAAGTTGAAATGGATTTGAAAGAATAGGAATTCAAGATTCATACCTAAATAAACTAAAAGCAAACAATGTAAACCAAGTCAATAGCCAATACCAAATTAAATGGAGAGAAACTTGAATCAATCTCACTAAAATCAGGGGCAAAACAGGGCTGCCCACTCTCCCCCTATCTATTCAATATAGTACCTAAAGTTCTAGCCAAAGCAATTAGGCAACAAAAGGAGATCAAAGGGATACAAATTGGACAGGAAGAAGTTAAGATATCACTATTTGTAGATGATATGATAGTATACATGAGTGACTCAAAAAAAAAAATTCCTTGAGAGAACTCATACAGCTTATAAACAACTTCAGCAAAGCAGCTGGATACAAAATTAACTCAAATCAGCAGATTTCCTCTATATAAAGAATAAATGGGCTGAGAAAGAAATTAGGAAAATGAAACCCTTTACAACAGTCACAGATAATATTAAATATCTTTGTGTGACACTAACCAAGCAAGTGAAAGATATGTATGACAAGAAATTCAAGTCCTTGAAGAAAGAAATTGAAGGACCTCAGAAGATGGGAAGATCTTGGCCATCTTACCTAAAGCAATCTAAAGATTCAGTGCACTCCCTATCAAATTTCCCACTCATTTCTTCACAGATATAGAAAAAACCATTCTCAAATATATCTGGCATAACAAAAACCCAGGATATCAAAAACTATTCACAACCATAAAAGAACTACTGGGGGAATCAGCATCCCTGACATCAAGCTGTACTACAAAGCAATAAAGACTACATGGTATTGGTACAGAGACAGACAGGTAGATCAGTGGAATAGAATCAAAGACCCAGAAATGAATCCACACACCTGTGGTCACTTGATCTTTGACAAAGGAGCTAAAACCATCCAGTGGAAAAAACACAGCATTTTCAACAAATGGTACTGGCTCAACTGGAGGTCAACATATAGAAGAATGCAAATTGATCTATTCTTATCTCCTTGTACAAAGTTCAAGTCTAAATAAATCAAAGACCTCCACATAAAACCAGATATGATAAATCTAATAGAAGAGAAAGTGGGAAAAACCTTGAATACATTGTCACAGGGGAAATTTCCTAAACAGAACACCAATGGCTTATACTCTAAGATCAAGAATTGACAAATGGGATCTTATAAAATTACAAAGCTTCTGTAAGGCAATAGAACAATGGCAATAGAACAAAATGGCAATCCACAGATTGGGAAAAGTTCTTTACATCTAATAGAGGGCTCTTATCCAAAAAGAACTCAAGAAGTTAGATTCCAGAGAACAAAATAACCCTATAAAAAATGGGGTACAGAGATAAACAGAGAATTCTCAACTAAGGAATATCAAATGGCTGAGAAACAGTTAAAGAAATGTTCATCATCCTTGGTTGTCAGGGAAATGCAAGTCAAAACAACCCTGAGATTCTACCTCGCACCAATTAGAATGACGAAGATCAAAAACTCAGGTGACAGCAGCTGCTGGTGAGGATGTAGAGAAAGGGGAACATTCCTCCATTGCTGGTGGCATTACAAGCTGGTACAACCACTCTTGAAATCAGTCAGGTGGTTCCTCAGAAAATTGGACATAGTACTACCTGAGGACCCAGCTGTACCACTCCTGGGCATATACCCAGAAGATGTTCAAACATGTAATAAGGACACATGCTCCACTATGTTCATAGTAGCCGTATTTAAAATAGCCAGAAGCTGAGAAGAACCCAGATGTCCCTCAACAGAGAAATGCATACAGAAAACGTGGTACATTTACACAATGGAGTACTACTCAGCTATTAAAAACAATGTCTTAATGAAATTCACAGGCAAATGGATGGAACTTGAAAATATCCTCCTGAATGAGTTAACTCAGTCACATAAGGACACACATAGCATGTACTAAGTGATAAGTGAATATTAGTCAAAAAGAAGCTTGGAATACTCAGAATATAACTCAGAGACCATATGAAGCCCAAGAAGAAAGATCACACCAAAGTGTGGATGCTACAGTACTACTCAGTAGGGGGAAGACAATAATCTCTGGAAGTAGAAGAAGAGAGGGATTTAGGTGGGAGAGAGGGCAGGCAGGGAAAAGGGGCCAGTTCAGATATGGGAGGAAATGGGGAGAAGTACAGAGTCAGGAATTTGAAAGTAGGTGTATAGTGGTTGGGGAGGGGGAATGCGGTAGACACTAGAAAGTTTCAGATAACAGGGACCCAAGAAGTTCCCAGGACCCAACAGGAAGGACTTAACTGAAATACCCAACAAAGGGGAGATAGAACCTGTACAGACCATATATAGTTGATAGGCATGGCCCCCATTTGAGGGATGGGACCATTCACCCACCTCAAAAATATTAATCCAGAATTCCTCCTGTCAAAAGGAAATGCAGGGACAAAGAGTGCAGAAGAGACAGAAGGAAAGGGAAAGGCCATCCAGAGATTGCATCACCTAGGGATCCATCCTATTTGCTAACACCAAACCCTGATACTACTGCTGATGCCAAGAAATGCTTACTGACAGGAGCCTGAGTTATTCTCTGAGAGGTTCTGCCAGATCTGGACCAATATAGATGTGGATGTGCATAGGCAAACATTGGAATGAGTGCTGGGAATCCAATGGGGAGGTTAGGGCAAGGACTACAGGAGCTGAAGGGGTTTGCAACCTCATAGGAAGAACAACAATATCAAGCGACCTGACACCCTAAATCTCCCAGGGACTAAACCACCAAACAAGGTTAGGAGGATGGGCATGGTACCTATGGCTCCAGCTGAATATGTAGCAGAGGATTGCCTTATCAGGCATCACTGGGCCTGGAGCCCATTGATCCTGTTGATGCCAGGATAGGGGAACGCTAGGCTGTTGAGGCAGGAGTGGATGGTAGGTTTGGGGAACACCCTCATAGAGGCAGGGGGAGGGAAGAGGGAGCTTGTACAAGGGAAACTGCAAAAGAGGATAACATTTAAAATGTAAATAAACAAAATAACCAAGAAAAAGCTAAACAATAAAAAAAGAAAGTCAAGTTTGTCTTCTAAACATCACTATCATTTTTATTAACAAAAATTAGCTGTGGTGATCAGTAAAGGGTTGTTATATACCCTGAGTCCACCAGAAATGTTGATATGCCAGAAAGTTGAAGAGTAAAGATGTGAGAGAGTGAATAGAGCAAAGAGAGACAAGTAAGCTACATGGTCTTCTTGCCATATAATGTTAAGGATCTCCACTTAGAAATTCCATTTATGATCAGTCAAGGAACAATGGTGGCTTTAGCTAGTAGGACTTTAAAATCATGTTGCCTGGTCACTGATATGGGTATCTTAGTTCATATTGTCTTCATAAATCTCATGAGATAGAACTATCAAGCTCACAGGGTGATAATAGGTTTCATTATGTTGAGCCTCTTTACTAGACCTTATGGAAACATGAACATTAGTAAAACATTGTATTATTTTAATTTTATCTGATGTCTTAGTCTGTTTCTGTTGCTATAACACAATCACCAGATTATGTAATTTGTAGGTATTTGGCTCATAGTTTTGAAGTCTGGGTGGTCCAAAAGGATGACCCTATATGGAAGATTAGGTAAACATGAGTGAGACACAGAATGGAGTTTGTGGTTCTAACAAACCCACATTTGTGGTACGGGCAATGGGCAATTCACAAAACCAGAGCCTTCAAACCCACACTATTATTTCCAAAAGTTTAGTTTTAATACTTATTTTTTTTTTACTTACCTTATTATTGGGTTTCAGAGTGACATTTTTCACTCAGAGTTGTCATAGTAATTTGTTCTTCATCCTTTCCCTCCCACAGTGCTCACACCCATCTTTCTCCCCTCAGCTGATTGTTCCCTTTGGCTATCTGTTAGCTCCCATTTTGGTTTTCTTATTACATGCAATCCATCACCTTCTCTACTTTCAACCTCACACAATCCCTCTTCTTCCACCTATATTATCTGTCTTATAGTTTCATGACTGACAAACATACACAAGCAATATATGAACATATAAACACAAAATGTGCTCTATCTCTGAAAGAAAATATGCAGTACTTGTGTTGAAATCAATTGGTTTAATTTGCTTAAATTTTTGATTTCTAGTTTGATTTATCTTCCTGTAAATATCATATTTTCCTTCTTATTTACAGCTGAAAGGAAATGAATGTCTAGTGTATACAAATTTTCCTTATTCATTTATCTGTTGGTGGACAACTAGAGTTGATTCCATTCTCTGCCTATTGCGACTAGCACATACATGAAAATGGATATATAAGTCTTTTAACTTAGAATCCATTAGATAGAAATATAACCAAAAGTTGAATAGCTGGGCTTTTTTGTTTGTTTGTTTGTTTTTTGTTTTGTTTTGTGGTTATGAGTTCATATGAATTTGGTATATAAGCATTTGATGGATTGATACACATTTATGCATGCTTTATGTGTATGTGCAAAGGCCTGAAGGGGACATTTGATGTTCTTCTCTATCACTCTTTATTGTTACAGGGTCTCTCACTCTCCAGTGGTCAGACACTTCTGTCTCAAGTGCTGTCCCACTATTATGTTGGAGTTATAGACACGTGAGGACCAACTTACTACTTGGGTGCTGGAGTCCAGACTTTTAGTCCTTAGGCTTGCACAGGAAGAACTATTTATTACCCATAAAGCCATTTCTATAAGACTCATAAGGTATTTCTATATTCAGGTTTGTGAGGAACCTCCATTCTGACTTCCATAATGGCTACATGGCTTGACATTCCTGCTACCATCAAATATGTGTTCTGCTCTTAACATTTCTCCAGCATTTGTTATTTGATTTTGTGATAACAGCCATTACTCAGGAAAAATGAGATCCTAAAGTAGTTTGCTTTTGTATTTTCATCATGGCTAGTACCATGGCTAGATGATGGATCTTTATAAAGGTACTTCTTAGCCATTTGTGTCTCTTCTGGGAGCTGTTCATTCAGTTCATTTGCTAATATGATTGAATGATGTGGTTTTCAATGTTTAGTTCTTACATTTTTTTTATATATTATGTATATTAATTCTCTGCCTGAGGTGTAATTGGGAAAGAGATTCTTGTAATCTGTCAGCAGTCTTTTTACACTGGTGAGTGTTTGCTTTGTGGTACAGCTTCTTCATTTCATGAATTCCATTTGTCAGTTTTCCAGATGATTTCCCGTGCTACATGAGTCTTATTTATTTATAAAATTTGTTTTCTTTTATTGTGTATCAGTATTTTGCTTCCACTTATATTTAGGTGAGAGTGTCAGATCTTGGAGTTACAGCAAACTGTCCACTGCCATGTGGGTGTTGAGATTTAAACATTCATCCTCTGGAAGAGAAGTTAGTGTCCCTAAACAGTGTGCCATCTCTCCAACCCCATTGGTGAGCCATCCTTCCAACCTCACTACTGGAGTCTTGTTTGGAATTTCCTTGCTTATCTTGAAATGCTTTCTTTAGCAATTTCAAAGTATTATACCTTACATTAAAGTCTTGTTCCAAATCAATATTCTACTCACATTCTTTACAGCACTAGGAAAACATACCTAAATTAATTTGGAGGTACAAAAGGCAGAACTCAGCTAAAAGTTCAGTATGTGAGGCATAACAATATCTAAACTCAAGATATATTAGAGAGCTATCTTAAGAGAAACTTGTAGCTCATACAAAAATGGATGCATAGACTTATTGAAGAGAAGAACTCACCAAGAAATACAACTACAACCATGTGAGAGTTGTGGAGGTCCTATGGAGCTGGCATTACTGCATTTATGAGATACTTGATGTGAGTGCTAGGATAGAAGTTAGGTCCTTAAAAAGATGAGTACACACCCTTAATTACTTTGAATTTCCTCTCCATCCAAACAGCAACCTAATATTCTCTAAGCTGTCAAAAACACATATTGGAATGAAAAAAGATAACATATGATCCTTTTCACCTAACCCTAAATCCAAACCCATCTACCTGTTAAGAGCCCATCCCCAACCCCTCCAGACTCATGTCCTATTTGTGTGTATGTGTGTGTGTGTGTGTGTGTGTGTGTGTGTGTGTGTGTGTGTATATATATCTGAGTTCAGTTTCTGCTGCCGTACATTCCAGCATGTGGGGTTTATCCATTGGAGCATATCTTACATTGTTCTAGAGAAACTTCTTTAAACAAATCTGGCCCTCCCTCTCCTAGAAGCCATCAACTTTCAATAACTCCCCTGTTAAGGGTAGGGGCTCAGGATCCCCTCCTCTCTCCATGCTCCATGTTAGAATATTACTATCATGGTCTTATGGGGCAACCTACAACTCTTTTGAGTACATGGGCATTAACAGTCCTGATACATTTAGATGTTTCTATGTGGTATTCCTCAACCTCTGGCTCTGACAATCTTTCATCCTAACTGTTCCTTGATCTTGAACTTTATTGAGTGGATGATATAGACGTCCCATTTGCAGTTGAATCCTCCATAGCTATTTATTTAAAGTACTTCAATCAGTTGGGGGCTTCTGCATTAACATATAAAGTAACAAGCAAGCTTCTCTGATAAGGAAGACAGTCTCCAAGAAACAGTGCAGGAAATTGGAAATTCCTTGTATATGAAAGAAAGGAGATTTGTATATCCCAATATCTACATGAAATATAATCAAATGCAATTTTCTTAAAGGTCAAACTTTTTGATTGTTATAATGGTAAAGGGCATTGTCAGTTTTCAAGGAGACATTCAGTCCAAGGATTTGGGAATATTTAATTAAAATTATTCTTAATGTGAATATAAAATGTTCTCATACATTTAAAAGTATAGAAGCCCACCTAGAAGGTAAAAGTAGGATGTGTATCAATTCTGATAATTGTTCTAAAAATTTAATATTTCCTTTATTACAAAATTTCACAAACAGCTTTTAAAATTTATTATTTAAAGCAGAAAAATCAAAATTTCTGGAGAAAATCATTATTGGTTTTCACATATCAATTTCTTTTGTGTAAAAATAAAATAAAAATTAGTTTTTGGGTGGCAAGAATGTCTAGTTCCATAGAAAAATATGATATGAATTTCAAACATAACTCTATATAATTTGATACAGTAAATTTTGTAAAAGTTCAGTTTTTAGTTCTAGTTTGTACAATTTGATGGTGGTGAAGATGAAGGA
>JADRCH010000067.1:2490811-2599644 GCA_019843965.1 Rhynchomys soricoides | reverse complement strand
ACACACACACAGACACACACACAGACACACACTGACACACAGACACATGCACACAGATACACACTGACACACAGAGACTCACACACACAGATACATACTGACACACACAACACACACACAGATACACACACACACACACACACACACACACACACACACAATCATACCTGATACTGAAAATTTAGCTAAATACCCAGGTCTCTGAAGTCATTTATTTTGGAGAACTCATGACTTCTGCTTTACTATGACAACATAATTCCTAATGCATTTTAAATATATTCCATCATATGTACATATTAGTGTAGTTCTTGCCCCTTATCAAGGAGATATCTCTTTCTTTGACTTTTAAGTTTTCATTGAACAGAAAATTAAAGTAGCCCAATAATGAGATGATATTCTTCTAATTATAGATTTGGAAAAGTGTTAAGAAATGTATAAGCGAGTTCTCGGGATATTGGTTCAAATAATACCTGCCAAAAAATTTAACAATTGTGGGTGTTTTTTCCTTTTATTTCACTATTTGGGAAATAAGACAATATTTTCTTTTGCTCTTTATTTTTAATATAGCATTGTGTCACTGGGCATATTTATGAGTTCTCTTCCCCGCAGAAGGCATGCGAATCAGTGGTAATGGAAGTAAAAGGGGCTAGATTGTAATAAGACCTCTTGATCAATTTGCCTTTGATTGAGCTGACGTACAAGTAGATAAAAAAAGTTCTCCCAGGCAAAGTATAAAGTGAAATGGATAAAATGCCCTCGCGTGACTTTCCTTTCATCACTTTTATTTGTTGAGGTTTTTAGTAATTATAGTTTGCTTTTACTCCTATATTAAAAAGGGAGAAAGGGGCAATATTCAAAACCCCATATCCTCAGGAGCACATTCTCTAGTGGCTTATACCCAGTGCCTAACAATGATAATATGATTTTCTATGAATCATAAAATAGACTACAAACAAGAATGCATAACACTGGAAATTCTCATGTGAAGCAGACATGGGAGCTCATAGTGTTTACACATTCTGTAAAAAGCAAATAAAGCTAGGGTTTTTTCCCATTTCTTTTAAAGTCTAGAATTTTATTTTTTGGATATAGAAGAAGTTAGAGTTTCATAATGTTTGGTTTTCTTTGTTAGCTTAGTGTTATTTGTTCCCTGTATTTTTAAGCAAATCGTGATACATGCATTTATGACTACTTATGTAACTTGGACCTTTCAAACTGAAAAAGACAGTTCATGTCTTTATATTGAAAATGAGATTTGGTAGCAGCAGGATTGCTTTCTAGATTGAAGTTGAAGAGTGTCCATTCCTTACATCTTGCTCTTGCTTCCCAGGTTCCCAGTCCTCACACTGCCTGCCTCTCACTCCTATAACTTACATGGCCCACCATTTCAATATGCAGTCTTTCCCTTAGGAGCTGAAGGCCATGTCAGCAGGTTCCTATTTTGATTCAGCCGGTTGTGTAAGACATGGTGTAGCTTATGATGTTTTCTGATAAAGGTAAAAATTGAATGAAAGTGAAAATTCAACCCTAATAGATTTTATATATGCATAAATGAGGTCTTAATAAGAAATATCTATTTACAGTCTTAATAATAATTTGCTTTATAGATTGTTTTATTCATTTCAAATGCTTCATTCTACATGGGAGTTACCAGTTTTCATTTCCCCATGATTGCCCTTGTTAAATAGAGAGATATTTCCTTATTGTTTCATTTCAATTCTACACTGTGATTGGACACTATTTTTAGTAGTGGCTTCGGTGATTATTTTCCTGCTTGATCATATGTTCCTTGTTGTTGCCAATGATGTTTAAAAAAAAAAATGCCTCTTGGTTTCTTGGAAACTTGTTCAAATACAGATTTTTGCATCACATCCCACAAAGCAGTATGCTCATTTTTGTTAACAGAATCTTCGTAGTGTAAGAATGAAATGGAGGTTTTTCTTCATCATTAGGAGGACACTTTTGTTTTCTCGTGAATCCTGTTTTGTTTCAGAGGCTGATGCTTCTTTAGAGGGAAATTATAGGATTCTGATGTCACGCCCTCAATGAGAGTTTCCAGTTTTAGCATTTGTCCCCTTGGCACTTTTCCTGGTGTTGACAGTTGGGTAAGAAGACACCCCTGGGTTTTGTGAAGTGCTCCTGCTACAGATGGCAGGCATTTGCTTTTAAAGGGTCTATTTTAACACAGACTCACTTTTTTGCTTTTTAATTTTAAATGTATGTATATATACACACATATATATTACTCTTTTTTCGTAAGCATTTTATATAATAAAAAATCTTCCACACATACAAAATGAATGCAAAGTCACTTAATGTGGCTCATGATATATCATATCAAAACTAGAGACTTTGAATTCACAGAATCTGCCACTGTAGATACTATATTTGACTTGCCTGACTGAAAAAGAGGGACACTGTAAAAAAGACTAGGATGAAGCACTTTCAGAGCTTGCCTTGAGTTTTGCTACCAAGTACCAAGTAAATAAATATTTGAATTCACGTAACATAAATTTCCAGAAAACCTTGTAACTGGAATTAATTGTGAGACCATATTTAATTGTTGTCTTTTGGGAGTACTACATCAATGTTTTGTGAAACACAGCTTTTAAAGAAATGACCTCAGGAAATACTAACTTTCATAGACTAGCAGTATTTTAAGTTTTTAAACAATCTTTTATTTAAGTCTGACAGCATTTTAAAGGTATACCTTGCTATCTCAGAGTACTCTTGTGACTAACATCCCCAACGACATACAGTAGACCCTTGGTGAATTTTGATATGGTCATCGAAGCCAAAAGCTAAGACATACTCTACTGAAATATACACTGCATGACTTGATTTTCTGCATGGTAGACAGACATAAGACAAATTTAAGATCCCATTAATTCAATCAATCCCTCTCCTGATATCTATTTCTCTCTCTCTCTTTCTCTTTCTCTAGCTCTACCTATCAATCATATATCTTTCACCTGTATTTCTACATCTCTTCTTCTATCTAAATCACTTTATGCCCTGCCCCATCTACCTGGGTTATTGACTCAAGCATCCCAGGTAGTGAAGCCTGATGTATAGGTATTCTATTCTTAGCCCTCGTTTCTCTTTTGGGGACACTCTTCTGTGTTTTAGGGCTCTGTGCTTGTGACACAGTAATCTTCCTTATTTTGTTGTCCCATATTTCACATGATGAAATAGGAATATTATTTATTTGAATAAGCATGATATTTAGCCCTAGAAAATACATTAAAGCTTTTTAAACAACATGGAAAATGAAGTGTATTCTTTCACCACTATGTTTTCTGCACAACATTCTGGAAAACCAATTATGAAATATATTCCCTTCGTTATTACATTATAAGAATAGATGTCCCTTTTTGTCTACATGGGCACTAATAGCATATAGGTTGCTTTTTAGAAATAAAATCTATCTGTCTCTTATGAGGGCATCTTTCTAATAGGAGATCTGCTCCCTGCTGTGGCTATTGAAAAACAGGGAGCTGCACAGTACTGTTATATATGCAGTATACCCAACAAACTTGTAGTACTTTTTTTTTTCTGTGAAGACTCTTTCAGTGTGGTGTCTTAGTAGAAAATGAAGAAGTAAGTACTGCCACTAAAAATGTACCCATGAGCGATTAATTACCTCTCCTAGTCACATATCAGTGGCAATGAGGCTCAAGTCCCTAGTTCTGATGTTAGCATTTTAACAGAAAAGGAGTTATAAGAGATAAAAATATATAACTCTGGCTGGGATATTTTCAATGTTGAGGACCTATCAGTCAGAATATTATTCTGTATTCTGTTCCCATTCCAAGAAAGCAGGAGTACAGTGTCTAAAATCTGAGCCTTCCATAAGATGTTCATTTAGTCTCTCCTGAAAGTAAACAATATATCATTTCATCTTCAGACAAAATAAAATAGAATTCAATTTTCAGTTAATAAAAATGAACAACTGCCAGGCATGGTGGTGCTTGCATGTAATCCCAGCATTCAGGAATCAGAGGCAGGTGGATCTCTGTGAATTTGAGGCCAGCCTGGCCTACAAAGCAAGTCCAGGACATCTAAGACTCTGTTACACAGAGAAACTCTGTCTTGACAAAAGAAGCTAAGGAAACACAGATTTAGTTTCTCATGAGAAATGTGTCTAGTAAAATTGTCCCTAGAAAAACAAACAAAAAAATGATGGGAGATATCTATCAACCTGGATATGAAAACCAGGGCCTTTCAGAAATAACATTTAAAATTTCAGTGTCTGAGGCATGAGAACAGCACACCTTGGAATTCATTTTTAATGGATTTGGGCAAGATGTGTGTGTGTGTGTGTGTGTGTGTGTGTGTGTGTGTGTATTACAATTTTCACTAATCCTAAAGTTTTCCAACCTTTTGTTTCGGACAAACCCCTGGAGATTGTTTGAGATACTTGTCCCCATCTCCTACCTCAAAGTATAACACATAACTAAATTAAAATGTCTTGTCCACCTGTGTGATAAGAAAATATAGTTTGTATTAGATTAGCTTTACTGCTTGAAAATCATATGACTAGGACTTTTATTCCACTCAAATCCAGTGCTTGGATAGAATTTATATGTGTTTTGTACATGCTTGTTCTATTCTTTGAAAGCAGTTTTCCATTTTTGAATCAATTTGGAATCATTAGATTATCTGCTTTTCTTCTATTTTCTTTTATATTTGCTTGAACTATAATGGCATTTCAAATAGAACATATAAATGTAGTAAAGGCATGTTGACAATTTGTTACATGATAGTCCATGAAGACTGCACACTTTAGAGTTGTCCAGTTGTTTTCAACTGAGATATCTTCCAGTGGAAGCAGCTGAGAAGTGATTTGCATAGGATTTCTAACATGCCTTTTGCTCTTTCTACTATCCCTCAGACCCCATATTGTCCTATTGTAATGTATTAATTAAAGAATCAGGCTGAAGGAAATGCAATCCAGAGCCTGCCCCACTGCGTGGTCCATTAGATCTGTAGACACGAAATCCTTAAACTATTGCTGATATCACGTGCTTGCTGACTGGAGCCTGGCATGGTTGTCCTCTGAGAGACTCTGCAAGCACCTGACTAATATGGGTGCATGTACTCATAGCCAACCTTTGGATTGAGCCTGGAGACCCCAATGGAAGTGTTAGGGGAAGGACTGAAGGAGCTGAAGGGGATTGCAACCCCATAGGAAGAATAACAATGACCAACTGGACACCTCAGAGCTCTAATGCAAAATAGAATTTGGTTTGCCTTTGTAGCACTGTTATCAACCAGTGACTTTTGTTGGTTTTGTCTATATTTAAACTTCTTGTTTTAATAGACCATGAATTGAATGTAAACTGTATAAGATATATGCATAGAGTGATGGCAGAAATCCTCGGAACTATGTTCCATTAAGAACAGTATTTTTCAACATTTGAGTTCAAAAATCCAATTCTGAATATGATCATTAGAATATCAACAGTGTTTTTAAGTTCATTTAAAAATATAATAGTACTGTGATTTTCATGTTTTAACATATAATTTTTCTTCTAAAAAGAAGTACTTTTAAGATAAAAGAACCTGAGGGTCCCAAGCCCACTGACTCAAGTTGCCCTACCCTTTCTTATGATTCAAAAGGATTTCATTTATTTTTGTGCTAAGAAGTTTAGAATTTCAATCTAGCTACTAAATAAATAAATGAAATTTCAAGTTGATTTATAAGGATTATTTACTTATCCGTTATCTATTTATTATTTATTTTTATTTTGTTTATACTGATGAGTGTATGCCAGACACAGTATATATGTGTGCTGGTGGCTGTGTCTATGTATGTGTAGGTCAGGGAGCAAATTTTGGAAAATCAGTTTTCTCCTTTCATTGTGTGTTACTGGAATCTAACTCAATTTGTTAGGCTACTGAACTATCTATAGCTCCCAGAACTAAGCTTTTTATTTAATAGCTTATTTACTGGCTGTGGACAAAATGAAATATCCTATATGTTTATCTCCATAAAACTATATATCTTTACTTGCTATGGTTTTCTTCATCTTTATTAAAAATTAATGAAGAGACCAAACTTTTCTTGGAATATATGTGTGTAATAAAATTATGAAGTTAAATTATAAAATAATCTCTATATTTCTATTAGTTTTGAGGCTCATCCTTAATTAAAGTATAGAAACATGGCAGCTTAGACATCAGAACATTACTGTCTCTCAGTTCTCATCTTCGAAACTGAAATTCAAGGTTGAGATACATATGAATTTCTTCAGAGGCCTCCCTTTGGGGCATGGAGATATTAGATTCTCTTTGTCTTTATGTAGTTTCATTTATCCATCTACTTGTCCCTAATCTTGTCTCAATATTAGTACTATATTAGTGCTGTTGTCTTTGTTCTTTTTCCCATTATTTTATTTCCATTTAACTGTTTACTTAAACACAGACACACATGCACACTCTTCCTCTCTAATACACTAATAACCTAAGGAATCAAAATGTAGGATTTCAACATTTTAGAACAACATGTTTTAAAACCATAGCACAGATTACAATTATCTTTCACTCATTTAAAAATGAGTTTATTTAAAAATAATTCCTTGTTTCAAATTCTTATGCAGTTGAAATTCCTTGATCTTATCCTACAAACTGAATAGCAAAAATAAAATTGAATATAGAAAGTTTTTGGCATACTTAAATTGAAGTATTTTCCCTGAAAAAATAAATAGTACAGTTTTAAAAATTATCCTACAGTCATTGTAAAAGCCATTCAATCCAAATTGGTATTTTTTTCTTTGCAATAGCAATAACTGATAAGATTAAGCAGTGGAAAAGCTAAATTCACTTATGAAAGCAATATCTGCTAGTTTTGTAACTACTCAATACATGTGGATAATCTCAGAAGGAATATAAAGGATACAAAAAAGTAACAACTGTTGAAGAAGAAATTGAAAAAACAGTACTTAATGTTAAAAAGCACTGAATCCTTTACTACAAAATGAGGAATGGTATACAATATTATTTGATAATAATTATGATCACAGTGATTGCTTAAACTTCACATGACATTCTGAAGAATACATTATCTAATCTATGAAATATTTAAACACTTATTATTTTTAGGGTAAATCCCTGTTACTAGTCATTCCATGTGCTACTCTCCTCAATGGTAAAACGTGAATATTACAACTCGACCTCAAAGATATAATGTGACAGAAGGGTTTTGCATCTGTTAATGTACCTCAACTCTAAGTAAATAAAATAAGCTATTGATAATGTGACTAGCCAAAGATTGACTATGAATTACTAAAACATCATTAGAATTAAAAGATGGTAATAGAAAGAAAAACCTGACAATCCGTGACAATGTCTGATGTGTTCAATAGGAATGCATGAAACAGTTTAACAGAGACAACACTGGTACTCATTGCTCATTAGTTATTGTTTTAAGACAGTAGTCTTGTCAGGGCAGTGCTATTAACCTCAGAGAAATATCTTAATTTTCTAAGGTTAGACCTCAATTTTGTCTTGTGGATTATGTAATGACATTGTTGTAAAGGCTGCTAATGTTATAATCAGAAGGGTAAAGGCTTGTCATGTGGCAGGTCTACATTTCTTTCAGTAGAGTTTATGCTAAGGATAACAGAGCAATGCCCACAAGCAGGATATCTTATTGAGTGGAGCTATTCAGAAACAATGTGGAGTGACGGCTTACTAAAATTGTGTTGACATCAACATCAGGAAAATGTCCCTTTCATTTCGACTGCTTATTTGTTATTCTTGCATACCCAAGGTTAGTATGAGAAAATCATCTTAAGCTTGTAAATTTTTTGCATGCACTTTCTGTTTTACGAGTGTAAATGGTATCCCTCCACTCATACTCTTTTACCACTGCCACATTTACTTATATTTTTATTGTTGAGACAAGGTCAGACACTGTAGCTCAGGCTACCTTGAACTCACTATGTACCCCAGGCTATCCTCAAATAATAAGTGTTGGATTTTATCAATATTTATGCAACCATTAGAATTTAAATATTCCTTTAATTGATCCTTACAATAAATTCAATAGACTTTTCAAATTTTAATCAACCAAACATGTATCATTAAACATTGAGTAACCATTCTTTCAATAGTACGTAAATGTATAGAAAGTATAGATTTGTGTGTTGGTTATATTGATATGAAGCTATTTTGCATAGGATTTTGCACCTATTGTTCAAATGAATATAATTTTCCAACTGGTTTCTGTTCAAATTTATGTACAATATATTTAACAATATTTAATATATTTAACAATTTTCATTACTATATCAGAAACTTGAAATACACTTGTAAAAATTTTATGAATTTAAAATAATTAACTTAAAATATCATTTTTACCTAATGTGCAATAAAATTTACTAGTAAAGATGTCTTATTCTAGACTTTCATTCAAATAGATTTGAATTGCAATCTGACATTTTGAGGTAGAGTTGATCTTAGCGCATTGCCGGACTTAGAACTGACTGCATCCAGGCAGTCCGGGAACCATATATCCCTCCTGTCTCTGCTTGGAGCAAATTTCTGTGTAAGATAACTTCATTCACTTCTTCTTCTCCTTCTCCTCCTCCTCCTTCTCCTCCTCCTCCTCCTCCTCCTCCTCCTCCTCCTCCTCCTCCTCCTCCTTCTTCTTCTTCTTCTGATTCTTCTTCTTCTTCCCCTCCTCTTCCCTCTCCCCTCTCCCTCCCCCTTCTCCTTCTCTTTCCTCCACCTCCTCCTTCATCTTTTGCATTTTTTATTAATTTAACAAGGAACTTACTGTTCTATCTAACAAGTAAAGTTTCTGACGTTATGTTGTTTCTGACAGGTTCACATTATCATCCTCATATTTGAAAAGTCTATGACACAACCCTAGTGTATTTTTTCCCATTATCACCCCACATCAGTCTTCTATGTTTTGAAGAGACTTTCAAAGACTGTATGGAGGTCCTCAACTGCATATATCCATTTTTAGCACTGAATTCTAAAACCCTTTCTTTATGTAGTCATTCTGGAGGTTCATTTTCTATATTTTCATTTTTTGACAAGAAAGCATATATTAATACCATTGATTTCTTATTTTCATTGTATTTAAAATCCCGGTTTAAGGTTTTCCATGTAGTTATTTCAAAACTTTTGTTGCTACATTTGCAATTACTTGAATAACTAATCTCATGATTTATGATTCGAAACACTTTTTTTCTGCCTAAGGAATATGTATAGAACCATCAATAATTTTGAACCATATGACTAGATAGCTGCCTTACATGACAGCATTTTATGTTAATAAATTTTATACAAGAATGCAAATTTATAAACACACAGAGACATATAGTATTAAATTACATAATGCTCACTCCATATACCAATGATATGATTAAGTTGTGCATAGTAAATTATACATCTAGTAAGGGAGTATACACTGAGAAAGTCTAATATTTAGACGTAGCTGATCATATTTCAGCCTTAAGACAAATAGACTTTGAGAAATATAACTATAACTAATAGCAGATAATTTTATTTCAAATGTCATTTAGAAAAATTGAAGATGTTATATTTTTCCTGAGGTATGTCATCATGGCAGAAGATAACTTGCAATAAATAATGCTCTTAAACTTCTTACTATATTAATATATAAATATATTATAATAAATATATGTCACCAATTGTAATAAAGTATCATATCATTAATATAATGTTTATAAGAAAATCTCTTAGTTTGAAAGTGTTAAATTTACTAGTACAGGAATACTGAACCATCACCCTTGCCCTCCTTACTGTCTCAATGCTAATTTTATATATGTCTCTTGGCCTGAATAATAATATGTTAATATTATTATTAAAGTACTTCATACAATAAGACTAAATTTGTCAATGTTAAATATCCAAATAGACTATGTCTGCACCATTTCTCAAAATCTCCAATGAGGCTATCATCCAGTCTATCTTTTTGTGTATATCATTAATAAGAGCAGCTGTAAATAATTAGCTTTGAAAAGATGCGACGGCAGCATATACAACATAATGTGGCCCAATGTTGACACTGAACTAACAAGAAGGAAGAGCTAGCAGGGTATATGTCAAACATTACTGCAACTTCTTTCCACTGAACTTCACTGCACAGCTTGATTCAGCCTAAAAACTAATGTGATCACATAGGGTTCAGTGTCAAGACTGAAGATTACAAAGGTTCACTGGTTAATAACAACAATAATTTTTGTAGTTTCAAATAAGCAGGCACAAATTCAAAAAGAAGGAACCCTGAAAATATATATATATATATATATATATATGTAGTGTCCATTGAATGTGAGGATGTGTTCTTAGCCTTCAGCATGAATGTAGGCAATAGGGCAGGTGAGCGTTATGTCATTTCTGAACCTTATATTTAAGCAGGAAATTAATGTATTAAAACAGACACTTCTCAACTTACAACAAGGTTCAATCTGAGAATCTAGTACATGTTGAATGGATGCATTTAGTATACTTAATTTCTGGGAGCCTCTTAGTCCAGCAAGCTCATGTTTGTTATTTACCTTCACAATCATGAGACTCACAGGGATCTGCCACATGCAGCAATTGCCAAGCAGTGAAAGAGAGCAGCTGCCTGCATACTGCAAGCCTTAAAAAAGAACTTATTAAAAAATATTCTCTGCTGTGTGTATATTGTTTCTATAAATAGTCTTTTTTCAGGCACTTGAAGTCAAGCCACTGTAAGATAGCGATTGCTTCCTTAAAATTATTTTCATTCCATAGTTTCTGTAGTAGTATGAGAACAAAGTAGACCTGTGTACTAAGTGCATGGAATCCAGTAAGATTCGAACAAAGGTAAAGGGAACTGGTAATTCTGGGTGAGAATAGTTTCTCTTACTAACATTTGCTGTAAGCATTAAAGCAGTGGTTCCCTGGAACAGAGTTGGCCCTCCATGGGACAAATGAGGGTTAGTTTGTTAACATATCTGAGAGATACAAAAATATAGAAAATATAGGTGGTAAAGAACTTCAGACTTCATCCTTCAACACAATCCCTGACTCAAAATATTAATTATTTTGAGAAGAATTTAAAAGGGCAAAAGTATGCATCAGAATATATATTCCATGTAGACATAGACTCCATGATCATTTGGTCAAGTGAGTAGGATTCACAAAGATATTGTAACACTCAGATCAGGATACAGCAAAGAATCAAGAAAAGGCTTGTGTAGACAGAGGGTTCTTTTTAGAAATACACAGTGATTTTCACCACCTAGAAATGGATGAAAATATACAATGAAAAAAAAATGATTCTTACTAAGTCATTCTCAGGATACAAGGAAGAAAGCAGCTATTATTTTGATTACTCCTATGAACACCAGACTATATATAACATCAAACTTGACCTTCTGCTTCGAAGGTGAAAAGCAAGTGACCTATTGAAAGACCTATGCTTTCAGTAAGTGGCCATGTGGTGCTGGCCACATGGTAGCTGCAGAATTCAGAGGTTGCTCAAACAGACTGTTCAAACTGAAAACCCAAAAGTAGAAGACACAGAAGCGTTTTATGATCAGAGAGGTCTCTGCTCCTTAGTTTTCATTGAGAATGATTACTTTCATTACTTTTATTAAAAGATTTTTGTTGTTGTTTTATTTTGTTTTGCCTTTTGCTTATGTGTGTGTGTATGTGTGTGTGTATTTTTTTTTTGTATTTTTTGGTTTTATTGTTGTTATTGTTTTGGTTGGTTTTCCTTCGGTCAGAATGCAACAGTGATGTGCACAGCATTGTTGTCTTTATAAACAACTAAGTGAGTCTGGTAACAAACATTGACATCACAGTTGAAGAGAAGGGTATTATGTTGCTTTGAGTGATGGCTTTGGACTTTCCACAGAGGATACACAGATGCCAGTTATATCTTATCTGTATCCTCACACTGGATATGATAAGCTCCATTTACTCTCTAAAACTGTTCATATGAACTGCACTTTTTTATCTTTTAGCAGTTATACAGCAGAAGAGAACACAAGAAAGGATACTGTGTTTATTAAATATGTATTCTGTATATGACAGATTCAGAAAGAACTGTTTTCACTTCATTCAACTTCTCAAATAGCCTCATTTTATATGAAAGAAAATAGTCTCTGCTGGTCCAGATTTATCACTGAGAAGCTAGAGCTAGTATGTGATGTCATTATTTATTACATCCAAACTTCTACTATACCATACTCCCTTTTAGAATATTGTCTGTCTTCAATGGGCTCTACATTCCAGCCACATTTTACTCTTCAGAAGCTGCTAGAAAGATCCAACTTGATTGCCTAATTCAACATCTAGCTTCTCAAATATGAAAATACACCATTCTGTATCACCAGTGGTGGTATAAGATCACAGTATTGCACATTCTATAAAACACAAATAACAATACACAGTAAGAAGATATTGAAAGAACAGGATTACTACAAGACAGAATTCTGAGTACTAGTAGTAACCTAGGCTTCGTAGAGCCACCTACTTAGGACACACCTAGAAAATACAGAGGAAAGCAAAGATAAACGTGCATGGTTCCATTCATTTCTTGACTCAAGCTACTTCCTGGTTTTTTTTTTTTTTATTATTATTTTATTGTTTTTTCAAGACAGGGTTTCTCTGTGTAGCCCTGGCTGTCCTGAAACTCACTCTGTAGACCAGGCTGTCCTCGAACTCAGAAATCTGCCTGCCTCTGCCTCCCGAGTTCTGGGATTAAAGGCATGCACCACCACTGCCTGGCTTGACCCAAGTTACTTCTAAGAGCTATACCACGTATCCTTAGGTAAGGTACCAAATTCATTATGATAATACCCGCTCAAGCAAACATAAAAGTTTTCTTCTAATGTATTAAAATATCATTAATTATATGATATCCTTAAACAATAGACCACTAGAAGTACACATGCTCTTGGGAATGTTTTTTCTTAGAAATGCTGTATAAAGCTTATCTTTGTAAATCAAACTTTCACCTTCCCTGTAACCAAGTTAATAACATGCTTTGAGATCGTTTAGAGCTATATAATCCATCTGCTTACATGCTGTGTTCACAACCTATTCAAAATTAGCTGATTGTTAAGGAAACATTGTAATTTGTCTCTCTAGTTTTTTGACTCCCAGATGTATCATTATTTCTTAGTAGCACATTCATTCACCTGATCCAGAACCAGATGCGTGTGTGGACGGTATGGTAGATCTATGATCATTCACTGAAAATAGCAAGGCATTAAAAACTAAACACTGCCTCTCCCACAAACAACAACAGTAACAAAAGAAAACAACAACAACCTGTGGTGATAGATTGATAATATCTGGTTTTGGCTTTGACCTGTTCTTAATCAATAGATCCCTTAAAGGAGTGAGGCAGAATTTCCTAATTCCTTTTCTGTACTGTGTTCTTTTCAGTGGGTAGCGAGGAAGGCCCCTGTTTCAGAGATCAGAGCAGAAAATGTCAGAACTCCTTTGAGCAAATCAGTCCCCCCTTTTGAATTAAAGACACCAAGTGTCAGTTTTCTTCCTTTACATTTTAACAAATACTAAAATTATAAATGTAAACATAATGGGCGGGAGTTTTCATTACTTCATTTCAATTCATCTTTACAACTCACCTGCCTTGGAATTATCCATGAATTAAGAAAAAGAGTCTCAAAACATGGAGACTGAGCAAATCCCTCTTAGTAGGATAAAAATATCTCTGCACTCCCAAGCAGAGCACCCAAATGAAGGAACTTGATTTTCTTGTTTTAATATTATTGTAAAGTACAAAATAATTGATTTCATGATAACATTTTCTTTCTTTTTAATTTATTTATTAATTATATGCAAGTACACTATAGCTGTCTTCAGACACCCCAGAAGAGGGCATCAGATCTCATTATGGATGGTTGTTAGTCATCATGTGGTTGCTGGGATTTGGACTCACAACAGTTGAATGAGCAGTCGGCACTTTTAACCACTGAGCCATCTCTTCAGCCCTCATGATAACATTTTCATAGGTACACTCTGACAGGAACACAGGTATATATATTACATGTCCACATGATATACACATCCACACAGAGCTATATGTGATTGTGTTTTTGTTGTTCTTAATTAAATGATCCCACTTTGTGTGCTTGTGTGTACATGTGAGCTTAAATTTAAGTGTAGAGCCTGCCTGTTAGAGATCAGATATCATATATGTCTTTTGGGGGTTGGATTATTTCACTTAGCATAATGTTCTCCAATTATATCCATTTACCTACAAAGGGCCTAAATTAATTCTTGACTAGAGCTGAATAATTTTGCTAAATGTAAATGTATGACACATCTCTTACCACTTCACCCTTGATGGATATTTAAGCTGGGCGCATATCTTTGTCATTGTGAAGAATACATCAATAAGCATGGATGTCAAATATTAGACAGCTAGACAACAGTTTAACAAGTCAGAACTGTCTAGTCTGTGTGAATTTCCCTCTTAGTTCCAGTCATAATGTAGACTTACATTCTTGTTCAGCACTCAGTTTGCTGCAGGGTACAATTCAGTTCTGCAGTTCTGTGATTCGTAGCTGAGACTTGCTCTGGATTTGCTACACACAAGTAAACTCTACATAGATGTTTAATGGAAAAGTTCTGAGCACCATCTGTCCCTTAGTCAGCAAAAACAAAACCAACCAGGTCATTTTTTTTTGCTTATGAAACTTGTTTTGATATTGTCAGAGACCTGCAGGACAAACCTAAGAGTCCAATCAGCTGCTTAAACTGCAAACTTGAAATCAGTAAATATGCCTGGAAGGAAAATCTAAAATCAAGCTGTCATAACAAATCCTTAAGACGCACACTCTTCCATAAAGCTAGGTCCCTGTCTATCCTCCTCTAATCTCAGCTTAATAATGAATCCAATAAAGGGATGCATATTTGCTTCCACTCATAAAAGCAGCACTCTCACTTAAATTTTCTGAATGAAGTCCTTCCAGGGACATTCAGTGTTCATATGTAAATACACACAATTAATATAGGCTCCCCTGCTTTCATCTTGAAGACATCAATTTCCATTAACTATACACTTGTCTAAAAGACAACACCCAGTATAAATTATGAGCAATGTTGCTAACCAAATGCCACATATGCAACAAAAGACAGATCCTTTATGGCTTTTCAATATGTGTTTTATATATACACACATTATTATGTGTGTGTATGTGTGTGTGTGTGTGTGTGTGTGTAAAGTGAAAGAAGTATTATAGAACAATGTTGTGAACTCAGTTCTTTTTTATTTTCCATGATATGGTTCTCAGGGATCAAATTCAGGTCATCAGACATGATGGTAAGTGCCTTTTCCCACTGAAACATCTTGTCTGTCTCTTACTCTGGACCTACAAGATTTTACATGAATTCTGCAAATTCACTCTACTTAAACAGGAAACATCCTTCAAAAGCTCTGCTGGGTTTACAAAATCCTTGAGGCATTTGAGAGACAACTCAGTGGTTAAGAACATATCCTTCTCTTGCAGAGAACTTGATGTCATGCAGCTTACTACAGGCTATAACTTGGAATCCAAAGAATTTGACCTCCTCCTCCAGCATCTATGGACACCTGCACACACACACACACACACACACACACACACACACACACACGTACATTATTACATACACAGTCACACAGCCACACATATTAATACACAATTTAGTATATACGTATTTTAATATTCTGTAATAGGGTGCCCTATTTAGCAGATAAGTCAAAAGTACTATGTCCCCAACATTAAGTGTAGCATGTTAAAATATGCTCTGTGGATACTGTTTCCCAAACCTTCCTATGTGAAGCCTCACAAGCACAGTCATAGTAGTAAGAGGTATCGCTTTTGGGTAGTGACTTACCACATCCCATCTCATAAACAGATTTGTGCCTTACCAAGGATACTCCTCCAGGGACTTCTCCAGACTTTGTGGACACATGGAACAAAGCAAAAACTTCCATTTTAGATACCGAGAAGATCCCTCAACAGACACCACAGTTACCAGCATTTTAAGGTTGAAACTCCTCAAATTCAGAGCTGGAACAAATACATTTATATTATTTGTAATAACCTACTCTAGTATTTAGCTGCATCATATAGAATACACCAAGAAATTTTCAAAATCAAAGTTTAAACACTAGGTTCACAAAATTGAGTGCAGTATCTGACTGCTAATTCCTGTTGTAATAACTAACAAGAACTCATGCAGGGAAAAAAATAATGTGTCCATATGTAACATTGTGGAATATAACAAGGAGTTCAAGATGGAAAAACGGATGAAGTGTTTTCTTGCTTGAGTGAAAATTGTATTTTAAGCTCCTATTTCTACTTTTGATAGTCTAGAAGTACTATTTCTGATAAGGGAACAGCCTGAACCAGCTGTTGCAATACTAAATCTTCCTTCCTAAAAATATCCACTTCACTTATACTGTGATACTGCTCACAAATACAGAATCAGCAGCTTTCCCAAGTTGTTCATCTAGAAAACTGCTAAAAAAGAGTGGAAGGGACATTCTGTTATACTCAAATGTGTCAATTTATTTTCTGGATTTATAATATCTTTTCCTAGTGACTTACTCCATTATAAAAGAAAAATCATAATTACTGTGAAAATGCTTTGAAGCAAAATGTATTTGTAGGATTCATTATTCATCAATTTCTAAAGTTTTATATTATCACTATGTTTCATCCACTTTACATAAAATAATATACAAATTCTTGGTAAGTTCTATAATTTTCCTGGGAAAATTTAGTTCCCTGTGGTGGGTTTCAGTCAAACCTTCTCCAACAATATTTGTCCTTTCTATTATACATATCTTGAATGTTACATTAATGAAAAGATTTCATCAATGGTAAATTAGACATTAAATCAAAGACTTTGTTTTCTTATATCATCAAGTATAAGTATTGAGCATATCAAAGGTGATATAACATTTAACTGTTCATAGCACTGGTTTTATAGAACCTGGCAATGTAGATTTCTATGGCACAAAATAGTAATTCATTTGCTCTTCAGTACATTTTCAAATATGAGCTGTAATTATGAAATGAGATATCAGAGCATAACTGTATAGTAATGTATTGAAAATAAAATAGTTGTTATGTTTTATTGGCTTTAACTGCAAGCTTATGTATGTTAGAGGCAATCATTTGTATGACACATTCCACTATCACTATCATTATTTCATACTGACAGTTAATCACTAACTTCCTTTGACATTGGTATCAAGTTCTATTGTTTCTATATAAAGACTAAAATATATAAATATGTAAAAAATATATGAAGGATTCATCTACTATCATTAACAGTAAGGCAGCAACAATTATACTATTACATAAAGACTGTTAGAGTTGTAAAAATAATTTTTATTTGCCAGATGTAATTGTAATCTCAAGGATTTACTGCTGAATAAGTTCGCTCTTTCTAATTGTTTCTGAACTGTAGCTAGCTGGGTTCAACTCAGCTGTTCTGGCTCAAAACTCCTCTCCAAGATGACTGATTCACACTGGCTTCTCTCAACTTCTTGTTGAATTGCTCTGCCTGCCCTCTTACTAGCTTTGACAATATGTTCTAATCTCATTCTGTGGCTTAGTCTATCTTAACCTGTGTCCAACTTGCTTTCTCTGCAACCTGTCTTTCTACGATTGTCTTAGTAAAAGCTGCTGCTCACTGCTCTCTCTCTCTCTCTCTCTCTCTCTCTCTCTCTCTCTCTCTCTCTCTCTCCTTCTTTCTCTCTCTTGCACTGTTCTGTAGTAGACTATTTACTATATGTTCTCATGGGAGTTGGGCATACCCTATCTCTGACTCATTCTGTCAAACCTTTCTCTGATTTGTCACTTTGTCCCTCAACTAGATGCCATTTTCAAACATGTTTGCTTCTTTCTAAAAAGTAACTTTCACTGTCATTGTTTGAGATTAAAGTTGTATACTAAAGGCATGTCTGTATTGAAGCAAGAGGTATTAAAGGTTTGTTGTATGTCTGCATTCCATCTGGATCACACAGACATAGGAGGTCTTTGGATGTTATTCCTTGCCATAGAAGCTATGTTCCTGGTTTAAAATTCATCTAAAGTTCCCAATCATATTGTCTGTATAAGTTTACTTTAGTCTATCACTGAAATTGAACATAGATTACTGTGTTTTATATTGCCTTGTATATGCATTCAGAAATTAATTGACTCAAAGGAAATATTGAAATATAGAAAGTAGTGTTATCCAGATGGTTATGTGATACAGATACAGTTTCATGCTGTGTTATATTTACTTTCTGATATTAGATAAGTTTTTCTTCAGTTTCTTCATCTAAAATTGAGCATAATTAATACAGCTATTATTAGGGGGTCTTTTAGATAAGGAAAAACTTGCCATTGCTCTGCACTCAAGTAGACACGGCCTAATATTACTGCTGAGTAGCATGAATAATAGAGGTGATAGGGGTTGGACTGCTCTGGTCTATTAGTGAGTGATGATAAGAAGCAACATTACTATAAATGTTAATAGATACGTTCTCAGGAATACAGAAGTATGGCTTCATGTAAAAGGAATATGTAACTAAATATCAGAAAAATATGCTAGTCAAATTTCTCTTTTTCTCAAATAGAGAATCTCACAGGGTTATGGACTTTGATCTTCACTAATGAAATAAGATGAAAATGAAATAGAATAAGTGATACAAAGGAATAAATGCTTGGACTGAGATGGCTTGTCACCAACCTGAAGAGCCAGTGTGATCCCCACAACCCATGTCACACTGGAAGACAGGAACAAACTCTTACAATATTTTACCTCCACATACTTTCTGTGGATGTATTAAATACAAATAAATGAATGAATAAATAAATAAATAAATAAATAAATAAATAAATAAATAAATAAATAGATGGATGGATGAATACGTGAGAGGAACTGAGGTCCATATGGCTAATAATTTCTTCTTTATCTCTATTAATTTCTTAGCTTGTTTGATAAGATACCTTGTTTGGTAACCTACTAGACTCTGAGAAAATTATACCTCATTCTAAACTGACGTTTCAAATATATCACTGCATTTTGAATGACTGAAACACTAGAAATATAAGGTTAATTTTACCATTGAACTAAATGTGATATTTTACTTCAAAAGCAATTTTATTTATTCAACACTGGATCTAAATATGATGGCTAAATTTAAATCTTCTTTCTCATTCTGTGAAATGATTGAAGTACTCAGTGATCACTAGTGGATAGTTTGTGAAGCCTAAAAAATACAGCCATAAATTCTAGCAATAAAGTAATAAAGTAATTAGGTGACTTGAATAGTGACATAAGGGACAACCTCATTGATAAAGCCAGATATTTAATAGGAGCAAAAAGCACATTTAATTCCTTAATTAATAAGGATACTTTTATTTATTTTTATACATTCAGTGTTTCTCTTAGTGTGTAAATATCATCTCACATATATATAATGTTACTCCTGAGCATCTCATTATGGTGCTACTTTCATGTTTATAATCTGTTGATATCAGTAGTAATAAAGAAGACATCTTTAATGTGTTCATATGACCATTAAGCTTGGCATAATTTTTCAGGGTGGCTTATTTTACTACATTACTGAGATTTAAGTCTGAAAATGGGATTTGGGGATTAATGGCACCATTAGGATCCTAGGTACCTGAGGAGGGAAAAGAGATTTCTTGGCCCAGAAACAAAGGTTATTTTTGAACTTGTTCTGATCTGTGATGCAGACAAATTTTCTCTCACTAGTCAAGAACCATTAGGTATAGGCACGTGAACTTGGGATTCAATTAATGCCTTTTTAAAAATTCTGACTCAGTGATCATCAATATTCAGTGTTCTATTGCTCACTTAAAAACTCGGACATCTCTCTCTCTCTCTCTTTTGGTTACACAGTTTTCATTATGTACTTTTACAATTTTGAAGAGTTATTAAATTGATTAAGTGTCTAATATGCAGACATGAGATCATATTTTTAATATTTAAATTAGAACTAATAAAACCATTTGTGTAGTTACCATGAGACTTACTATGAGAATTAAATTTACTTAATACATTTTTAGAGGTACAAATTCATTATTCTTGAACCACTCTTAGCATGCTAATATTGCACATACATAATTTATAACCTTTAATTCTGTTTTTCCTCAGAGATAAGGCTTTTACATTCATGGTACTCAAGAAGTTCCAAAGAAGGTTTTTGGTTGTAGTTATCACATACTAAGTTGTCCAAGGATGGACATCACTCTCATGTTTCAAGTTTTAAAATCCATTCAGTGATATTTTGGTATTTTAACCACATCTAAGTAGAAAAGTTATGCTTTGACATCATAATTTGCTACTGAAATATCATTTTTATGGATATGTATCCTGAAAATGAAGCAGCTTCATGGTCAAGGCAGATTATTCAAGGGGAATTTTACAGAGTAGAGTTAGTTTTCTCAAATAAATATTTGTTTTTGTGCCTAACTCTCCTTCCTTCATGGCACATCTCAGCAACCACACTTGAGTAAAAGAGGCTGCACTAATTTGTCTCCTGATATTTTGTCTCAGTTGACTCAAGAATTTGTTGCAGGAATTAATAGTCCATTGGGAAATTATAACTTATTGCATATTTATATTATCTGATAATACAATTACTCCAAGAAAGACTGGCAATCACCTAGTGTTTTGTACCAAAACTGGTCATTTTAATTTTTTAAATTGCTTCTTTTAAATAATATTAGTTCTTTAGGAATAATGCAATATGTTTTGATCATGTGTGCCTTATCTTTCCAGATAACCAATCTCATTCCTTTCTCACTTAACTTTGTATCTCCCCTATACCCACTTCAAATCTATTTGTGCTCTGCAAAAAAAGTTTGGAGCTGTGAACTTCCTCTGCAATGTAGTTGATTTATAGGAGCTTTATTGTTAGACAAAATGGACCCTCCCACTTCATGGAGCCAAGAATTGCCATTAGTTCCTTAGTTAGGAGTAGAACTTCTTGTCTAACTCCCCTCTACATGCTGGGATTTAATCTGGCTTGGACTTCGTCAGGCCTTGTGCCTGCTGTCAGCAAAGCTGAGTTAATATGGAGAGCTTCCCTGATTTGTCCAGAAAACACTGTTTGTTTGTAGTCATCTACCATTTCTGGCTCTTACATTCTTTCTGCTCTCTCTTCCACAGAATTCCTCGAGCCTTTGGAGTTATGTGTATTCATTTAGTTGAATGATATAGTAAGCTCTTTGCTAGCATCTAAGAGTGGTCAAGCCACACATTCTTGGTCCAATAGTGATGCAAATGTTGGGCTTCATCTTCTGGATCAGGTTGTAAATCCAATCAGAACACGGGCTATATATCCCATATTGTTTATGCCACTTAGCAATGGACACATCTTGCCAAGTCTGTCACTGTTGTATCCAGAATTCATACCTGGGAAAGACAGATAACTAGTTTTTTCTATGGGTAGTTTGCATAGCATCTTCCAGAAAAGTGAAAGCTAACCAGTAAGGGATAAAGCTTCAGGTGAGTACCAGATTGATTAATTAATGGGAAATTATGAAAGTGTGTGCTGCCTTCAACATCACATTCATACATCAGTATTCAGGGTCCCACTATCACATTACAAATGATAACCAAAGCATTAGCAATAGCTTTTAATATATGGGGTTGTTTTTGCCTTCACTGGCAAATAACTCAAAAAGAGTCAACCCATTCCTGGCATAAGGCTTTCTGTTTGTTAGCCTTCTGTATGGTACATTTGGAGGGGCACTGTTGGCCTGTTCTAAGATTATACTATTTTAACGCTTTTGTTTCTTATTTGTTATAAGAAAGGTTTATATAAAAGGATTTTTGAAGATTGTTACAAAAAAAGAAATAAAAACAGACCAAAAATACATTTGTTATGCAATAATGTTTATTAGACTGGAAGCCAAAATACATATGCAAAGAACCTGTAGTGAAAAATTAATGGAGAAAATATATACATGTTAAATAAAATTGAAATAAAAATTGAAAGTGAAAAATAAGATAAAATTAAAAACAAAAGATAAGGCCCTAAAATGACATATTGGGACAAGTGACTTCCAAATATACCCTTAGGATTATTTTCTGTTGCTAGTCTACTATTGGGAATAGAGTCTATCTACTTTATTTTATTTTTCATTAATTTGCTTATGTATTAATGCAGAGAACGCTTCTCTGAAGGTGGCTGGGCAAGGCACAGATATATAAGTATAGCAGAATGTCATTAAGAAACAAACAAACACACATACACACACAGAAGGGGGGAAGTATTTGGTTTTATCCTTTTATCCTCAAATTCTTGGTCTCTGAAGCAGTGTCAGGTAGGGGATCCATCTCATGGAGTAGCTCTTAAGTCTAAATTGATATTGGTTGGTTACTTCCACAAGCTTTGTGTCACCATTGCACTAGAATATCTTGCAGAAAGGACACCACTGTAGATCAAAGGGTTTGTGGCTAGGTTGATGGTTATGTTGCTAGACTGCCTTCCTATACCAAGCATACTAGAATGTAGGGGTAAAACTTTATGTTTGCACCATCTTGACTTCTCTATGTTCAATGAGTCATGTAGGTATTGTCTTCAGCAATAGGACCTTTTTATCAGTTTGTGAAGAGCAACCTATAGTCTTGGCAATACCCTTGGGCTAATAACTCAATTAGATATTAACCCCTCATGGTACTATGAGCTTCAGTTGGTAACTCTTTTCCCCAGGTATTTGGTGGTTTTATTTAGATCCCCTTCATATATATGTACATTTTAGGAAGCTTCTAATGTTTTAGATTTCCATAATATCCCTCAAATGTCCTTTAACTCTGTCTCTTCTTGTAGTTCCTCCCTCTGCTCCTCTTCCCTCCCATTCCACATTTGGTCCTCCTATTCGAGTAACCACACCCCCAACTCATGCATGACCTCACAGCTATTTATTTCCAGTGGTTCTCAATCAATAGATCACAGCCCCATTGTGGGTCAAGCAACCCTTTATGGGGTCCCATATCAGATAATCTGCATATCAGGTATTTAAGTTATAATTCATAATAGTAGCAAAGTTATAGTTATAAAGTGGCAATGAAATAATTTTATTGTTGGAGGGAGGTTTCTATAATGTGTGGAAATGTACTAAAGGGTCTTGTATTAGGAAGGTTGAGAAACACTGACATATTCTGTTTTTCTTTCCTAGAGAGATCTGTCCCTCCTACTTACCCTGAACATAACTTCTATGTGTCTATAGATTGTAATTCCACTTTCCTTAATAGCCAGTGTCTACACATAAGTGAGTATATAACATTAGTCTTAATGGATCTGGGTTACCTCTATCAGGATGGTTGTTTTATAATTCCATTCGTTTACCTAAGAATATCACGATTTTCTGTTTGTAAACAGCTATGTAATACTTCATTTGAGGAACATCTATTGTTTCCAATTTCTGGATATTATGAAGGTTTATTGAATTTTATCCAAGGCCTTTTCTGCATCTAAAGGGATGATCATGCTGATTTTTAGGAGGAGGATTACATTTATCAATTTATACATGTTGAACTATACCTTTATCTCTGCATCTCTGGGATAAAGCCTATTTAGTCATGGTAGATGATCTTTTTTTTGATGTGTTCTTGTATTTGATTTGCAATTATTTTATAGAGAATTTTTACACGTATGTTCATAAGCAAAACTGGTCTATAAATCTTTTTTCTTATTTGTTTTTTTGTTTGTTTGTTTGGTCTTCTTTTCTTATCAGGCCTCATAAAATGAATTGGACAATGTTCTTTTTTACTCTATTTTGTGGAATAGTTTGACAAGTAGTGACATTTACTCTATTGAAAGTCTAGTATAATTATATGCTCAAACCAACAGACTTTTGGCTTTTTATGGTTGGTAGACTTTTAATGACTGCTACTATTTTACTAGGGCTATTATGTTTGTGCAAATTGATTATCTGTTCTTGATCCAACTTTGGTAAGTGGTATATTAAGAAGATTATGTGAAAAAATCCAATTTTGTGGAGTACCCATTCTTAAAGTATGTCCTTATGATCATCTGGAGATTTTTTTGTCTGCATTTATTTCCCCCTTTTCATCTATAATTTTGTTAATTTGGATATTTTCTACTCACATTTTAGTTAATTTAGATGCTTTAAGCTTATTGATTTTCACAAAAAACAAACACCTTATTTCACATTTTTTAAAAATTGTTTTTGTTTGTTTCTATTTTATTGATTCCAGACCTGAGTTTGAATATTTCTTAACGTCCATTTTTTATAAATGTGATTGTTTCTTTTGTTCTAGGGCCTTTGGGTGTGCTGTTAAGCTACTAGTATAAAATCCACCCTCCCCCTTGTGCTATGAACTTGTCTTAGAATTGCTTTCACTGTGTCACAAAAGTCTGGTTATGTTATATATTCATTTACATTATAGAAAGTGTTTAACTTTTTAATTTATATGTTGACCCATTTTTCCTTCACTAATGTGTTGTTCAGTTTCCATGAGGTTGCAAACTTTCTGTTCTCTTTGTTGTTGTTGATATCCAATTTTAATTTCTAGTTGTCAGAGAGGATAAAGGACATTATTTCAGTTTTTTTATATATTTTGAGACATATTTTGTGTCTAAGTTGATTGTCAATTTTTGAGGAAATTTCATGAGTCTTTGAGGAGACACATATTCCTTTGTGTTTGGGAGAAATGTTATGTACACATATTTTACATCCCTATGTTTTATAGTGTCAGTTAACTCAGGCATTTCTCTGAGTAGTTTTTGTCTGAATTTCTTGTTTATTGGTGAGTGTGCAATATTAAACTCTTTCACTAACAGTATCTGTGGGTCAATATTTGACTTAACTGTTGAGATGTTCACACACATGAACTTGTGTGACATCGTGTTTGCTGAATAGATGTTAAAAATTGCAATTGGTAGACTTTTCCCTTATAATTTATATGTGTAAATCTATTTCTACAGTGGTAGATTTCCATATAACTTTTTGTTTAGAACTTTTTTCTATTATCTATCCCTGTTTATCCCTTCCACTCTGGTCTCTCTTTTTTTATTCTAATTCATCTATATTCCCACAAAATGAGGTCATGAAATTCCTAAGGTCCCATGGTGAATGGCTTTCAAGGGATGGGAGACAGAAGGTTCTGATTGCAAATTCCTGTGACAGTTCTGTGTGAGAACCTGAGAGAAGTTCAGAAACAGAGGGAATTTAGAATTCTGAGTGTTTTAGGAAAGCAGAATTGGAAAATGAAAAGTTTCCTTTTAAGACATTCTAATTATTCTCTGTGATATAATATACTATTTACAGTCTTCTATCATGAACTAGACACCTTTATATCTAAGATTCAAATAAGTACAAAAAATGTAGCTCTCTCCTTATCTTTTCTTTTAATTTTTTCTTTCTGTTTTGTTTTTGTTTGTGTTTGTGTTCATGTTCATGTTCATTCTTGTTTGTTTTAGTTGTAAAGACTGGGTTTTTCTGTTTAATAGCCCTAGCTGTCCAGGACTCAGTTTGTAAACCAGGCTCTTCTCAAATTCATGGAGGTCTGTCTGATTAAGTGAGTGTATCACCGTGCCTGATCTCATATATAAAACTTACCCTTGCCTTTGAATTATAGTTTAGGTAATATCTCTCTCTCTCTCTCTCTCTCTCTCTCGCTCTCTCTCTCTCTCTCTCTCTTTCTCTCTGTTGCTCTTGCTCTTGCTCTCCCTTTAATACATGAGTAGCACAGAACATTTCAAGCTATAGTATCTTTTGAATTAAATAAAAATTGTTTTTTTTTCCTATGTGGTGCTGATGATAGACTTAGGGATAGAGAGAGAGAGATAAACTCTCATATCAATAAATAAATAGATAGATATATACATAGATAGATAAATAACTAAATAGATTTTTAAAGAACATTTAAAGATTTTAAAGAATTGCATGATTTATAGAAACATTTTTTGCTTAATGACTAGACTGTGACTCAGGTCATTTTCCTTCTTTATAGTATTGCTTGCTTCTCAAAACCCTAACCCTAACCCTAACCCTAACCCTTACCCCTAACCCTAACCCTAACCCTAACCCTAACCCTAACCCTAATTGCCTATCTGTGTTGCTCTCTGGATCCTTATACACTGTTTCCCATTTTCCTACACATTACATACTGCTAAAAACCAAAGACAGAATTTGCCACACACTTTTGGAAGAAAATTAATATCAAACCAGAACCGAAGAGTCACCCTTGGTTGTGCATGTAGCCCTAAAGTCCCAGCACTCAAGAAGCTGAAGATTGGCAGCCTCTAGTCCCATCTGCTGTACATACTGTACCCTTCTCACAAATAACTAAAAACAAACAGAACACCCACCCATCAAAACCAACTAACCAACCAAACAAACAAAACCAAAGACAGTCAAATAAAATAATTCATTCATCTCACCAATTACATGAATTAAATTTTAAGCCATTTCTATCCTTTAGGAATGCCGTTGTGTATAGAATATTTATTTTAGAGACTGAAGAATTTTGTATATGCTCTCCTGGACAATTATAAAAATCTTCTTTAAACTAATTGTAACCGAATGGTTATATAAAACATTATGAGAACATAGTACACAAGAACAAGATTGGGAGATAAAGCAATAAATAAATAACTGGATGGAATGAGATTGGTAAGGTCAACTCTATATAAGAGATGAAATACTTTTCTAAGCATTTTAATGCTTTCAATGTATATTTGTAAACAGTAGTGCATGTTTTTTAAAGATGATGTCTATGTCTAAAATCAATCTCTCTCCCATTTCTCTTCCTACCTTCTTATGTCTCTGGAGTTTGATGAACAGCAGAGGAAGGCACATGAACAAATATAGATGTTCACTTACTGTTTTTGATAAGTGAAAAACAAAACAAAAATAACCAATATGCAGAGTAATGAATTAAGTCACAAGATAGTTAAATTCAATCAATTAGTAGTTGAGGAATGTGGGCAGTTTGTGGTAATCTTTGAAATAGATTACTTGTACTTACTAAAATAAATGTTTACAAATTTGATATTTTTTATATCTAATTAAGCAATGCTCAATTACATAGCCTATATTTTTATAATAAAACTTAGTGAGAATTAATAAGTTCTTCAATATGTTATGATTATACTGAATCAATACTGTAGTCACATCAAATATATAAATGCATATTCAGGTACACTACTTTAGCTAAAACTATAATAATCCAGAAAAAAAAAATCAATAACAATAGACATTTAGTTGTGCTTCAGAAGGTGTAATTTTCCATCCTTATCTTTTACTTTCAGCTTTCTTAGTAACCCACTAGCAATTAAGAGGCAACCCCAACATTTTCCTAGGAAAAAAATTTCAATTGAGTGGATCAGTGGTCTCTGGGCATAGTTTTCAAAAACATCACACAAACACCTCACTTGGTTTCAATGCTCTATGGAAGTCTTGTTCTTCCTAAAATTTCCATAAGTCTCTTCTACCAATATTTAAGACAGACACACACACACACACACTCTCTCTCTCACACACACACACACATACACACACACACACACATACACACACACACACACGGTGAGAGGGGGAGAGAGAGAAACAGAGACAGAGAGTCAGAGATACAAAGAGAGATAGAGACAGAGACAAAGATTAAACTGGAAAGATCTAATCGGACAAGCTAATGTATTTTGGTCGGTCATAATAGCATACAAAATTCAGTATGAAAACCTCTCTTTGAACATTAGTGACATTACACAAATATGCTTGGTATGAGAAGGTTCTTTTCAAGAATGCAGGTTAATAGAAGTAACTTTTGTGTCCTATTTCCATTCTCTGACATTAGGAGTGTAGTATGTGCAGTGTAGTATATATGTGTATGTGGAGCTCAAACTTAATATTGTTTTCCACCTTCCAGTAAACACCGTGTACTTCCTGCTTTATAAATGCCAGTTACGTCTGCTGTCAGAAATCACTGACCCAGTGCAAACCGTCACATCAACATCATGCTATTCTCATGACTCCTCTTCCCTTGTTTCTTTCAAGCTGTCCTTTATTTGGCTTCATCTTTGTCTCTTTATCATTCTCTGCCATTCAGCTGACATGATTTTATAGCTCTTCTAGATGTAAGTTATTGAAAGTAGAAGTAGGAGCTGAGTCACTCTCAACATTGACCGTATAGTATATTCTTTGTAAATATAGGGGACAGGGAGAATATTTAACGTTTATTTTTTTCTTTTTAAAATATATTCCTTCAGTAATCTTTTCTCAAAGCCTTAAAAAAGTGTTTTTTCTTTGCATAAATTTGTTGAAATACTAAACTGTAGCAACTATGAGTGTATAGTCCCTATTTAATTTCATAAACTTGGGTGGCCAAAGAAATGTAAAGGAGACTGGCTTCATGGAAACTTTATCTTGGAAAATAAAATGTGGCCACAAACATGGGGCTTTAATGCAAAGAACCAAAACTTAATTCAATAGTCACTCTACCCAGAATCTGGTTTACCTTCCTTGACATAAAAGGGAAACTCTCTGGTGTGTCAATTTATTGTCTTCATTTTCTTTCATGAAAAAGAACAGTGAACAAAAGGCAAACGTGAATGGTGTTTGTGACAACCATAGAGCTTTGTTATCTCCTGATTCTGAGATGAAGACTGTGATCTACCCTGTAAGTCAGCTAAGGATTTCTTCATACCTTAAATGATCAACAACAATTTTTCACTAATAGTTCAGTTATTAAAACTCTATTTAAGAATAACTGATTTTATTCTTCAATTAAAATAGAACAAATGATTAGCTGTGACTCTGCTTAGGAAGTTTTCCCCAAGATTCCTGTAGTGAACTGAAATATTTAAAACTGAGACACAACTGCACATCAACTGGTCCTTTAGAACCCTTTAAAAAAGGATGTGGTGGTTTCATGAGTCAACTGACAGTAGCTGTGATTCCTGGCAAAGGATCAAGCTTATCCAATTAGCATGGATGAGACAGAGATCCCCCAAGGCTCCACCCCTACTGGAGGAGCTACTTCTAGTTAATAACTACTAATGGAGGAAGAGTCACCCTCCTTTTCAGTGATGGATGCGGCCCTGGTAGATTGTTTATGACTCAGTGGATGAATAGCACTAATTGGACTCAAGGGCTATCAATAACATACAAAATATGGATATCAGGCTGGGAGAGGTTTAGGGGGGGCCCTAGAGGCATATATATATATATATATACATACATACATACATGTGTATGTGTGTGTAAGTATGTATGGAATTTTCAAAAAAATATAAATTATTAATAAAAAGTAATGTTTAAGAATGAAAAATTAAGAATAGATGACAAATTCCCTTTTGATAATTTTCATGCTGCAGTTGAATTTCAAGGACAGGATAGATTTTTTGGTGTACCTGTCAGAGAATGATGCTTTTATATATATAGTTTAAAACATTGTGCTTCTTAAACACAATTTAAACAATGTAGCAGCTTCAGGAACCCAGACAATTTTATAGAATTGTCATATTTATTTGAGTTGTAATATATGTACATGTGCCTCTTTCAGAAAACATGTCTTTCTGTGAAATTCCAACTGAACTGGAATATTTATTATATATTGTAATATTCTATATTTGAATAATATATATTCTATATTGTAATATTTTTATAGCCATTTACATAAATTTTGTGCTCATGATCAGAGTAAAAGCAGGAAAACAAACTGTTTAGGGCCTAGACTTATTGCTTATGGGGACTAAACCTTTGTGCTTTTAGCACCAAGTGTTTTTATAATGTCCAAATATTCTATTTCTTTCTATATTTAAAGGGGAGAGAACAATTTGCCATTCTATGAGGTGTCCTAAAATTAAACATGTAAATCACCCAAGGTATGGAAAAAGTGTCTATTTAATGATATTTTAAAAAACTACTTTTTTTGTGTTTTGATTTTTGTTTTGTTGATTTTGGGGGTTTTGTTTGTTTGTTTGTGTTTGGAGACAGGGTTTGTCTGTGTAACATCCCTGGCTGTCCTGGATCTCACTTTGTTGACCAGGCTGGTCTCAAACTAACAGAGATCTTCATGCTTTTGCCTTCCATCTTCTGGAATTAAAGGCATGCACCACCAATGGCCACCTTAACACAGCTTTTTATTCTGAATTTTAAAAACACTTTCTATTCTTATGTAGGAAAGTAAAACTGTGGTTATTGACTATTTGTACCATTGTCTGTTTTGGAAACTGATTAAATATAAAAGAATTTTAGAACTTTAATTATATTGGTTTGGGGTTGCTCCTCTTCAGCCAAATACATTTCTATAATATGTTCTCTTATATCAGATGATACATAGGAACCCAATTGCTCAGGTTTCTACAAGTCTCACTAACATGAGTGCTCCCTTTGGCTACCCAATGAATAAAAATCTTGCAGACACATAAGGTCAGTTTGCTGTGTTGCCTTTGCATTTGAATAAAGTGTTGTCTGAATAATGTACTTCTCTTACTTAGGACAATGATGCATTGGAATTTACTGTGATAGCTTCAAAACTTGCCGTTCTTTACCATTGTAAAGAGGAATGAAACTCTTCCACTCATTCTTTTATTCTTTTAATTTTTAAATATGTGTCAGTGAGCTCCAACTAAAAGAGGTATTTATTCAGGGATGATTATTTAAAATTTGTCCTTGAAGGACTAACACTGCTATCAGACAGGAAAAAAAAGGGGGATATAATAGAAGAAAGGAAGGGAGAAAAAAAAGGGAGAGCTGTGTATGCATGAGAGAAGAAAGGGAAGACAGAGGACGGGGTGGGAAAACAAGTTCTGAACTATGCTCCTGACAGGAATCACACCTCCAGCTCCATGGTCTCTCACTCAAACTGGATAGGCAGGGACTTCATTTATGTATGCTTCCATTGATTTGATATACATTAGAAACTACTTCCAGTTTATGTCTGTGCTAAACTATAAACTTACCTTGAGTTATTTGTCAATAGCAATGAAAGTATTGTTGTCTTTGGTGTGAGGAATAATGGCCCCACCACAAGATATTCGCAATCTATTCCCCCAATTTCCACCAGTGCTACCTTCCTTAGAAACAGGAAATTAAAGCAGTGGATAAATTAAGGCAGCCAGTCAATCTGCTGAGCCCCAAATTGGGAGACTATCCAGAGTGGATGTGTTTGGTTATCCCTAAGTATAGAAAAAATTGGTAAAATGTTGATGTGAATAGAGTAATGAGGCTTAAGTATGAGAACAACCAATCACTGATTGCTTTGAAGTGGAGAAGGCCATGAAAAGAGGAGAGAAGGAAGTCTTGAGAAAGTGGAAAGGTCAAGAAACAGAATCTCCTCCTCATGGTCCCAATGGATACCCTCCAGTTCACCATGACTTTTTAGTCCATAAGATTTACACTCCATTTCAATTTGTAGGATAATAAGATAGTATATTTCTTTTGAGCTACTATCATAAGTTATTGTTGCTATGATAAATAAATTTACATGTACATCATAAATGAGCCTTTTGGCTATAACTTTTTAATTGAGTCAGTTTGGACCCAATTATCTACAGGAAATTACAAGTAATGCATTAATACCCAAGCATTACCCACAGGCTTTTCAAAGGACTCTTATCTTTGAAGTTTAGGCTTTTGTAAAAGGTGGGGGTGAAGTCTCTGAAATAAAAAGAAGAAGTGTACAGGAAGTAGAGATTCAAGAATGACTCATGAAGGCTGTGCTTAGAAACTTGAACCAAAGTGCTATACATTTTACTTTTCAAAATAGTAGTAGAATTCAGTAGGTCTTCCTTCTGATTGGCATGTATTAGGACTACAAATAACATGGTTAAATAGGTATTAAATGGAAAAATTGTAAGTTGTATCCTTTTTAGTTATCCAGGGAATTTTGTAGTCTAATTTAAAATAACTAGTAGATATAAACATTATTATAAGTGTGGAATATATTTGTGATTTTTATTTCTCACATTATCTTGATATTATTCAGAAAAAAGAGACCCACAGAACCTTAATAAATTAAATTACCTTCATTTAGTGCTTTAACTAGATCAGGCTAATCGTTAGTGAACTAATGTTTTTTATTGTGTATGATGTTTATGGATTTGAGTGCTCTAATCACTAATTTGAGTGATAATAAATATCCTTATATGAGTTAGTAAATAATGTCCTATAGTGATTATAAATGTTGTCCTGGGATTGTTTTGTTTGCTGGTGATACTGAAGTATGAGCAAAACTATTGACTAGTTTTGGATATTTTAGTTGTTTCATCTTGACTACACATAGAGTGATTACTGGGATAAACAGCTGAAAGATGCATTAAAATTCTGAAAATTAAGAATTATGGATTAAGGATACTTAGTCAATCTTGATTTTAATACTTGACTATCATGGGATTCTGAAGAGATTCTTCACACTTTCAGTCATTTGGTTTCATTTTGTATAAGATGAAGGTAATAATAATGACTGTTTCATGCAGATATTGTGATGCTTACAAGAATTAGTATATATGTTGACCAGAGATTTAATCCTCCATATTAAGTGATAAATAAATGCCAGCTATATTAGTCTGCTTAAATGTACAATTGAACTGGAAACAACTTAGATGTCCTTCAACAAAAGAATAGATAAAGAAATTATGGTTCATTTACATAATATTGCTCAGTGGTTAAATACAATGACACAATAAAATTCACAGGCAAATGGATGGTACTTAAAAAGTATCATCTTGACTGAGTTAACCCAGACTCAGCAATACAAACATAGTATGTACTCACTATAACTGGAAATTATCCATAAGGTACAGGATAACCATTTTACAATCCACAGACCCAAAGAAGCTTAGTCACAGGTAGGGCTCAGAGTGGGGTGGGGCATGTGAATCCCACTGAGAAGAAGAAATACAATAAAAATCATCAGAGTGGACAGGCAGAAGGAACTAGATAGGAGTGGGGGTGGGGATTGATGCAGGAGGGATCTAGTGGCAGTAGGACTGACATAGAGAGAGCACTGAAATAGTAGGCATTTCTAGGACTAGCTAGAACCTAGGGCAATGGAAACTGTCAGGAATCTATGAGGGAGACCCTATCTCAGGTAACTAGCAATAGAGGATATGGAGCCTGACACGGCTGTTTCCTTTAAGCAGACCATACTTCTAATGGAAAGATTGGCATACCAATCCAGCCACAAAACCTTAGACGCATAATTTGTCCTCCCTACGAGATGCTCAGACGTGAAGATGGAGCAGAAATTGAGGTACTGGCTAGTTAATGACTGGCCCCAATTGAGATCCATGCCATGAGAGAGAGCCCACTTCTGACACTACTAAAGATATTCTGTTATACTTGTAACCAGGAGCCTAACGTAACTGTCATCTGAAAGGTTTCACCCAGGAACGGATTGAAATAAATGCAGAGACCCATAGCAAAACATTAGGCAGACCTTGGGGGAATCCTCTGTAAGAGGGGAAAGAAGGTTTGAAGGAGAAAGAGGGGCCAAGGACATTACAAGAAAACCTACAGAATCAACTAACTTGTGCCCATAAGAGCTCACAGAGACACAAGAGTCATTGAGAGCATGCATGGGACTGACATAGACCCTCTGTACTTATGAACTATCTGTGCAGCTTGGTCTTCATGTAGGACTCCTAACAGCAGTAGCAGAGGCTCTCTCTGACACTGGTGCCTGTATTTGGATCTCTTTTCCATAACTGGGCTACTTTGTCTCATCTCAATAAAGATACACCTAGTCTTACCGCACTGTGGTGGGCCAAGGCAAGGTGATATCAATGGGAGGCCTCCCCTTTTCTGAGGAGAAAGTAAAGTTCAGGTATTACAGGAGAGAGAAAGTGAAGGGGAGGGACTAGAATTCTCTGTTTCATAAACCTTAAATAAAAATCCAATTTTAATTTTTTTCTTGATAGAAAACAAAATTTGAATGTTATAATATGTGACATTTAGCTTTGAAGGTAGATTTTGATATAGATATGTCAATCAATGTGACAAGACTCAATTCGGTGTGAAAATTCACAATGTTACTCAAGAATTTTCAAACAAAGCTTAACCTTTAAAATTATGATCTATCATGTAAGAATTATTTATGATCATGGAACAGTATAATATTATTTAGAGTTATCTAACTTAGTCAAAATTATATTGATATTACCGGTAAGAAAATAATCTTTAAAGAAAATATGGATGTGACTTTTGTATTAAAGTCTTAGTTTATCCTATGAAAAGTCACTGAGTTAAGGACAAGCAGTTTAATTTTCCAAAAGTTAGAGTTATGTTTTGAAGGCCCTGTGACATAATAGTTAAAGAAGACCACCATAGGCACGCTGTGTACACTGCACTTGGACTCTATGTGTACTTTAGCATCTGTGAATTAGGAAAAGTTACAAAACTTCTCTGTTTTCCAGTTAATAACACAGTATTCTAGTAGTCCGTACCCTACAATATTACCGTGAGGACTACCTAGTTTATCATATAAAATGCTAAACAGTATTTACAGCTTGTTGGTTGTTTCGTAAACGCTTCTTGTTCTAATAATGATTACAATAGAAGAAAAAAGAAGAGGGAAATAAGGAAGAAGAGGATGTAGGCCTTATCAGATCTAAGTGGGCTAAAAAACAGATACAGGGAAAACATATTGGCCATATACATGATGTTTTTCCCCAAGGAGGCTTGCTATTAATGATTCTTTCTTAGAAAATATATGATAAATAAGTGTATAACTTTGCACAAATAGTTAACATGAGTAGTAATGTCTTGGTTGTAGAGAAAATAACTTAATATTGTATTTCATAGCTGGAGACTGCTAGTTCAAGAATATGGTGATGGCAAAGACAGCTCCTTCGGAGGCTTCATTTTTGCTATAGTAACATGCGGTCTTTGTTCATACATATCTCTGGTGTCTGTCTCTGTATCTAAACTGTCTTAGGAGACCTGTCACATTGGATTAGAGCTTACCTAAAGATGTTAACTTTAACCTAATCATCTATTTACTGATCCTACTTCAAAAATTTAATTAAATATAAGAACTCTGAGAAATAAAAGAGTGGAGCACAGTTTGTCTCAAGATAGAAGCCCCAACACTGCCACCATTTTGAAGCAGGAGGTTTTGAAGCCTCATATATGCTGGATAAGCACTTTCCACTGAACTAGGCTCCCATACGCTCATATTCTTTCTGGGAGCTAATGAATTTCAAATTTGTTATTAAGTGTCAGGGATGACTCTAAAATGTCAGTCAAATCTCTTTTCAAAGTTTTAATGTCAAAGTTGAAGACGTCCATCTTTAAAATTATTGTTATAAAATAGGTGTCTTATTCCAAGCAGGGTTGAACAGCATGGCTTCATCAGATAGACCTTATTGTATAGGATTCTAAGTATGCAGGAAACATTTGGAATAGGTCTTGGACTTTATTCATGTAAACATAAAATGTCTACCATGTAGAAAAGGAATTTTATTTCTGTTGAAAGTTTTATCATTTTACTTTGAGAATGTTGGGGAGGAAATTATGAATACTCTATACTCCTGGAAAGCCAGAGGTCATTGAAGGCTTGTCACTTCTTACATCAACAAGAACAAAACTCCATAAATATTTCATTTATTTCTGAGTCATCAGATATCAGAAAAGAGAAACATGTTTTAGGTTCAATGATCTTTCTCTATCAAAGCTACATGATTGACAGTTGGATATTAGATACCACTCTTGTAAACAATGGAGGGTCATTCCTTTGCTATTTTTAGTTAAACTTCTTGGTACATTAAGCTCTTGAATTCTGCACTGTGAAACAAGTTCTCATGCACACACACAAACATGCACATAAATTAATGGAGGAATCACTAGTCAGTGAAGAGGAAATTAAGAATAAAATGTGTATAAACTATGTATAAATGTCTATTTGTAGAGGACAAGATGAAAATTATAGCTTTGCATGTAATATAAATAAGAAGATATTGACTTGCTATTCCCAAATTTTGGTTGGATTGTGATTTAGAGGAGTTTTGAGATAACAAGAGTAAATTTATGATGATTTTTGATTCTATTGGCTGAAACCTTTTAATGCATATTTTCTCAACCATTAGAAACAATGTATCAATTTAAAAATAGCTCAAAGCATATTGTAAAGGAAAAAAAATGTTACTGAGAGATGGAGGAAATCACTATTCAATATTTTTCAGGAACTGGGTGCTGCTTCTTTTTCCTTGCATTTTCAAAACATTTAGTATAATTGACTTTCCATTATCTTCTTTTCATTTTTCTTCCAGGTCCATCATTCACTAATGGCCCTCACTCCTAGTAGTCTTTGAAATAAATTGATTTTTACTACTTGATTGCTCTTTTCATTGTATTTTTAAAATAAAACCTTTAGTAGATTGTCAAAGTGTCTTTATGGAGCTAGTCTGCACTGAAGATCGATTTAAGATGTGTCCTTCATCTCTTTTCTTCCTCATCTGCACTCCTGGCACAATGCCTTAGGCATCTCTTTGAAACCTCAGCAGAATGAGAACAAAGCATGAATCTGTTCCAAGCACCACATGGGGGCTTGTTTCCTATTCAGTTCTTTATTATTTATTTATTTATTTATTTCTGAAATTTATTCTCTTTCCTTGAACTTTCTAAAGTCCACTTCCCATATTAAGTAGTTACTCCTCAGATTCCTAAAATTATTTTCTGCTCTTTTATACATAAAGATTATCCCCATGATTAACATACTAGATAAAATGAAACTTCTTCTATCTCTGCCTTTGGAAATGCTATAACCATTGCAAATATCCCCGCGTTCTATTCAGTGGTCCTGTCCAAGAAAATGAGGTTCAGTGTGCTTTTTATAGTAACAAGTTTTTTTTTCCTTATAAGAAAGCCAACATAAAGTCTGCTAATTAAGCCTTTGTGTTCTGAAGAAGATTATATATATATATATATATATATATATATATATATATATAACCACAGAGTTCATGACAACTGAGATTGGGAGCTTGAATTCAGTATTGAAGGTTTAATATACTGAGAACGAGGCTATAGCGAGCACAAGCAGTACAAACATCCTTCACTAAATTCTTTACTGATGAATGAATCTTATCTAAGATATGCAGTTACTCAAAGGAAAGCATTGAGAAGACATATTAAAACAAAAAGAAAATATTATGAAATATGATTGTGTCCACTTACTGTGTAGTACATGGAGGTTTGCATTGTCTAAGATACTGAGCATAATAGATGATTCAAGAACATTAGACTGATAGAGTTTCAGATGCTGGACAAAGAGGTAGTCATGACATCTACATAAAAAGGACAGAGGTCTCTTCTTATTTTGCAAATGACACAGATTACTATAGATTCATTTATATGCCTGAGCATGTGTTCTTTTATTTTCCTATCAAATATATAGATTTCCTACTGTTTTTTTTTTAAGTGTTATTTAATTATTTTTTTCACTCCAGATTTTATTCCTCTCCCGGTCCATGCTCTGATTGTTCCCCATTTCATACATCCTCCCTGTCCCCTGTCTCCATGAAGATGTTCCTACCCCTCCATCCTCCACACCCCACCAGAACTCTAAAATTTCTGGGGCCTCTAGTCTCTTGAGGGTTAAGTGCATCTTGTCTGACTAAACCCAGACCTGGCAGTCCTCTGCTGTATAGTGTTGGGGGCCTCATATCAGCTGGTATATACTGCCTGGTACATACTGCTTGGTGGTCCAATGTTTGAGAGCTGGTCCTCCTACAAGGTCACCTTACTCCTCATCTCCTTCCAGCCTTTCCCTAATTCAACCACAGTGATCAGCAGCTTTTGTCCATTGGCTGGGTACAAATATCTGCATCTGATTCTTTCAGCTGCTTGTTGGGTCTCCCGGAGATCAATCATGATAGCGCTCCCTTTTGTGAGCGCTACACAGCCTCAGTAACAGTCTCAGGTCTTGGGACCATCCCTTGAGCTGGATCCCACTTTGGGCCTGTCACTAGACCTTTTTTTTCCCAGGCTCCTCTCCATTTCCATCCCTGCAGTTTTTTCAAGCAGGAACAATTATGGGTCAGAGTTCTGACTGTATTTTATTTATTTACATTTCAGTCATTGCCCCCTCCCTCAATCCCCTCACACCTTTCCTCACTCTGTTTCTCTTCCCCCTTGCCTCCTAGAGGGTGCTGCCCCCACCACCGTGCTTGTCCCTTCCCTGGACCTCAAGACTCTTAAGGATTACGTGCATCTTCTCCCACTGGCCAGACCAGATAGACCTCTGCTACATATGTGTCAGGGGCCTTGGACCAGCCAGTGTTTGCTCCTGGTTAGTGGCTCAGTTTTTGGGAGCTTCTTGGGGTCTGGGTTAGTTGACACTGCTGGTCTTCCTATAGGGTCACTCTCCCTTTCAGCTTTTTCAATCTGTCCCCTAATTCAACAATAGGGGTCCCCAACTTCAGTCCAATGGTTGGGTGTAAGTATGTGCTTCTGTCTCACTAAGCTGCTGGTAAGGTCTCTCTGAGGACAGCCATGCCAAGCTCCCATTTGTAAGCACATCACAGTATAGTAGTGTCAGTCCTTGGTACCTCATGAGATGGATTCCAAATTGGGCTGGTCATTGGACCACCTTTCCTTCAGTCTCTTCTCCATTTTAGTCCCTGCAGTTCTTTTAGAAAAGAACAATTCTGGGTCAGGAATTTTGACTGTGGGTTGTAACCCAGTCCCTCCACTTGATGCTCTGTCTATCTACTGGAGGTGTACTCTTCGAGTTCCCTCTTCCCAATGTTGGGCATTTTGACTAAGGTTGCTCCCAATGAGTCCTGAGAGTGTCTCACCTCCTGGGTCTCTGGTGCTCTCCAGAAGGTCCCCCTACCTCTTACTCCCAGAGGCTGCTTATTTCCATTTATTCTCTTGAGCCTTTGGGATTCTCTCCTGTCCCATACCCCCATATCTGATCATGTTCCACTTTTCCCCTCTTCTCCTCTTGTACCAGGTCCCTCACTCTCTTAGCTTCCCATGATTATTTCCTTCACCCTTCTAGGTGAGGTTGAAACCTCCTCAGTTGGGCATTTCTACTTGTTACACTTCTTATGGTCTGAGGTTGTAGCCTAGGTATTCTGTACTTTTTGTCTAATATCCACTTATCAGTGAGCACATACCATGCATGTCCTTTAGGTTCTGTGTTACCTCACTCAGGATGCTATTTTTTGTCCCATCCATTTGTCTGCAAAATTCATGAAATCCTCGTTTTTAATAACTGAACAGTATTGCATTGTACCACACTTTCTGTATTCATTCTTCGGTAGAGGGACATCTGAGTTGTTTCCAGCTTCTGGCTATTACTTTAAATTCCTAGTTTAGAAAGATTCAATAAAGTTCGATTCATTCAAGATACAAAGATTTGGTGGGTGATATTTTTCTTAGCTGAATAATATTGGAAGAAGAAAAACACAAGGGTATTTGAGTATTGGATTTTTTTTCTCAATAAGCCCAGAATTTACTATGTACCATGGGCCTAATCACAATCAGGGTAAACTTAAAGCAAAGAAGACAGTGGCCACAGGGGAAATTAAAGCAAGGATCTCTTTGAATTGGCTTTGTTTCTTGGAACACCATGGGGCTTATGTATGAGAAAAACACTGAGGATATTTATTTTATCCATCTATCTGAATTTTATAAATTTGTTTAATAGAGAGTTTTAATAGGAATTAGCAAGCAATCTTCAGAACTAGAGTAATTTTCTTTGGAAGACTGTGAACCTGGTGTCTTTAAGATACCTAACAGCATAGATGCCAGAGATTAACTCTGATTCTTAAAATACTGTATGTTAAACTGCCTTGAGAGGTATAAAACATAGTTCATATGTTAGATATTATTAGATTATTGTAACTAATGTTTCTTGGTAAGTCAAAAACACAAACAAAAATAGTATATCAGATGCTTAATTTCCTTTATCTCTGTGCTTATGTCACAACATATATACATAAATCATACAAATACATACACACACACACATGAAATACACACAAACATACACACACCACACACACACACACACACATGAAATACACACAAACATACACCACACACACACACACACACACACACACACACACACACACACCACCCTTGTTTTCACCCAGATATTCCAAATTGTCTTATACTGTCTAAAATCTTTATTAAGATTAAATGATGAAATGTGTACTTATTTTTATTACAATGCCCACTTAGGAAAATCTTTAGGTAATTCAAAGTACAGAAGGTGAGAAAGTAAGACAATTTTTGAAGGGGTTATGTAAGGGTTTTCTGTCCTGAACTTTTAGAATTACTAATGGAATACAGAATGCATTGATGTCACCAAGAGTACTTTTATAGGAATGTTATTAAGGATATTTTATAATGATAAATTAAAAACCATCAAGCCCTACTGATAATACTCAGTAGCTTTATTATCTAGTAGATAATAGAAAGGCAAGGCAACTGATCTAATGCTTCTTAAATACTATTTTCATCATGGCTTATTATTGTACATCTTCCTCATTATGGATAAACAGGATGGTGTCAGAAACACTTTTAACATCCCTTTTGGTATGTATTCAAACTGATTTAGATTACTGAAACATTATCCTGGAATATCGACTTTTCATTACAACTTCCACAGTTGTGTATTAACAGAAAACACTTTAAGTTTAGCAAATCATGTTCTAAAGATGAAGTTACTAGGCATGTAGAATAACAAACAGGAAGCAGCACTAGTAGCACTAGCAGGTTCTTTGAGCACAGCCTGTGATTTATTAATTATATTGCTGCATGGACTTTAATTAACCCAACTTTCTATCTACACTCCTGGCTTCCCTGGCAACTTTTAGAACCAATGATAATGGCAGTAAAGGATGGGATGGGAGATTCTTTCTTGTTTGACTGTATTGGTGGTCTCACATTCATCAGGATAGTTCTGTTATAAGTTTTTTATTTGAAGATGTTTTCTTAAAGAAAGAAAGGAATGACAAGGTTTACAAAGTCTCAGTTACAATAAGACACAAGAGTGTTCCTTGCTTGATTTTATTTGTGGAGACAGAATTTAGCTGTGTAACATAAAGGAACTTGGCATCCTCCTACCTCAAACTTACAGAGTGCTGGGATTAGAAGTGTCAAACATGAAGCCAAGTCAGTGTTCTTTTATGGACAACACTATTTTGTTATTATCATTAGCTTACAATTAGAAGACACCATGTTTAAATTTCCATAAGCTTTCAATGGCATGCCCACCTGGTTTCACCCCTTTGACAAGAAGGCTAAGTGAGGGTACCTCAACCAAAGAAGGATATTACCTGTGTAGAAATCAAAAGATAATTCACCAGTATTTCATAAGACTTTGATTCCATCTTTACAATCTTCATACACTACTTCAAGTTCTGGATCTATAACCTGTTTCATAAGTATACACTTATGAACACTTTGAAGAGGAGAAGTAGAGCAAAGGGAAGATAGGATTAAAAAACCAAAACCCATCTCGTTGCTGACTAGTGACATCTCTTACTCCTGCCTGAGCCACAGTGGAAACTAGTTACTACTCGTTAAGAGCAATTAACTAGTTATGATTACTATTAAAATCTTATTAACTTAAAACATTATTCATTAATTAATTCATGAAAGCAATTGAGAAGCTAAAAAATATGTCCAAAATTCAGTCTTGAATTTTGAAGAAGAGGGGAGATCCAAGGTTGCTTTTCCAATCAATACTTTAGAATTAAATATATGAACAACGTCATAAAAAATTTCTTTGTGTTGCCTTACTGGTCTAGGTAAGACTTCAGGTACTGTATTGAATAGGGAGAGAGAGAGTGGACAACCTTATCTTCTTCCCGATTTTAGTATAATTTCTTTACATTGCTCTCCATTTAAGTTCATGCTGGCTATAGGCTTGCTGGAAACTATCTATATTATGTTGATGACTGTCCTTTGTATTCCTAGGACTTTTATCATGAGAGTTTGTTGAATTTTGTCAGTGACCTTTTCTGCTTCTAATGAGATTTTTGTATGATACTTTCAGTTTGTTTGTATGATGGATTTTTTTTTTTTCGATTTTCATATAGTATACCATTCCTGTATCTCTGGGAAAAAGGCTACTTGATCTTGGTGGATGAACTTTTTGATGTGTTCTTGGATTTCATTTGCAAATATTTTATCAAGTGTTTTTGCATTTGGCATCCGTAAAGGAGATTGGTGTGTAATTTTCTTTCTTTGTTGGGTCATTCTGTGGAATAGGTGTCAGAGTAATTAGGGCCTCATAAAATGAATTGGGCAATATTCCATCTGTTTCTGTTTTAATTTTTAGAATAATTTGAGGAGTACTAGCATTAACTCTTATTTGAACGCCCAGTAGAATTCTATGCTAAAACCATCTAAACTTGGGCCTTTTTGGGCAGTGGCGTGGGAGAGACCTGAAGGAGACCACCAATTCAGATCCCTTCCTTACATAATTTCTGGCTGTGTTTCTCTCTGTGGCTCAGGCAGGAGTAAGAGATGTCACTAGTCAGCAACGAGATGGGTTTTGGTTTTTTAATCCTATCTTCCCTTTGCTCTACTTCTCCTCTTCAAAGTGTTCATGGCCAGAAGAAAGCTCTCTGATTATAACTAGACAAGACACTGATCTATGAATACAGTAAAATATCATGAAGAATCATTTCATTGAATTGTGGGGGTAGAGAGTAGTAGTAATTTTTTTCTAGCATAAGTCCCTGCACTATTCAGTCTTTGGTTCCTTGCCAATGGTTGAATTTTTATTCACCTTTGGAGGTCACTGTGTACCATATTTTGCACACTGCTTGTGCATTATCCCATTAAATCTCTATGGGATTTATTAAATTACTTTCATTGAAGAATTCAAATCCAAGAGAGCATGCTAAACCTGTCTGAGTTGCTTTAAATAACTCAGCATGTGTTAGCAAGAATGGCTGGGACAAATTTTCAAACTTGATACCATTATGATCACAAATCCAGGATGTTAGCCAATGTGAATTAGTGCAGGAGGTGGTAAATCACGAGGTAAAATTGCACAGCTGTGGAAAGCAGAGAAAAGGGTAATGGGAGAATGTTCTGAGATGTCTATGGCCAAATCTCCTTTGACTATGTCTCTTCTTGTCTTAGATATAGAGTAGAGGGGTTCCAGTAGAACATGACATCCACAACTACAAAGCAGAGTCTAACAATTTTGTACTGCCAATCCAGAGGGACAATTCAACTTGCAATATAGTCAAAGGTACTGATTTGAGCAGAATGTATCCTAACACTGTATAATCAACAGAATGTTCAAGGGAACATGGCAAGTGCACCATAAAATAGAATCCCTGAATTCATTGAAGAAAGACACAATAGAAATCTTATGACGGGTTGAGTTTTAGATCCAGTCTGACATTACATTAGTCAGCAAGCAAATAAGAACTCCTGTCCTCATGTGGCCTTTTGGGAAGCGAAGAACAAGCAGGAGTGGGTGGTTGGTCTTTTAACTGCTGTCATATTTCTAGTCCTGAGTGGATGCCTTCCTAATCTTGGATATGTACAAAGCAATTTTCAGATGTTCTAAGAGGCAGTTACCCCAGTCTCTCCCTGCTCCTGTTCCTTTCCTCCAGTGTATTGAAATGGCAAGGCTTTGCCTAGTCCTTTATTTTAGATAAAAGCATCTATAAGACAGGCATTTCTGAACAGGTACAGAATCAATGACATAGGTCTGATTCTCCTTCTTAGCCTAAGGGCAAAGGAGTGCTCTCTGCTTCTTGAGATTCTCTCTTGGTGCCATACATATGTTGTGCTCACACCACTGCACTGGGCCTAGTCCCCAGGGCTTTCTCTGAATACTTTGCTCTTGCCAGAATTATGTTAATACTTCTGCCTTCTAACCCTGAGATTCTGTGTTTTCTTTCAGAATCTGTGAGCATATTCAATATACTACCAATCACACTCTCTCCCATTTCCCTGTTGTCCCCTCCTCTTCTTTTCTGGTGCCTGTCACACTTCTTTAAAATAATCCATTTTTTTTTATAAATCAAAATTAATGGAGAAAAGAGATGTGGCAACAGGACAAGGCTGTGATTCTTTATTTTTATCTGTCTTAGTTAATTGTATTTTAAAATAATAAGTAGAATAACTTAATGTCTTAGTTTGGATTTTACTGCTGTGAACATACACCATGACCAAGGCAACTCTTAAAAGGACAACATTTAATTGGGGCCTGGCTTACAGGTTCAGGGGTTCAGTCTATTATCATCAAGGCAGGAACATGGCAGCATCCAGGCAGGCGTGGTGCTGGAGGAACTGAGAGCTCGACATTTTCATCTGAAGGTTGCTAATGGAAGACTGACTTCAAGGTAGCTAGCATGAGGGTCTTAAATCCACAACCATAGTGACACACCTACTCCAACAAGGCCACATCTTCTAATCCTGCCACTCCCTGGGCTGGGCATATATAAACCATCACATTCCACTCCCTGACCCCAATAGGCTTGTTCAAACATATGAGTCTATGAGGGGAGGGGGAATATCCAGCCATAGCATAATTTAAAAAGTACAGTTAGTCTAACTTCCAAAGTCCCTACAGTCTATAGAGTCTCAATAATGTCAAAAGTCCAAAGTTCAAAGTCTCTTCTGAGATCCATCCAATCACTTAATTGTAATCCCTGAATCAAAATAGGAAAACATCTGGGCAAACTCCAAACTCTGCATCTCCTTGTCTGATGTCAAAGCAATTTTCAGATCTCTGACTCCTTTTTCATCTTTGTTGCTAGCAACAAACTTCTTTCTCCTGAGCTGTTTCCATTCCCTGTTAGCAGCTTCCTCAGCAGGTAGCCCATGGCTCTGGCATTTCGAACATCTTGGGGTATGCAAGGCAATGTGGATGTTATTGTTTCTTTTTTTCAGTGTCTATGATCCCCACATGATGTGTTTTGTCTCCTCCAAAGGGCTCTGCCCTCTGTAGCACTCTAAGCTCAGATTGATCCACTCCACTGCTGCCACTGTTCTTGGTGATCCTGTGGTATTGGCATCTCCAATGCACTGGGGTCTTCCAGTGGAACTAGACTTCACCAATAAGCTCTCATAGGATCTCTTCATGCCAAGTCTCAAATCCTTTGCCTGATCCATTTAGCCCTGGGCCATCATATGCAATTGAAGCTTCACCTTCACCAATGGCCTTCCATGGCCTTTCACAGTACCAAGCCTCAACTGCAATTCATGACCCCTTCATGTCTTCATGTCACCTGGGTAACTCTTAGACATACATTACCAAGTACAGCTGTACTACAAGTTTCAACCTTTACTATCTCAAGAACACAGTTTCTTTGTGCTCTCAGAAAATGCTTTCCAGAAGATTTCACTTCAGTGATGCTGATATCTTCTTATCTGTACTAATTTTTTAGCTCTAGCTAACCAGCATCAATTGTCCCAGTAGTCTCCTTCTCCTTTTGACTCTAAAGCCACAAGGTTAATGCAGTAGAGTTCTGCTGCTTGTAGGAGTTGGAACATGGCCACCTTGTTCAATTACATTATCACTAGCTTTCTGTTTTCCAAATCCTTAACTGCCTAAGCTTGGCTGTTCTTGATCTTGCTCTGTAGTTTGACCTTGAATTTAGAGATCTCTATGCCTGTCTCCTGGGATTAAAGGTATTTACCACCACACCTGGATTTAAATTTTTCTTCACCTAGAACTCGCTCTGGTTTAGGCTGGCATTAAACTCAGAGATCTACTTGTCTATGTCTTCTAGGATTAAAGGTATTTACTACCATGCCTGGACCTAAACTTAACTAGGTGGGATCTTGGCCCAAGATCACTACTCTTTTAATTCAATTTAATATCCTTTAATACAGGATTCAGCTCAATTTTACTTTCTGGTGTCCTTTTAATACTCGGACCATATGTTTTATATCTTTCCTTTCTCAGCTTGCTATGCTTGTTTAAAATACTCTTCATGAGTCTTAACCAGAGAATATAGTCTATGATAGGTGTTTCTGAGACTCCCTTTGTTAATGCAATTAATCTGAGTCTCTTCACCTTCAGACAAGGGCAAGAAGTAGTCACATTCTTCACCAAAATACTACAAAAACAGTCTCTAGGCAACATATTGAAATTCTCCACTGAAATATCGGGGCCAGGTCTATACAATTCAAATCACTTTCATTAATAAAATCTTCCATATTCCTACTTGGTTAACCCATTAAGCCCCATTTAAAACATTCCTTTGCTTTCTAAATCCAAAACACTAAAATCCACAGTCTTCCAAACAGAAGCATAGTCAGGCCTATCACAGCAATACCCCCCTTCTGGTACCAACTTCTGATTAGTCAGGGTTCTCTAGAGTCACAGAACTTATGGGTAGTCTCTATATAGTAACAGAATTTGTTGATGACTTACAGTCTGTAGTCCAACTCCCCAACAATGGTCAGAAGCAGCTGTGAATGGAAGTCCAAGGATTTAGCAGTTTCACAGTCCTATGGGCAAGAAGGAAAAGAAGAGAGAGAATCTTCCTTCTTCCAATGTCCTTATGTAGGTCTCCAGCAGAATGTGTTGCTCAGATTAAAGCTGCATGCCACCACATCTGTATCTGGGATTTGCTTTGTCCAAGATGACCTTGACCTCAGAGATTCCCTTGCCTTAGTCTTCTGGGATTTATAGCCACTATGCCTCAAGATCTCCATGCCAAGATCCAGGTCAGAAACTTGTCAGGATCAGAGGTGAGTCTTCCAATTCTGGATTGTAGTTAATTCCAGATATAGTAAAGTTGACAACCAGGAATAGCCACTATACTTAAGAATATTAACTTAGTCTTCTGTGCTACAACCATATTGCAGCCTCTGTAAGGAACAGTTATCTGAACGAAGTCACCTGTCATGATTATAAATAAGCATCACAGAGAAAAATTGTAGCAGAAATTTTACCATGGATCTCTACAATGAATCTTCAGAAGTGAATTGAAAACTTGTTCACTAAAGCATTTTTTATTAGAAATGAAAGTGGAGCTATCTTAAATGACATGTTACAAAGGCTTCTTAAAATACAATTTTATGGAAATGGCAAATAGTTCACAGGCTGCTTCCATCAGAGTAAGGTACACGTGCAATGTTCAACAAACAGGAAAAACTTCAAGATTTGATGAAGCAAGGCATCAATGAAAGATTCACAAGTCTAGGTTGTAAAAATTACATTTGACACATCATCCTTCACTGGAGGAAGTACAGTATGTGTGGTTCTTTCTTCTCCCATTTGCTCATTAAAAAATACTCACCAATGGCATTCAATTATTTTGAGTATTCAAAGGCACCTACCCAGACTATTTGGTTTGTTCTGTCTGGACCACACTCATTAGTGTGTAAAGAAGATGGTGTTATGGTCCTTTTACAAGCAGGAAGACTAGTCACCATTATTCCCCTCTTACATCTTTTCAAATATACATAATTCTAGGACTACACTAGTACAGAAAGTGTGATTTCTTGAGTCTCTAAAGCTGTTCCAAAATCCTCCATTAAAAAAAAAAACTTTATATTCATGAAATTAATAGATATTTTCAGAATCATGCACAATCATATATATATATATATATATATATATAGCATTAGGTTCACCAGTGTCACAAGTATATGACAAGAACCCCCCCCCTTTCTCATGCATATTCACATATACACACAGAGAGAACACAAAAGCTGTGCTGATATACCTTTCTAAAATCTATGGACTGACCTTTAACATTTAACTTATACCTATGTCAACTCTGGAACCACTGTAGGGAACCTGGCACTTAATAGATACTGGCTGACTGAATGAATCAACGAGTGAATACTATCCAGTGAAACACAAAGGTGGGTTGAATGTATGTAATTGGATTTAATGCCTTTAGGCACTTGAATTGCAGATTCTGAGCCCAAACATTATGGTAATTTCCTTCCCTGAAGCAAATACCTTGCTATTTTCAGGCTGCTGAGTGTTCACTTTTAGTACTGTGAAGTGGAGGTGCCTAGAAACTCTTCTAAGCCAATCTCTGAGGAAAGTTTGTTTTTTGCTGAATTCGGTGCAGACATTACAATTCTAATTGAGGCATGAGATTCATATATTATATAATTTTGTGTCCTGGACTATTCAGTGGGATTTCTATTCCTTTGTTTCTAAGAAATGATTTATATAAATTCATATACAGGTTTGCTTTATGAAATAAAAGTAATAGAAAAATTTTTATTGTCATTCCTTTATCATATAATTTCTGTTCAATTAACTGATTTTGCTTTAGAAACTTTTGGTCTTATTCAGTATTTCCTTTCAATTTTCCCTAAAATATTTCTGCCAAGAAAACATAATTCACCTTCTTGTAAAATGTTAACATTTTCAAATTTAAGGAAAAGCCACCTTGCCAACAGTGTTATTTCAAATGTTTGATTCGTCATGCTATACAGTCTATTTTAAAAGATTTTTTTCCAATCTGAATTTTAAGGTTGTTTCTTGTTCCAAGTTGGATCAGTTTGCAATATGTTGCAGTATGTTGAACTGGGAGAGAGAAAGAAACTCAGGAATGAATGCATTCAGTGGAGTGCTCACAGTAAAATTTTCTTTGCATTTCTCCAATAAAGATGATTAGTTAGCCTATTGGCATCCTGCCCTCAAGGTCACAATGAATCCCATTCATCAACAAATGAGGTCATTGCTTTACATATCATTTTAATTTAAATTTACATAGTTAAATAATAGAATGAATATTTTGCTTCTTATCAACAAGAGGCAATTTAAATGCTTATTTGCACTGAAATATTGGTATAGTTCATCCCATTGTAGGTTCTCAGTACATATAGTAATGCCACACAGAACATCCATGCAGTGTGGTCTACTTTCTTTCTGTACTAGGACAATCTTGTCTCCTAATATCCAGAATTGTATGGATGGCACTATACAGTTTGACATTAAAGAAGTGTAAGACAGGAAGAACACAATCGGGGAGCCAGTGAGGTGATGGGTGCAGTCCAGGAACACTAAGGAACAGGTGCTAAACATTCCTTCCTGAATAGCATCTTATATCTTCTTTGGCATAATCTAGTGTATTCTACAGAATGAACTTTACTAGATTAGATTCATATTTATTGGTTTTATTTCTTTTGAATCTGTTTCAATTTCTGTATCCTGGTGTTTTTACCTTTTTAAGAAAGCATGAACATTTTTTGCTTTACCATTAGATATTTTGCTGCATAGTTTCAAGGTAAATTTATACGCTTTTGTTTGGTGGAACACAATTTCCACCAAAAAATTAAACATAAAGCAAAATTATCTCTTAAATTGAACTTATATTTCATTATATTCAGTATGTATCATTATATATTTTGCATATATTATAAATTAAGGAGATAATTGTTCAATTAATGAACATTCATATTAAAATGTTATTCTATATTTAATCATTCTAATATAATTGTATTTTTATTATGCTTCTTATCAAATATATCTTATAAAACAAATTTACCCTTTAAAATATGCTCCAATTAAACCTTTTTCTATTTAAGAATTTTCAACTGTTGTTAGATCATGGACTTTATTAATTTTTTATGACTTAATCTAAGAGTAAAAACTTTCTTTGTTAGTGGACATCATTTTTAAAATATTGCTATTTCAAAATCAGACAGAAATTGTAAATATTTATGGGCAATAAAGTGGCATTCCAGTACATGCATAGATGCATATCATATCAGAGTAATTACTGTTCTGTCTTGAACACATTTACTTTTCATGTCAGAAGTGTCGATCAACAGCCTGTCTTTTAGTTATTTTTCAGTTACTTTAATTGTTTATATGTACTTTGCTACTGAATTATTTAACTTTATAGTATCTCCTTGGACTCACTCTACATCTTGTTTCTATCCCTTCATCCCTGATACTATTCCCAAGCTTGAGTCACCACTACTGTCTCCTTTATTTTCCTGAAAATATCTGGAAATCTTTTTATTTTTTATTTCTGACTCATGCTAGTTTTGGTGGTAATTATATGGATAGGGTGAGTTGTGTGTGTTAATTTACTAAATAGCATATTTGTATGCTATGCACACATATCATATAATTTGCTTTTTGTAAGAATATATATTGTGAATATTCCACCTATATGCCATATAATGTGCACTCCAGATTCTTTTAAGTCATAAAGCCATTGCCGTGTACTTTACTCTCCCATGACTTTCGGGGATACTTTCTGTTTTGTTCCCAAGTTAAACCAGTGTTGAGCCCAAAGCATCATTGCAGAATAAGGCAAAACTTAGATAATTAGGTTTCACCCTGGGAAATTGGATTCAGAGAAATTGAATTTCCCCAATAGATTGTGAATGACTATGATTGTAACTCTCAAAGAAAGGTCCCTTTGGAATGTCCACAGGCTGATTCACAAGAACCTAGAATGATTCTTACAGGTTTTCAGATTTTTCTTTCCCTGGCTTTTCTCTAACTAGTACATTTAAGCCCCAAGTGATGGATTGAATAGCTATGGATTTAAATGATTTTGAGTGTGCTGAGTGAGGTTTAAGTAATGGATTGAAACAGTGGATTGACCAGGCAAGGTTAGATGAATGACTGAAAGACTTGAAGTTTGTCTTTGAGATGCTGAGAAGACAATTTCTGAAAAGAAATGACAAGCTAACGAGAAATTCTGAATTCTGTAGGTGTAAAATGTTACTTTGTATAAGATTTTTTTAAAAAAATTCAGATCTTCCAATTACATTGTCTAGAAAATATTTAAATATTTGACTTGGTAGCTTTTATATTTTTTCCTGGTGATTTGTTATATTGATAATGATATATTTGTCTTTTTGTTTGTTTTTGTTTTTTCCAGACAGGGTTTCTCTATGTAGCCCTGGCTGTCCTGGAACTCACTCTGTAGACCAGGCTAGCCTTGAACTCAGAAATCCGCCTATCTCTGCCTCCTGAGTGCTGGGATTAAAGGTGTGCGCCACCACTGCACAGCCTATATTTGTCTTTTTAAAAGTGATCACTTTGCTTTTGATCTTAGTTTAGTTGAGGGTCCTGGGTTGTATATTTGTACCCAATACAGGCAAAGAAGTCAGTATTTAGAGAGATAACAGACAAGTCTATGTATACCACACATTAAAATCTCCTTTTAAATGACCGTATTAAGGAAATGATACCACCCAATCATAATGAAAGTGGGGCGTATGAAATTTTAAACCAGGACAACAGAGCTCCCAGGGTATTGGCCAGTTAGTTTATTACTACTTCTCAAGTTTTCAATTTGGAAAATTATTTTAGTCAAAGACAATACTGATTAGACAAACAGCTAGAATAAACTAGATAGGAAAGGGAAGGTTTTTTAAAAAAAACAATCCTTGATGTGCAATCTGTGGCTACAGTTGGCAGGATGAGCCATTGAATTCTAAATGTATTTCTTCCCACTCTATTATTGCATGGATAACCAAGAGACTGAGAAACTTCCGCTGGGAAGTGCTCAGTAAAGGCTTATTTGTTCTGGGTAGGTGAATGAGAGTGCCTCAAAGTACAGGTTAGGCCCTTGGACTCTCTTGAAACATCCCATCTACTCCTCATGTCACTTTGCATTTACTACGACACGATGTGCTATCTAGTGCTCAAAGTGCTTGTCAAATAAAGACAGTTGTCACTTTCCCAGTGCCTAACTATTTCAGATACATTCTGTGGCCCATTTTTTGAGTTGTTATGTTATTGTTAATATTAATAACTGTCTGGTTGTGTTTCATAAAGTTCATATGAGCCTTAAATTATGCAAGTACTATAAACAGATTTGACTGGCAAGAGTATATGTACAATTAATTATAAAACTAACATAACATTTTCTTTATGAAAATACCAGTAATCTAGGATTTCCTCCTCCCCAGAAATCACTGTTCACAGATTAGTGTGCTGTTGTGACTTCACAGTCATTAATTTGTCAACACATTTATTTGTTATGTTTTTAATGTGTTCAATTTGAAAACTACTGTAGTTATTTTTCAATATTTGTATGCTATGCACACATATCATATAATTTGCTTTTTGTAAGAATATATATTGTGAATATTCCACCTATATGCCATATAAAATATATTTTTAGAGGCAGGGTTTCACTTTGTGGCCTGGGTTAGTCCCAAAAAGATGATTATTCTATTTCAGCAACCCATTTACTGGGATTACAAGTGTGTTCCAACACACACTCTCACACACACACACACACACACACACACACACACACACACTCCATAATTTATAATCACAGTTCATGAATACATTGGTTTTCAGATTTGGTTAGAAAATGTACTGACTGTTGATTTTGTAAGTGCTGAATTATTTAAAATATGTAACCCTTTGGGTAGAGATATTTGAAGTTTGACTGTATATATTTTGCATTGTTATCAGCAAGGGTACGATGCGTGAGAAACTGTAATTTTGTGTGTGTGCTTGTGTAAGTGTATGCATATGTGCATATGGTAAGAGGCTGTGTATTTAAGATTATATCTAATATATGTAACAATATATATAATATTTGAGGAACAAGCTCTTCTGGCCTTCATGATCTTACCAGCATACAACCTATCTGGCCCCTGGTTTCAAAAGGAGTCACTGGATGCTCAGTCTGCCTCTGTCATTTTTTAATATATGTATATTGTCTCATAAACTTGGTAGACTCCATAATCAAAGGAAGAAAAAAAACCTTTAAATTTCAATATTGTTTATGATATTGTTGAGGAAGGGAAGACCTAACAGAGCCTGAAGAAGTCAATGATCTGATCATGCCCCATATGTTCAAAGGCTGTACCCATTGGTACCTCTTTATTTTGAGAGCTCAAAACTGAAAATAATGGCTAATATAGCTATTTCTAGACCCTCAGTATAAATCTCCCTTCCTATTCATTTCAGTGTTCTAATATAAGCAGCTCTCTGTGTCTTCTCTATTTTTTAAAAATCTCTTTTGTGGACTTCACTCATTAACTTAACAAACACTTATTTATATTCTTATTAGCACCACACACTATTTCCTATTTAATGAATCTATTTCTGATAATCATTAAGAAAAAGTCCCATCCCATATAGAGCTTACTCTCGTCATAATATGAAGTAGATTATATTGTTATCACATCAAGATACAGTAAGTTCTAGGCATAAGTGAAATGTGATGGAAAGGCACAGAGTTGGGAAGAAGGTTGTAATCTTTTCTATTTACACTCTAAACAGTTTTAATCTTTCTGAAAATGTAAAATGTGCATTTATGAATGTCATACAGCCTAGCATTAGCTTGTGTAAATAAAATGAACAAGTTGGCAGTAACCTTTACAGAGGGTTGTAATTTTCAATACAAAAGTCAGGGCACTGTCAATGAGAAGATGACTTTTGTGTTGCCTTGAAAAAGGAGATTAGACTTGCGAATGCCAAGACTCTGTACAGCAAAGTTTGTTCTTCTCATCCTTGACACAAACACACACACAAGCACACATAAACATACACAGACACTTGCTTATTTGCAGCATGTGTCAGGTTACCATTGCCTTCTTTGATCGGTTAGTTATGTTCTTCTCAGCCCTAGCTCAAAATGGTTTACCTCTGAAAGACTTGGGTAGAAGTTAACTAGCATGTAAGAACTTGGGAGTTTAATTCCCAGGATCAACGCATTCACACATACATATATGAACATGTCATGTCAACATATACAAACACACATGAATATTCACACACACTTATACACACATGCATATATATATATATATATATATATATATACATATATATACACACATATAAACATATCTTACATGCACATCTCTGAACATATTTCATACATGTCAGTATAGTACAAATTATGAAAAATAAGGGTAAATTCTGCCCTATAAATTTATGAATGCTACTAGAATGTGTGCATAATTTTAAAATCAATAACATTGTTGGCCAAACCTAGAAACATGCTGAATGGTGAAGCAAAGAGCAAGAGTTCTCTTTTTTTATGCTTTGAATCTGCCTTAGTCATTTTCACATATTCACATGTAAGTTTCTCCCTCTATTTTCAAATCACATATTGTGTTTTCCCTGGTATTATTAGGTATCACTGTTTAATGCTCCTTTATATTGTCTGCGTAATGGATTTTAATTGAGCCTCAGTAGACAGGATTTTTCTTTCTGTACTTTTTTTTAACATTTTCTTCACTTCTGTGGTTTTTTTTTTTTCTTTATGGAACATTTTTGTGCTTTATAGAGCATAATTCTTTGTAATAACTGCATTTTGAGTTTCATTTCAAATATTTTTTCTTTTTTACTGGTATGCCTCTCCACAAACCTTAAGTGAAGCCTCTATTTATCACATAGAGTATATTTCCAGTAAAGTACATAAAAGCATAACCTGCTATCAATGTAGGACTTTTGATCCCTCCTGGCCATTAGAGGAACAAGTTCCTCCAGCCTTCATGTCCTCAGACGAACACTACCTTTCTGGCTCCTGGTGATTTAAGAGGAGTCACCCCATGCTTAGAATCTATCTCAGTCATTCTCACTTAAAGCCATGAGTGTAGAAAGTAAATCATAGGGAGTTTGTTACCAGATTCCAGAGTGAAATTCCATCTCTACCTTCTTGTCAGTTAGATGATCCAGGGAAGGTTGCTAACCTTAATTTCTCTGCTCTTTGTTGTTCTTGCATAAGAAGTAAAATTACCACTAACATTAGCTGTTTATTATTAGGATTAAATTAGTAAATACATATTTAAATTTGACATATATTTAGTAATTTATTTACTTACTTGTGAAAAAGAAAAGGAGAAGAAGAGATTAAGAATGCCGCAGCATGAATGTCAAGGTCACAGGAACATATTCTTTGCTCCCACCACCTATGTGGATCTCAAAGTTGAATGTGGGCCCTCAGCCTTGGAAGAAAACCTTTGCTTGCTTTGGCCTCTCACCAGCACCAACATTTAACATTTAAGAGAATAATTGCCAAATATCAAGAATTATATGAGTGGGGCTCATTTATTCTTTATTTTATTTACTATTATTTACAAACATAATAGTTTTTCATTATTATTTTTCTTTCTTATTTTTTCTTCATCTATTTTTACAATACAGTTGTTATACCCCTCCTGATCCCTGCTCTAACTGTTCCCCATCCCATACCCCCTCCCCTGTCTCCATGAGGATGTCCCAATGACCCCAACCACCACCCCACCAGACTTCCCTACTCCCTGGAGCCTCAAGTCTCTCAAGAGTTAGGTGCATCTTCTATCACTAAAGCCAAACCAGGCAGTCTTCTGCTGCATATGTGTTCAGGGCCTCATCTCAGCTGGTACATGCTGTTGAATTGTTGGCTCAGTGAGAGATCTCTGGGGTCCAGGTTAGTTGAGACTGCTGGTCTTCCTACCAGGTTGCCCTACTCCTTAGCTTCTTCCAGCTTTTTCCTAATTCTATCACAAGGGTTCCCAGCTTCTCTCCATTGGATGAATGTAAGAATCTGCATCTGACTCTTTTAGCTGCTTGTTGGGCCTCACTGAAGGCAGCCATGCTAGGCTCCTGTCTATAAGTACATCATAGCATCAGTAATAGTGTTAGGCCTTGGGGACTCTCCTTGAGCTGGATCCCAATTTGGGCCTGCACTGGACCTCCTTTCCCTAAGGCTCTTCTCCAATTTTTGTCCCTGCAGTTCTTTTAGACAGGAACAATACTAGGTCAGAAATTTTGACTGTGGGAACTCCATCCCTCTACTTGCTGCCCTGTCTTTCTATTGGAGGTGGACTTTACAAGTTACCACCACCTCTTGCCATATTTTTAACATAAAATTTATTTTGATTTTTTTGACAAATAATGTGTCTTATTTAATCTTTTACCAAAATAAAAAGGTGGCAGAGAAAAAGAAAAAAAAGGGGGGGGGGATTTGCACTGCATCTTCTTACGAATGGTAGGGAAACCCCTGAAATCCTGAGAAAGTGAGTACATTCTTTAAGATGTCCTGGCATCAACTGAACAATATATTCATATTATAAGGAGAGAAAAGTCACAATGTACATATTTGTGTACAAGATTTGTATTTAATAACATATGTGAGATTAGAATAAAATAGCTAGCCACAGTGAGGTAACCTACACATGCAGATGGACATTTCACAAAACCTGGTTTGGTAGCTTAAAGAGCAAAAAAAGAAAGGGATAGAATTAACCTCAGCTGAATTCGTTTGGTGTTGACGAAAGAGTGCCTTTAACCTGGAGTGCTGGAATGTAGTAATGACCTATATGCCTATATGGCAGCAGAATTTTCGTGAGAGTAGATGTATCTCAGGCTAAGATGAAGTCTTGTGAAGTTGAACTACTTTGTACTTATAAATAGAGTAGCATTAAATCTTTCTTCTTTTCTGTTTCAGAAAATATTCCAGTACCACTTTGAAATGATTTAACATTGGCTCTTTTTCTTCCTGATTAATTACTGAATTGCATTGCAGGGATAGTTGCAAAGTTGGTACAGCATATGAATTACACATTGAAGCGAAGGAACTGAAAGAGCATATTTTTACTTCCAAACCTTTAACATGAAGATCTTTGAAATTTCAAAATTAAAGGACTAAGATATATCTTCATTTAAAATTTTAGTATGAAATTGATATCCTTTCCCTTTATTACAGTAATGATAGACTATAGTGTGTAACATGGACATTATATAGATGACTTTCTAATTTGTGCTAAGAATATGTATGCATGATGAGTATACTAAAAATTCTAATGATAAGATATGTAAAATTTATCAAAATTAGTTATCAAGATAAAATATAAGGCATTGTTAACTTTCTTTAAAAAGTAATAAACACTATTAAGAGAAAATCATATGGGAAATGTAGTAAGAAAAATAAAAGATATTCTACCATTCTGAAACTGTCAAATATAGGAAAGTATTGACTGATGATTTAACTGTACTCTTCACCCATGATGTTAAATTGAAATATTACTATGCTTTCTACATGCATCTAATCATATTAGAAAGAGTCATTCATAGTTTTAAAACTCAAAACCATGAATAAATGCTTAAAAGCAATATGGTTATATCCCATTTTAATACATATTGTTTTCATCGAGAGTGAAAAAAAGATTCCTACACTGAAACTGCCAAGTTATTTTCTTACATGGAATGTGTCAGAGACAAGGGACTTCTGGATTAGGAATAAAGAATTTAATTATAGTAGAGCTGGCAGCAGGCATGTGAGTGTACTAGTGTCTCTCTTTCTTTTCTCCTAAGTACTACTTGATGAAAGTGCATATTTAGACAGATACTACAAAACAATGTTTTACTTTTTAATTATTGATGGATCTAACTCATAGGGTAAAGCCTCATACTTTTCCCCAAGCCTCAAACATAGTAACAATCATCAAAGAAGTGAATACCTTTCTTTTTGGAACAAGAAATGAGGTTCTTGTACTCTGCAAAATTTTGCTTAGTGTGTAGGTAAATTTACCCATTTAGCTTGTGTTGGACCTAGCAGTTCTGCTCTGTACCACAGAACAGATAAACCTGTCTGTTTGTCATTTACAAAGAATATGCAGGATACTCAGAACTCTGGAAAGCTGCCTATGCAAAAAAAAAAAAAAAAAAATATTAGTGGCACTAAAATTCTTAGCTAAACTCAAACTTCTTTGTGAATCTGTTACTGCATGGGAATAATGTAAATCTTATCAAAAATTCTGTAACCACATGGCACAGTACATATGACATTTTCTTAGGACTGTCACTATGTCTCCGCATAACATTGAGCCACTGACTTCTACTATTCCCGGAAGTGCCTCAGAACCAGCTCTTTAAAAAACTCAACAGACATCAGAGTATTCTAGGCAGAGACATATGGCTATCTTTTTCATTTTTTTCTCTTTGACCCAAGATAACTAATCCAGATTCATTAAGATACACTTGTGATAATTCAGGCACCAATGTGTTCTCAAAAGAAAAGAAACAAAACTGAACTGATCCAACCAAACCAAACCAACCAATAAACAACAACGACAACAACACTTTTCTAACAGTGTTTTGGTCGGTTAATTTGGACTTGCATGCTTTTAGTACTAAAATTAGTATACTTGATAGCTTCAGCTAAAGTTAGGGTTATTATTTACTACCTTTTTAAGTTGGAAACCTCCCAGTATAGAGATATCCACCAAAGAAAGTTGCATCAATAAATAATCATTTGTACCTCCTTAATTCAATCACATCTCTCCAGTCATCAGGACTTCATGATCTGGTAGTGCTTCATTCAGTATTTGAAAAACATTTATAATGAGTCCTGAGAAAATACCTATTAAAGTCTAGTTTCCATGGATGCATTACAGTTCTGGGAGCACATGTACTTCTGGAAAGAAATGCTAATGGCAATTGTTCACACCAAGTTTGACTTAATTATTCGTGGAACACTTTTGATGCATAAACAGTGCCTCCAGTGTGCTTTCCTGGCAATCTCCTAAGCATTAATGCCATCAAGTCAGTTAAGAGAGGCTGCCTGAAGACAGTGGGGCCTATAACATTTGATTTACATCATGTGTCAGGTGGTTTCTACCTATCCCTTGGGATGATCTACAGATGCAGATAGAAGACTTAAGTTTGATGTGTTTTGGTAAAGTATATAGGAGCTGATACTGCCAATTAATTTTTTGTGGCTGGCTGCTTGGTAAAGTTAGGCTCGTAGGCATTTTGTATCAGATGGAATACTAGGGAATTATTTCATTTAAGCTACCTAATCCCATTTTGGGGAGTGGTATTTGGATGGATTTCATTGTAAGAAAAGTTCCAGAAGTGACTCTAAAGACAAATGATGATTAAAGCCTTCCTCTGATCTATCCCTACTTGGATCTTAGGAGTTTCCGTGCTTCCTGGATGTTGGAGTTATTAGTTTCCTCAGTGTCCTCCAAAGGCAGAGTTTCCCATTCTAGTGACTATGCATTCAACTTTCTTCATTCATTATTTCCCAACACTGAGGTTGCCACATGGAATATCAATAATATATTTGATTTAAATTTTTGAGTTGCTTTATTTTTCCCACAATGCCTATGTCATACTCAGAAATCACAGCATTCAAGCAGTGCTCATTGTCTTTATGACCTAAAGATTATAACAATCCAACAAAAGAATGTAGTCATTGAAAAACAATTGAATGGAATTTCTTAGGCAATTTTCTTATCAGATGGCGACCTTCCCTGTGAACCTCCCAGGCTCATGTAAGGATAGTGTTAGGGTAGGAGGCAAGTATATGACAGGAGGATAAAATCTTGATCTGTTGAGGCAAAAGGTAACTCCTTTGCCTATTAATTCATTATTAATATTAATTAATCATCACACAGGAGAGGACCAAGGAAAGGAGGACCCTTTAGGAACAATACTACCTTTACTGACTTTGTGCATCAAGACAAGTAAAAGAAAATATTCAGAAATCTTTCTTAGCTTGCACACACAGTGGTACAGCCCTGAAACACCAACAATTGGGAGGTAAAAATCAGATAAATAAGAAGTTCAAATCCATCACCTGGTTCTATTTAGTTTGAGACTAACTTGGATACATTAGATCCTTCTCAAAAACACTTTGCAAATGAATGTAAGTTTGCATTTTAATTGGTATATGTTAATCACCAAAAAACAGTTTTCCATGTCATCATGACATTTCTGTATATATTTCAAAGATGGTGTGCATTTTAGAAACCATGTCACTGCTTACATAGTGTTTAAGAATGAGAAGTAAGATAAAAAGCCCCCACTGCAATCCACTGATGGTTGAGCTACTATGGGGAGATATTTGAGACAAAACTACAGTATTCTTAGATGATAATGTTCCAAAAAGACAAAATCATGAGGCGGGATAGCTTTATGTGCCAAGAGGGTAGGGTTGGTGTTGACTGAACAAACTTAATCAACATTTCATAACAGTTTTGCCACTGTCCCCAGAGGTAATCAGCTCAGGCAACTTCAGGAAGCTTTGTCTAACCATGAAATCTTTGTAATGTAGCAGATCTCAGGGCTAGAAGACTTTGGCCTTAGTGAATTGTAGGTCTCTCTCCAGATATCTCCATTAGATAGGTAAGACAAAATAAGAAATTTTATTCAATATAAATGAGAGATTAGAACTTTAGTAGGCAAGGCAGGGCAGAGAGAGAGAGAGAGAGAGAGAGAGAGAGAGAGAGAGAGAGAAGAAAAAGAGAGAGGATCTTAGCTACAACAGTGCTGAGAAAGTAACTAGGCTAGATAGCTAATTAAATGATAGAATCAGGTTCATTACAAAATTGAGAGGTGATATGACATATATAAAAAAGAAATCATTATGATCACCCATATAAGGATGAGACTAAAGAATAAAGCTCCTTATATCAATAAAAGATTTTGTGGGTCTTTGAGTCCTTAAAATTGTGATAAAGATGCTGAAGTATAGTTATTCACAGTTCTGGGCTTCTGGTGATGGGTAGGCAAGGACTCAGTTATCATTAAAGGGCTGGCAACTGGGAGTGTGACCATGCTCTGTTGAGTATATGGACAACAAAAGTTAGACATAGTGTTTGTTTGTTCGTTTGTATGTGTGTGGGTTTTTTTTGTTTTTTTTTTGTTTTTGGTTTTTTGAGAGAGGGTGCAAGGTAGGAAAGGTGGAACTGGGCTGAATAGGAAGTGAGTGAGATCAGGATACATTGTATGAAATTTCCAAATAATTAATAAAAAAAATATGTTCTGAGAAAACAGGAAGTAGATATATACACTTCAAAATAGCTTCAAAAATTCCCTCAAACTGACAGTATTCACTCTGCTTAACTCACATTAAGAAACTCAGATCACCCACGCAACTTAGAAGAGGCTTTCACAAACTTAGCCACCAAGATAGAATGATCTTTAACCTGTAGGTATTCCTATATGTGTGCAATGTGCTTTTTGACTGTATAATTTTCATAAGATATATCTCATGCTAATTTGAAGTTTCATAATGGCAGTGGTTTTGTGTACCTTTGACTTTGGTAAGCAGCCCTTCCCATATTCCTGTAAGTAACCCCAATAAAGGTCAGTGGTTCAACAACAACAAGAACAATAAACAACACCTTGGTCAGAAAGTTTTCTTTATTTATCAGTTGTCTTTTTGAGAGGTATGAGTTACACCTCTTTTTTAAAATTAACTTCAGTTATCTACATTTTAAGACAGAGTCTCACTTTGCATTCTAGACTGTCCTAAAAGCCATTATGAGGGCCAATTTGACATCAGACTTAGGGTTTTCCTACTTTAACCTCCCAAAGGCTGAGATTACAGCTTGACTTGTAATTCCTTGTTATTTATTATTTTTAAAACAACACTGAAAACCATGTTTGGCTGGGATGCATTTCAGTGGTAGAGTTCTTTGCTTAGCAAATGCATGGCCATAAGTTCAATCTCCAACACAAATATTAAATCAAGATTGGTTAGCTATGCATATGGAAAACAACAATGTACTTAATAGTGCTTCTCCACAGTAGTTTTGTGAAGATCTAGTATTAATGAAGCCATTTGTGTGAACACATGGGTATTTCTCCTCTGGATTAAGGTTTATATATTTCATATATGTATGAAATTTATATATGAAAATCTCTATCACAGAAAAGTATTATAAAACTATGTTTTTATGTAAGTCTCTGCAAATTATTAGAGCTGATGGGTATAAGTGTATTCACAATACTCATATTAATTTTATTTATATTTTTCCTCCTTTAGTTCATTATAAGCTATAAGCAGCATTTATAGGTTGAGGATCCTAGATGCTGCTTTAAAGACATTGCTTTTTATCACAAGTAAAAATAAGGCTAGACACATTGAAAATCATATGGTACTTGAAAGAATTTGACAAGGGGCTGTTATTAAAGTAGTTTATCAAAATCAAGACAACCAATTCTTAAAATAGCATCATTATGACAATATTTAGATCCTTCAGTAAAAACATAAGACTGAAAAACAGATGTTATGTCTTGAACCTTCCATTTCACCACAATTTTTATATTATGAAAAAATCATCAAATATTCCTGTAACAATTAGCTTGCCATTGTAAGAATGTTTCAAAATATCAACCGAAAATCAAGAACGATTAATAAGAATTAATCACAGATTAATTAGCTAGAAGTTAATTTTTAAGTGTTTTGTACATTTGAGTATTAAAATTGGCAATTTATTTTTAATTTTTAATGTACTTATTTATTTATATCAAATGCTTCCTCCTCCCAGTTACCCCCTCACATAGAACCTTCCTGCATCCCACTTCCCCTTCTCTGAAAGGATAGAGCTCCCCTGTGTATCCCCCCATCCTAGGGCATCTGCTAGAATAGGTGCATCTTCTGTCTCTGCAGCCAGACAAAGCAATCCTGTTTGGGGAAGGATATCACAGTCAGGATAGAGCTTTAGGCAGAGCCTCTGCTCTGGTTATTGGTGGGACACTCATGGAGACTGACCTGCATGTCTGCTACATATGTGCTAGGGCCTGATTCAAGCCCATGTATGTTCTTTGGTTGATAGCTTAGTCTCTGAGAGCTAACAGATGTCCAGGTTAGTTATCTCTGTTGGTCTTCCTGTGGGCTACTCATCCCCTTCAGGGCCTTCAATCCTTTCCCCAACTCTTCCAGAATAGTCCTTAATATTCATCCAGTATTTGGCTGTGGGTATCTGAATCTGTTTCATTCAACTGCTGGATGGAGCCTCTCAGAGACAGATATGCTAGGCTCCTGTCTACAAGCACAACAGAGTATCATAATAATTTCAGGGATTGGTGCTTGCCCATGGCATGGGTTTCAAGTTAAACTGGTTATTGATTAGCAGTCTCTGCTCCATCATAGTTCCCACATCCTACAAACAGGATAAATTTTGGTTAAAAATGTTGTGGTGTGTTGCTGTCCTCATCCCTCCACTGGGGATCCTACTTGGCAACAGGTGGAATCCTCTACAGGTTCCATGTCCCCACCTTGGCTAATGTTGTGCACATTGACTCCTAGGAGCCTCCTTCATCTCAGGTCTCTGAGACTTACTGAAGATTTCCCCCCACTACCCCTCTTCCAGTAGCTACAGATTTCAATTCATTCTTCTCTCCCTCTGCACACCTGATTCTGCTCCCCAATTCCTCTCCACTCCCACCCACTTCCATCCCTACCTCTACCTCTTATGACTATTTTGTTCCCCTTCTAAGTGTGATTCAACATCCTACCTTGGGCCTTCCTTCTTGTTTAGCTTCTTTTTGGATTTGGGGTATATCACGGGTATAATGTACTTTTTTGGCTACTATCCACTTATCAATGAGGACATACCATACATGTTTTATGGGGCCTGGGTTACCTCACTCTGGATGATATTTTCTAGTCCCATCCATTTGCCTGCAAAATTCATGATGTCCTTATTTTTAATAGCTGAAAAAGTATTCCATTATGTAAATGAACCACATTCTCTGGTTCTTTGGTTGAGGACATCTGGGTTGTTTCCAGTTTCTGGCTATTATGTATAAAACTACTGTAAACATAGCGGAGCATGTGTTCCTTGTTATGGTCTAGCATCTGGGTATATGGCGATGCGCAGTATACCTGCATCTTCAGATAGAACTATTTCTGTTAAAAAACACCAGATCGATTTCCAGAGTTGGTTGTACAAGTTTGCATTCCCACCAGCAATGGAGGAGTGTTTCCCTTTCTCCTCATCCTTGCGAGCATGTGGTGTTGCTTGAGTTTTTAATCTTAGCAATTCTGATCCATATAAGATGGAATCTTTGGTCATTTTGATTTGCATTTCCCTGATGATTAAGGATGTTGAGCATTTCTTTCAATGCTTCTTGGGCATTTGAAATTCCTCTGTTGAGAATTCTCTGTTTAGCCCTGTATCCTGTTTTGTAATTGGATCACTTGGTTTGTTGGAATCTACTTTCTGGAGTTCTTTATATATTTTGGATATTATCCCTCTGTCAGATGTAGGATTGGTGAGATCATTTGCCAATTTGTAGGCTACCATTTTGTCCTATTGACCATAAATTCCTTGAAGAGTGTTGCTTTTTTGTTCTGTCAAACCCAGAGCTATAGTTAATGCACTTTTGCTGGTATTAGCCCCACAAGTGGATCTATCCAGCTAGCCTTCAGGATCTTAAAATATTAAGTAAGAAACATATTTCAATGTGTGCTTATAACAGTGCAGCAAACTGATTATGGAAGAACAATGGAAGTTTTAAAAATCATTTATATGTTTTAAATATTTTTTATTATTTTATTTTGAGGTACTATAATTACATCATTTTCTACTTCCCTGTCTTCCTTCTAAACCCTGCACCTTCTTGTTCTCTGTCAAACTCTTGGCTTCTTTTTTCATTAACCATTGCTTGTGTGTGTGTGAGTGTGTGTGTGTGTGTGTTTTCTTTTGTTTACTAGTTACTCTTAAATTTTAGGCAAAGAAAAGATCTCATTTAATGTTCGTTCCTACTAATCAGTGAAAAATAAATGCAGTTGTATAGGAAGATTTGTTTTATCAAAACATAAAATAACTTGAAATTAATTGGGATAGTTTTAAATGTTTATGACACATTTTAAGAGCACTGCAAAAGTAACTAAGTGATATCTATTTAATTTTTCTAATGAATTCTTATTGACTATTAAAAATAAAGCATTGTTCTGACCAAGATAAAAGTAAAGCTAGCTATTCAAATTTATCCCTATAAATTATAAATATATAAATCATCAATCTCCATATGTTCCTACACCACCATTGTTAACTTATGACTCTGTTGTTATGAATGCTGCAGTCTTATAGACCTCCAAAAGTTATTTCAGATCAACCTGAAGGTTTTGATTTAACTGCTCTTATCCCCTTTAATCCAGTTCTCTAAAATTAAAGGATTTAAGTATATAATATTTTATATATATATATATATATATATGCATTTATATATCATTTAAGTCATACACACACACACACACACACATACACACATATATACAGACACACACATACATGTATGTGTGTATTTCTCTTTTCTCAACACTGCAATTTGATACAGATTTTGCAAAGTCTGTTTTGATTTATTTTCCATGTTGTGTAGTTTGAAAGAGGCATTTACCTGTTAGGCTCTTGTACTTGAGAGAGGAAGTACATAACTGGGGGTTGGCTTTGGGCTTAATGTAATTTCTCTCTCTCTCTCTCTCTCTCTCTCTCTCTCTCTCTCTCTCTGTTTCATCCTCTGTCTCTGTTTCTCTGTATCTCTGTCTCTCATTCTGGTTTCTCTGTGTAGATCATTTTTCAGGGTTACAGAGATTATTTTAATTAAGGATTGAAAGTGTAGGTCTTATTTTCCTTTTGTTCTAATATTTTTACCCTCTTTAGTATATTCCGGCAGAAAATAGGTTTAAATATATATGTTAATTTTCCAGTTGGTAAAGATATAGATTTTACTCTTTTGGGATACCACAAAATATGAAATAAAATTATTTGATTGTACAATCAAGTTTTATTCGATTTGAATCAAAATTTAAAAACAGAGTGTGGAATGTAAAAAGAATATTACTGATTTTGAAAATGACCTTTTTTCCTAAGGACAAAATGTTCAGAGCGAGGTAGTCCTTGAGTTCCAGACCTGAGTACCACCAGCTTCCATCTTTCAAATTCCAGATAACAGTGTATTACTGTCCTATGGCATCAGAGATGACATCATTATCCCCATACCATGCCTTAAATTAGTTTACATGCTTCAAAAAATAGTCTTTCCTGTAGCATTTCCAAATGTCTATAGCAATCATTTGATGATGGTACTCATACATTGCCTTCAGACTATTCCTATTTCTTGTTCACCAAAGTTCTTTAGAGTTTAGTTTTAACTTATCTTCTCCAATCCTGTCATTGTATTCTCAGAAATCTATCAAGATAATTACTTAGCCGATTTTAAAAGATGAACTTTCTTTTAAAGTAGCTAAATGCACTGAAATTTTTACTTAGTTATATGTACTTTAACTTCAAGTTACAAAAGGACTTTTGAGATTTCCATGTCCAAGGGACAGCTGTTAGGATAGAAAGCTAATGTACAACTTAAATATTATGTCAAGCATGTACATAGTAGTAATAAAATTCCTAAAGACTTTGTGAGTGAGGCAAACAAGTGTGTGACAGAAGAAACTATAAATGAAGTTGGTAAAAATTATTTTTTCTCATTTGCTAATTTCAACTTTTATATGAATAGTATATAAATTCAAAGGCTTTCACTTGAACCATTGTGACACCAAGTTAATTATCATAAAAGGTCTCAGGAACACATTACAATGATCAAATTCTAAGAAGAAAGTGGAAGTAAGAGGTCTCTACTGTATATTAAACAGTATAAAGTAGTATATTAAACAGTATACAGTAGTATATTAAACAAATAATTATTTTATACTAAGGAAGAAATTCCTGAATCACATCCATAAGTAGGTAAGACACTTCTTACAGGCCCGATGACCTGCCCAGAGTGAAGGCTGTGTATCTGTCACATGAGTCACACACACATATCTGGTATGGTCTTCAGAAACCAAGTAGATATGTAAATAGAACTATCTAGTTTTTAAATTTATTTTCAGTATAAGCATTTCCTGTAAAATAAAATAATTTTTCTTTATAAATTATTTTCTTGTATTTTCTTGGTTTGAGTATATAGTGTGTTTTGAGTATAACTTACCCTTAAAGAAAAGGGAAGGTTATCAATCCAGCTGCCATAATTCTTATGGTTATAGACAATTCCAACAGTTAACCCCTCTCTATGAATCCATGTGAATAATTGGCAGTATCAATCATGTTCTTTCATCTTTTTCTCAGTCCCTACTCTGTGTCATGTTTGTAAAATGGTTGTATTAAACACCAATATTGACTACATTGTAAGCTTTTAGTTGTGTCCTGCCTTGTGATTTATTTATAGTTTTATATCATGTTGGTGGAGAAGAATCAATGAGATGGACAGATGAAAAATTTGTTTCTTATCCTTGTATTGATCTAGCATGCCCTTACACAAAGCCATAAATGAAGTACTGTTGCACTGTGTTTAGAGAGACGTCCTTTCTAACAGGATTCTGTATGAATTGTATCCTTGTCCTTGGACATCTGTGAGAAACTTGAGCTGGTCCCTTTTTAGTGCTTCCATTTAATACCCAGCTCATTGCTTGCTTGTCAACTCTTCTGGACTGCTTCTTCCCATAGTGGTGGAGATGTGCCCACCTCAAAGTCTTTGCAGTTAATGTCTATTTTTCCAGAAATCTTATTCATAAGAATAGTCACGAAGGTGTGTGTGCATTTGCTTGCATGTGCATGTGTATGTATATGCATGTGTATGTGTGTGTGTGCACGCACGCATGCACTCATGAACATGTGTGTTTGTTACCCTTTGTATTACTGCATAGCATTAAAGTGGAGAGAAGTGGTTTTCTCCTCCCACCATATATTTGCCGAGTTTTCAGCCTTACATTAAGTGCCTTTATCCAACTTTGATGTTAAATGCCCCCTTACCAGACCAGAAAACCTCTTCTAATGGATAATTTCATAGTTTCTTTTATTCACTTAAAAATTGCAATTGGAGAAGAATTTCTGGCAATGAAAGGTGCAAATATGTATTTTACCATACTGCTTTATTTTCTTTAAGAAATGATCACTGAGAAACCTGAGGTTGTTCAGTTATTTCTTTTCCTTTCTTTCTTTTTTTTGGCAACCTTTACCTTTTCTTTTCAGGATTTATATTTTATTATAGTGTTGTTTTGCCTGTCACATCCTAAATACACAGAATTAAAGAAGGAGAAACCTTTTTTTGAAATTCACAATATTTTAATATAAATGAGTAAATTAACACAATCAAATGTATGATTGAGATTCCAAAGCTAAAAGAAGGTACTTGTACCTATAACTAAATTTCTACCTGCAACTGTCTTAACAAAACCTGTGAACTCTTGAAAATATAGGGCATTAAGAGTCAACTCCAGTGTTACACACATGCATAACACTGAATAAAGTAAATAATGTACAATCCATGCCTATTCTGCATGACCTTATGTATAAAACAGTACATAAATACACAAAGTAAATAAGTAATTATAATTAAAATTAAAAGTAAACTTTTAAAATTTCTTTAAGATCTTAGGCAAATACTTTATCTGAGGTGAGGTTTACATCTGAGTATTAATTACTCTGTAGAAATGTTGGGAATTTAGGATTTAAGACAACTCAGTATAAACCTTTGCAATTGCTTGTTGACCTTTACAAAGTCACTAATAATAATTCTGCATGTCAAAGATAACTCCCAAGAGTACTATTAAATAGATCAAGACTTTGTTTTGTTCTTATGGCAAGTGATTCTGTCCCTAGGCATTATATCATGGTTCTGGCAATCTTCTGTTATAAAAGTGATTTATGTGTGGAAACAGGAGAATACTATAGTCATTCAAGTGAACTAATTGCATTCCAGAAACAATCTTCTTTCTCCCCTCTGACAATAAAAAGCCTATGTTTGGTTTTCTTCCAATTAATTCTTATTCTGTTTTCATTCTAATAATAACCTGCAATATGCAGCCTTAATCATGGTAAGCAGTTTCAAATCATTTTACCTCATCATGGTGTTGGATAAACACTCTGATTTAAACTTCAATAATTCAATATTAGTAGAGCTTGTATGAGACTTAAGCTATCTGACAGAAAATCTGAACAGGGATTACTTAGTAATTATTGGTTTCATTGAGGTTTATGTGGCCCTGCAGTTAGCTATGAGCCAGAAATCCAAGCCCCAGAGAGCAAACCAAGCCAAGCTTGTACTATCACTGCTCTTCACCTATTAGAGATGTCATAAAAATGAAATTGAAGTCTCTCTAGTGAGGGATCAAACTGTCTAAAATCTCATATAATTTTAGAATCACGGAAATGTAAAGATGAGAGAGCCCAATTAGATTACCTAATCACTTCTCCGCCCCTTTCTTTCTCTTCAGGGATTGTTCCCTTAATGCTATATTTGATGGGGTTTTTTTTCCTAACTATTGAAATGACTTGGTCCAGAACAATTCTATACTTCCCTCAGGAGAACTTGCCCTGCTCTAAAAGATTTCATTGTAGGGAAGTGATTCCAAATGGTGAAATCTTTTTCCCTCTTGATCTCACTGAGCTCTCCACTTTCAACCTTTGTTTGGTATCCATTTGTTTCTGCATCTTTTGCACAACCCATCTCAAACAAACAAATAAACAAACAGGTAACCATTACATTTCATTCTATGAGATAAAATCATGGGCAACGGAACTTCTGAAAGGTAAAACCTGGTTAATTAATATCGTATTTATTAATCAACTAAGAAAATCTTTTTAGTGCTATGTATTTAAATTGCTATAATCATTTTTGTAATATTACTCTCTTTTTACTTTCTTGTTAAAATCACAAGACACATTAGATTATACAAATGAAATATTCATATCAAACTTTTTAGAGTACAGAACTATGATAAATATCCTACTGACTAGTTCAGGGGAAAGCAATATCCATTTATTATACAATCGTTGATTATGTTGGTCTCTTTTAATTTGTAATGGATGGCATATCTTGTCTCAGTCTGTGAGATATCACTCAAATATCAAGGTTACTGAGTCTGATTCAATAGACATTTTGCATTACACCTTTTCATACATGTTTATTTTAATTATTTCCATTGTTTTTGAATGGCAAGTATTATTACCTTCCTCTATACAATATGCAAGGTGAATTGAAGCTGAAAGAATAGCATAGTAAAGTCAGAAATTTCACAAAAATGTGCGTTTTCCAAGAACAAACAAAGGAAATATTATTAACCTTGATGCTATGCTGTTGGTCAGTGATTATTTTCAAGAAATTTACGGATATTTGTTAACTTTATTAAAATCAAGTGACCAACTGAATCTCTGAAATCATTACAGTACCCAAGCTTAAGCTGCAATCGTGTGTTTTTAAAACATTTCAAAAAGTTCTCCTTTGAGTCTCAGGGTGAATATAGAGATTATCCACAAACTAAGTCACCAAGGGATGTTACAGATGGTACCAAAAACATAGAGTAAAGAAAATATGAATAAAGGCTGTGTCAGGCCCAAAATTTTATATTTCCAGTATAGCCAAGTGAAACTTTTGAAATATAAACTTTTTAACAACTTTGGTTTACTATAGCTTGCAAAACAACACAAGTATAAAAGTCTGTTATATTCATAAAGAATATATTCCTTCTTTATTCTGATAAAGAAGGAATAATTACTACTTGTTATTTTCTATAGATGTATGTAAAACATCTTTATGCCAACATCATACCATGAATTTCTTTCATTCTCCAAATAATACATGAAATTTCTAATAGCAATACCACTATTATAACAAGAAAATTAAGAAATCCAATGCTGAACTGTAACTTAATGTTCTAGCTTTTCTAAATCATTTCCCTTTAGAGTTGATGTACTTAAATCTGAAACAGAAGTGATGTGGGCTGCAGTTGCTCTGCCCCCTACTATTTTTAAATGTTCAATTATAAATAATTTTAGAATTATTTAAACATTGACAAATAGTGTTGATTTTCAGAACATTTTTCAACACATTTCCATTTATTAATATTATAGTTATGGCACAATGTTCAAAAATCTAGAAATTAACATCAGAACCAAGATTATTGCCTAAACAACAGGTTTCACTCCACAAATTGACAGCAAGTTCCCACTACTGAAGACAATGCTTACAAGGATCATTGAATATAGAGAAGGTAAACTAGTGCCTGCATGGAGCCTTCACTAATACATGCTACCGTCTTTGGTTTAGGAAAGTACTCTACAGACTATCAAGGAGAAATGTTAACCCTAACCCAACCACTAGTCCTTTGACCTTCAATGGTGTCCTGACTGCAAGAACTTCTGGGACATTAGTGGCACAAATCTTATAGAAATAATCAACTAATATCTGACTTAACATAAAGCCCACTCCCATCTCATAATTTAAAACCATAGCCATCATTGCTTCGGGAACCAAGAAGCAGAGGCTAGATATGCCAGGGACCTAGGGTCAACCAAATACTACTCTTCTCATAAAGAACACACAATGTAATGACATCTGATAACATTCTGTACAGATCAGTGCCTTGCTCAGTCATCATCAGAGAAACTTCCTCCTGCAGCAGATGGAAACAAATACATAGACTCAAAGCCAGAAAATTTGCAGAGTGAGAAAACTTGTAGCATTCAACTATAATTAAGAAGTATCCATCAATTCCTTCCCCTCAGGGCTCAGAGAACTTTGGAGATGAAAAAGCTGTATGATCCAGAGGCAATGGAGGACACCCTGGAAACCAGATCCACAGGATTGATGTACATATTAACTCATAGTGATGGTAGCAGCATGCAGAGAGTCCACATAGGTCTCCAACAGATGGGTCCTAGAGCTGAAAGGAGAAGTGGACACATGTCCCCATCCCTAACCTAGAAGCTATCTTCAACTGATAACCTCTTGCAAATAAAAATTTAGTTTTGTCCAAGAGAGTCTAACTAGGAAAACAAACTACCCTTAAAGCAGATCGCTTCCCAGGAGTATATAACCAGCAGAAAAACAAGTGTAATTGCTTTATTGGAGGTTCCTTTTCTCTGAATGTCATATCAGTTAATTTTATTTATTTATACAGATATACCTATATATTCACACAAAATACATACATATATACATGCACACATGCATACATACACATACACACACATGCACACACACACACACACACACACAGGGGTCTCTGTTTCAATATCTGTTTTGTATACCTATTACAGGCTCTTTTCCTTCTGTTTTGTCCTGCTGTGATGTGTTAGTTTTTGTTCTATCACAGTATATTCTTTTATACTATATAATATTCTGTTTTATATTATGTTGTATTGCTGATAAGCTTCTTTTTTTCTAATGAGAGATAAAGAAGTGATAGATCCAGAAGGGAGGAGAGGTGGGAGGAACTGGGAGGAGTCCAGGGAGGGGAAACAATAATCAGGACATATGATGTGAGGGAAAAATATCTATTTTCAGTAACATGGCAAAAGGGTATTGAATAATAATTGGAATTTTCATTAAGAGAAAACTTATATTTGTGACTGAAATGTCACTAGGAAACAGCTAATCATGATTCATGAAATAAACAATGCAAAGTGAGGGGAGGAGGAGGGTGGGGTGGCAACAGAGTGGAGTGCATCTATGTGGAAATGGAGAAGGGGAGGGTGAGGCCGGAGGAGAATGGAGTACACGGACATAGAGAAGTAGTTTCTACTCATTTTAGCCCATATTTAGAAAGCACATTCTCTGAGATAGATCCTGAAATCAGTGCTGGAATACAATGGTATGAACAACATTGACATAATTTTCCATACAGATATTAGCTTTTAGGGAGAACAATAACCATTAAAAATAAATGTATATTTATTCTAAAAAATAAGAATTTAACAACAGTCACACAGCTAATTACTAGTAACTGACCACTATTCCGTTGGTGCTACTGAGTTTTCACTGTTCTTTTGGTTTATTTTCTAAAATTTGAAATGGCTGTTTATTTCTTCTTTCCAGGAACCAATCCAGAAATTGCTTATGACCTACACAGTTCTCTTTCCCCCATGATGTCAGGAGTTTTTAAAAGAAAAAATACAATGTATTAGATACTCATGATTACACCTGACATGCAAATTAGCACTCATAATTATAAGAGAAACCAAGTGCTTTTTCTGAATTTAGTTACTCATACACACACACACACACACACACACACACACGCACACATGCACACGCACACACACATGCACACACATCTGTTTTAAGATTATGCTGTGACTATAATGTTTCACTACTTCAGGAAAACCATGTGTACTTGTTCCATTTCACAAGTAGGTCAAAGTGGAACCCATACAAGTTGTAAATTTCCAGATCTTCATTCCTCATTAGTATCCACTGATAATGATCACCTGGTACACTTAACTTATGCCGTGGGAAAAATATTGATTTTCTAATTTTAGGAGAACAGAGAGGGGTATGTGTGAGGATTTGGAGAGAAGAAAATGAGGTAGAAAATGGGATATTTATATTATAATCTCAAAAAAAGCTTAATCTATAAGCATTTACTTTTAAAGAGAAACAATGCCCTGAATTAGTAGAGGTAGTTAGTTACCACAAATTTAAGTTTATTTTTTCATCACCAGCTTCTACAGCGAACATTGCCACACTGACTACTACCAGTACAGATAGAGATACGATTCTCTCACACATCTCTTGTTCGTTTAGGTGATCCAGTCCTGGGTCTAGGTGTACAGGTTAAAATTGTTCTATCACTCTCTGAGTTTTGCATATTCAAGGTATCTGGTCAGTTATACTCATTAGTCTCTTTCATGCCCAAATATCTCATCAGAATGAAACCTATCTAGATAACATCTTTGCCCTTTGCACACAATCCTATTAGGACTCTGATGGCTGCCTTGATTTCCATGGTAAATTGTGAGTCCCATTTTTTGTGTTTCCTTCTACAGACTTCTAATAAGATAATCTTCCAAAAAGTTCCATTTCCTGTTTTATTTTTCCTTTTTTTCCTGTAAAAATTTCATTGAAAGATTATAGCTGAGACCTAAAAAGCAAAATACAGACACTGTTTCTTTGAAATATATTATTTTCATGGGCATGTTACCAATAATGAATAATTAAAAATAATTTGCTATATTTGTTTTGAAGTTGGGAATTTTTGTCAAAAATATTCTTCTGTTTCCTAACTAAATAATCTATCTACATGTCATTTTAAAAAATATAAATGTCAGCAAAATTCTGTAATTTTAAAAGATCTTTCTTCCACCTAGTTTGAGATGGCTTTGCATTTCATAAAAGGAACTTCCTGCTTCCACAGATTATAGTGATCCAATGGAAATGCTAACACCAGAACTTACGTTAAATATCCAAACATCAGCGTGTATTTGCCTGTAGTAGTGCACCAAAAGGCTGCCAGCCCTCCGGTCTCCCCATTTCTGGAATCATAACACGTTGGTATAAAACACATACCATGGTGGTTTCCAGAAAGAAATAAAAACAAGAGAACAGTGGAATACTTTTCTGAGCCTACTAATTACTTTTGAAGTATCTCTTTAGATATTTGCCAAAGAACCTTAGCAGTGTTTTCAAGTGCCGAACTGAAATAAAGCATATATACATGATCACTGAATATTTGTGATGTGATATTAATACTAAAAACATAAGTTAGGTATTCACAAGTCTTTCATTTATAAACTTTGTGTTTCTTCCTTGTCCAGAATGACTGGGGCTTTAAGCGGCTGTAGCTGACCTCCAGTAACATTTATCTATTTTATTCATTTTCAGTTCAGAAATAAAACATCAAAATGGCATATCTTAGAAAAAAAATAGATCAAATAAATCTCCCAATTCAGTAAGACAAAGAATATAAGCATCTTCACATTTGCTTCTGGTGCACAGCAAAATGGAATGGAGCTAGTTTAGTCAATGCAGCTACTGCATCCTGTAGAAGATTTTAAATCTTTCTTTTCCAATGCTGAAAAATCAAACTTGAAGCCAGGCAGTGGTGGCACATGCCTTTAATCCCAGCATTTGGGAGGCAGAGGCAGGCGGATTTCTGAGTTCAAGGCCAGCCTGGTCTACAGAGTGATTTCCAGGACAACCAGGGCTGTACAGAGAAACCCTGTCTTAGAAAAAATAAAAGACAAGAAAAAAAGAAAAAGAAAAGAAAAATCAAACTTGAAACAGAGTTGAATTAACTTAAAATAGTACAGTACCAACTGAACTACACAGTTATCTTAAATAAGTGCCAATAACATAGTTATTTTTATTTGTCAAATTAATAAAAACCCATTTTTCTAAAATATTAGTAATTGGGAGCATACTGTGCCAAATATGTTGTTTAATATAATAGAATATATTATACAGAAGTAAAATATATGATGCTTGGATTACAAATGATTACAGAATCTGTAACTAGAACTGAAATGTTTTAATTTTTAGGTGAAACAACATTGGGTGTTTTTATTTAAAAACTATATGCCTAAAATTATTATTTCTTAATCTTTTACAATTAATACATACTAAATTTATAATCAAACTTCATATGAGAACCTTCCTAATATATGAGGTATTTTAACATCAAGAATTCATTAATATAAAGTTTATATCATATTAATTTATCTATGCATAACCTTTACTGATATTTTTATCAGTTTAGATTGCAAAGTAATATTACTTACTGTACAACCATAAAAACTAGCTATAGAAAATTATACAAGTGAAATTTTGAATTGAATTTTAGCCTCTAAACTGCTATACGTAAATATACATTTCTGAATAATAAACCAAAAGACAGAGGTAAACCTAGTAGCAGTAATATTGATAAAAATTATACCATCAAAAAGTATAAAAGTAGAGGTGGAAAATAAAGGTAAAAAGGATTCATATACACAGTAATTTGCCACTTCCTCTCTGACACACAATCAATGACCAAAGGCCAGCAATAACCAATGCACTCATTTATTCAGTCATTTATTTCCTTAGTCAGCTCATATTTTCTAAGAACCATCTGTTAATCACATGGATGCTAAAGCCTATATATCTCATGTGTAATTTCTTTCCTGTGCTTTCATTGCCTTCTCTAATCGTTGAACACATTGATTCTCCTTATCTTTTAGTTCTTTTCTCTTTTCTATCATTTACTTGTATATTACTGTCTTAGGGTTTTCTTTCTGGGAACAGACACCATGACCAAGGCAACTCTTATAAGGACAACATTTAATTGGGGCTGCCTTACAGGTTCAGAGGTTCAATCCAATATCATCAAGGCATGGTAGCATCCAGTCAGGCATGGTGCAGGAGGAATTGAGTGTTCAACATCTTCATCTGAAGGCTGCTAGGAGAAGACTGGCTTCCAGGAGCCAGGATGAGGGTCTTAAAGCCCATACCCCTAATAACACACTTCCTCCTACCAGGTCATGCCACCTAACAGAGTCACGCCCTGTGCCAATCATATTCAAACCACCACAATTACCATTCAAGTTTGTATATTATCTTGTAATTTAGAAGTCTATACGATTTATGCATGCCTTCTAAGCTTTCTAATACTAGTTAAGACTTTTATCATTGCAATCTTTATATATACATTATTTATGTGAGTGATCCATGTTTTTTTGTTTTTATTTGACCATTATGTTTGTTTGTTTGTTTGTTTGGCTGGTTGGTTGGTTTGGTTTGGTTTGGTTTAGTTTGTATGTTGAGATTCCTGTCCATATCTTGTCTTGTATCAATGATACTTAACTCTCTAAGGATAGGGGTTTTCTATGTTTTCTTTATTCAACTCTGTTTTATTTTCATATTTGTATAAATAGAAGTTCTCATAAAAATGCTGTGAGTGAATGAATGAAGACTTGCTACCTTCTTGAAGTAAAACAAAGAGATGCTTCATCTTTTCATTTAGTCATCAAGTATGCACTGAGAAAAATCTACTTATCCTTGGACGATGTTCCTGTGTTTGAGCTTATATCATTATAATACAGTATTGACATTTACTTTGGTAAATTCATATAAACATCGTAAAACATCAAATATCTGTTTTCATTCTGGAAAGATTTATGTTCTAAGTTATATTCTACATAAAACTCACACTGCTTCACATGTTATGATTTTGATAGTTATTTAAAAGTGTGTGTGTTCCTTAATAAAAAGAGTGTGTTCGTTTTTTTAAAAGGTGTGTGTTTCTGAAGTAAAATCAGCGATGGATGAATCTCCAAGTACGCCTCCTATTTGAAATAGTTTTTTTTCCATATTGAGAAAAATATAAATTCACTTATAAGATATGAACGATTAAATGTCTCTTTTAAAATCATGTGATATAAAATAAGCACACATATTTATTTATAAAGATCAGAAAGAATTCAACTATAATAAAGGATGTTAGAGAAATCAGATGAATGGTTGTATAACTAAAAAGTGGATTCTATTAAATCTATACTGATGATGAATATTTCAGAGTCTTTCAGATCAAAGTAAGCACCGTGACCTCAACACTGAGTCAGAGATGCATAAATAGCTATGAAGACCCCAGTAGAAAACTAGTGAGAAGCAGTCTGTTAGGGTCTTTAATAGGGAAATCAGCATAATGGGAATACAATCATTCTTAAGAGGGAGAAGTGGTTGAAATTATTGGCTGAACATTATGTTCATGCTTCTCAATGACCTGGCCACTCCATTTTATTTTATTTGTTTATTCTTAATTTCCCTGTTTTAGTATCGTATGCCTTTTCTGTTACTTAGTTTATTCAAGTTAATTTTCTGACTGATATTTTGTTAAGCAGAACTTGTTTCTTGGAACAGCCACACCCTGAAAGAAACTACTGTTTATTTTTTTTTTCTTTCTATTTTAGTTTTCAATCAATCCTGGGATTGATCCAGGGATTTACACATGCTACGCAAGCACCCACCAGTGAGCTATACAAAGAGATTCATTTTGCTTTTCTATTTAAGACAAGATCTTGCTATGTTTACTCAGGGTGGTCATGTTTTATTCTGTAGCCCACTTAGGTTGTCCTTGAATTTTTATTGTCCTGTTTCAAGCTCAGAAGTTGTGAGTATACCAAGCCTGTGCTATTGGGCTCCATCATAATCATTCGTTGTCATCCTCTTAATCACATTTCTTGATCCTTAATGAACAGAACAACTTTCTGTGCTCTGTGTTCCAGAGATGCTTGTCATGTAATTAATTGTTCACCCATGGCTGAAATACTGTTATTTAAGTGGTTTTATGTCTGCTGCATATAGGTCTGCATGTATGACTATACACCATTGTGGTTGGTTGTTACCTTAGAAGCCAAAGGAGTTATGGGAAGCAGAGGAACTGGACTTACATATGATTAAGATCCACTGGAATAGATCTGGGGGTTGTACCTGGGTGCTCTAAAGGAACCCACGGTACTCCTAACTCCTGAGACATCTCTCCTGTTCCCTGAAATAGCCTTTGAATATCTATTGTGACACTCTTAGGTGTTGAAAAGCAGGACTCAAATATATGTGGCTCACTTATCCCTCTTCATGTTCTCATCAATGACTAATATGTGAATGAATTCATTAATGATCTCATTAAACATATTTGGACAAATGTTATGTAACAAGAAAAGTTTGTAGTGGTTGCTACAAGGAAGAAGACTCAGATACTCGAGGGCTCATTAGTAATTGTTCATTACAAATAAGCTTAATGCACATACTTCAAGAACACAGAGTGTAAATTTATTAGTAGCTAAAAATATCAATGATGAAACACTATTTTTAAAAACATATTCTTAGAATCAACACTTGTTTTAGTTTTAGTGGCCTTATAAAATAGTCATGACACATAATTATTTAATTTGTAAGAGACAGTAAGGAAGGAAGGATAGAATGGGGCTCTAAATTTCTTCTGACATCTCTGGTCACTATTTCCTACTCAATAGTCATGAACTGTTTATTAAGAGCAAGCTGTGATTACATTCAACTAATATTACAAAAGGCATAGGTGAACAAAATATTTCCCTAGAGAATATGTGATCATTTTTGCAAATAAAGCAGGACTTAATGTTTGGAAAAACAGCAGATATTCTTCTAAATTAACTGTGGGTTTAGGAATCTGAAAACTTGAAGATACCTGTAAAATATTTGAAGAATAATAAAATTTTTATTCTGTTTTCTTGTTAGAAGTAAGAAATGATATCTGATCAGGACAATCATTTGTCGTTCAGTTCACAGTGCTTTTCTGATTTAATTTAATGTGGAAAAAGCCTTATTACTTCTTCATGGCTAATTTATTAGGACAAATTGTTAAAATTTACTTGAAGACGCAATATAAAATATAATTTTATATTTAACTATAATGAGTGTATATGAATAATCTTGAATTATCACTTGGTTACAATACATTATATTAAAACAAGGGTACTGAGGACTGATACTATGAGTTTGGACTACAATTCTCACAGCAGTTCTATATATAATTGCCACACTTCCAATTACTGTGTTATTATACTTAGATAATATAGTCTATATATTAAATATATTCTCTCCCTCTCTTTCTCTCTCTCTGCTGTGTGTGTGATATATTTTCCAAAATTTTATTTTAAGTCTGGTATATGTCATTTAAAAACTTTAAATTTAATCATATTTACATATTTTTGTTTTTTAGTCAAATCTACATGCAATATATGCAGGCCCTCTACATATGGTGAGGTAGCAGAGTCAACAACACAGACTCTGGGAGTAGGTGATAAATGTCTCAGCAAGCTCATCTAAACACTGCAGCAAGCTCCTTTATACCCTCCACCCATGCCCCATTGGTCCCAAGAAAGCATCTCTTCTAAACTGCGGTTCCCAATTGGCTGGCATTGTTTACACTAGCAATCCTTAGTCTCTCAGGCAGGAGGTCTTCCTGAAGGACATGCTTTTGCAGCAGAGCAGGCCCAGGCATTTACATAGAGGTGGCCCTGCTATGTTTTTACATTTTTGGTTTTAGATTTTTGACAACCTAGTGGGAGCTGGGGTGTCATTGCCTCAACATTGCTGAACTCAATATATATTACATATGTATATATGAGATTATAATTATATTATATCCTCTTCTTTTTTTCTTCCTTAATTCTTTCCTACTTCACCCCAACCCTTTGCTTTCTTTCAAATTTAAAGATTTTTAATGTAATTGATGTTATAACAATATGTAGATGTTGCTTGTATTTCCTGAGATAAGAAAAGAGCCATACCCACACTGTGTGAATGCACAGCTTGAGCAGAATCCAGAGTGTTTCTTTCTCTGTTCTAACTATCCCTAGGCCTAGAACTGAAAGTGTCTAGCCTCTTTACAATCTAATTTTCCAAGCTGACTGATTCACTTCCCTCAGCATCTGCTTAAATGGCTCTACTTTGTCTTATATTAATTTTGTCAGTATGCTATAATCTGCTGTTTCCTTCTCATTATCTGGCTCTTATTCTGAAATCACCTGTGTCTAGCCTGTCTTGAAAACTATCTCAGTAAAACTGTCATTCTGTGTGTGTGTGTGTGTGTGTGTGTGTGTGTGTGTATGTGTAGCTCTCTCTTGCTCTTACTTTCTCTCTTGTTCTTACTCTCTCTCTAGCTCTAGGTCTCCCTCCTCTTAAATAGCTTCTCTTTCTGGTGTTCTCTTCTGAGTTGGGTGTATTCTGTTTCTAACTATTCTGTTGTCAAATCTTTCCCTGATTTGTCACCTTATCTGCCCCTTAATTAGACTTTACTTTAAAACATAACTGCTGCCTTCTACAAGCTAAATTTATTATTATTGTTAGGGATTAAAGGTTTGCAGTAAGGCTGTGTCTATATTCCATCCAGATCATATTGTAATCTAAGGCATATCTGCATTCTGTCTGGAACATAGAGACTCAGGAGATCGTTAGATATGATCTCTACCCGGAGCAGCCCTGTTGGTGGATTAAAAGTCCTCTGCAACAATATATATTTTATGTACAAAATACCTACTCGCCCATATAATCCATATTATATTAAAATTACTTGTATGTGTATGTTTTCCAGGAATGACTTTCAGTATTTGATAACCAATTTGTGTGCTCTCTTCTAGGGACAATTGTGTTTCCTATTTCTCAGCATTTGCTAGTTACCTATAGACCTTTGTGCAGGGTTGAGGTCACATAAGCTCTCTGTTGATGCTAGCATGTCTACTATATCATTCTTGCTCATCCCTTGTTTGGGTAGAAATGTTGGTGAGACTAATTGAGTGTAGCTTTTGTTGTTTATCACAGACACAATCTCACAGCTGGCTCCTTGCTCTTATAATACTTCTGCTCCCTCTCCCACCAAGAACATTGAGCCTAAGGTGCTGGTGTTGTATTGTAAATGTATGAAGTTGAGAAGGGACTCCAGATCTCTTTGAACAGTTGTGGTTTTCTGTAATGGTCCCCATCTGATGTAAAGAGAAGCTTCGAAAGGACAGGTCCTGCTCTGTCTTTCCTTTTCCTTTATCCTGGGTCAGCTGGTCAACCTATGTCCCCTTCTTTCCTTTCTTATTGATAAATACTATTCTCCAAGATGAGACCTCTTAACAACTCAAGACCTATACTCCTTGGTTAACACATATGTTAATTCATGTGTCTATATTTTCCTTTCAATTTTGCAAACTGATATCCTAACATGAGCACATATTGAAACTAATTTATATTCCTTTTGACAGGCTGCAAATATTCTTAGAATCCAGATGCTTCAGTCATAGTTGGAAAAAATCTGTTTTTCAATAGTTTTGTTTATTGTTTTGTTTTTATTTTTAACTTCAATCAAAGAAATATTGAGAGGGATTTTCATTCCTTTTGGGGTTTATGTTAAGAAGTATATCATCCTTCCTTTGCTTAGTACTCAGCTCAGAAATTTCCCCCTAGACCTCTGTAGACTGCTGCTTTTTTCAGAATCAATTTAACAGATGCTCTGCTGAGCTGGCTGCCTCATATTCAGGAGCTTATTTTCCACTTGGCAAACATGGACAAGCCAGTCCCCCTTCACAGATATAGCCCTTGTTTCAAACACAATTCACAGAAATCCTCTGAATATCTAGGCATTGCCAGCTAAATGAATATCCAATCTCAAGAGACACAACATGGGGGTGGGGTTAGATAAACTTCAGATTGACTTTAATAGTCTTAATTTATGAATGTTCAGAAATTTTTGAACGTTGTTCAAACCTGCATGCTTAAAATATTTTCATATATAGGCAGATATTTCCGAATCTATCTTAATCTTTTGTCTCTTAATAGGCAGTCCTTAATGTGAACACATGGTTTTTACATATGATTCACTGAATACAAAACAAGCAATTTCATTCCCCAGGATCTTTCAGTGGTTGCAGTGCTCAGATTCTAGAAAGAGAAATTCAATTTCTTTAGCTAACTCAGACTTTATAGAACATAATTAGAGTATGTCAGATGTATATTTGTGTTAGACTCAGGAAAACACATTTTCCTATGGTTCTGTACTTGATTTCCTTAATATTTAATTTCATATTAAATGGGTGATACATTTAACATTTGTGTTGTAACTATGCCGAAGTTCAGTCTCAGAAGTCAATAAGAAGCCTGATGACAATGGTTTAATTCCAAAATGAAATGTCTAAAACTTGGTTTTGTTTACACTTAAAACTTGTGACAGGGCTTTTTCAAGGTCATTGCTGTGACATGTTTCACTGGAAAGAGTCCTCATGTCAAAACCACCTTCCCTTGTACCTTTGTGGGGTTTTTGTTGTTGTTGTTGTTGTTGTTGTTGTTGTTGTTGTTGTTGTTTTGTTGGTAGTGGTGCTGGGGTTTGCCCCACGTTGTTGGTGCCAGATGTGGGAACAAGCCTGGTGCAGTGGAAAGAAGCCCCATGTGTCTGTCCCAGGCACTGTGGCTCTGGGTGGGACAGGAGACATGCGCGGAAAGTGACCGAGCTTCTTCCCACACAGTCTGACCTGCAGGTGTGGGCTGTGGGAAGCCTTTGCGAGCCCTGCCCGTGGGTGGGGGAGGGGCCATTCCCTGGAAACACTCAGCAGCCTTCTCTGTGGGTTCTCTAGCCTGGGGCATTGCAGTCTCTGCAGGGTGCTGCAGTCAGGCTAGCCGGAGCACAGCTGCGATTCCTGCCAGGACTGGGTCTCAGGTGCTTGGGACTCTAGGCTAGTGGCTTAGGTTTGGGTGAATGGGTACCATCTGGGAGCACTGGGAAGCCCTTGGCGAGAGATTAGATGTGGCTCCTTAATCGAGAGCAGGATCCCTCACTTCTCACTTTGGGTTCAGAGGAAGATACTGTCCATAATTCTAGGATATTTATTTTCATTGTGTGGAGAATGGTGTGGGTGGAATTGTACCCCTACCCCTCTGGGAGAGGTGAGGCAGATATAATAACTGAGAAGGGATGTGGCTAAGCCTCTAGGTATCTCATTAACATGGGGATGGCTTGGGGCTGTGTGGCCACGCCTCTACCTGAGGAGGGGTGGTATGTGACCATGATTGGAGCCAAAAGCCTCCTGGGAGCATTGCCATAATGTTTTCTGGTCCCTTGCGGGTTGTTCTGCTAGGTTGACCAGAGTATATGCCTGTGCTTGACCAGGTACCAGACTGCCTGTCACAGAACACTGCCATTTTGTTTGTTTGTTCGCTTATAGTAATTACAAGCTGTAGGGTTTTTTTTGTTTTTTGTTTTTTTTTTTTTTTGCAACCACCAATGACTAGATACATGGTTTGCCTCCCACATACATAAGAGTCTAAGGCAGGATGGTGTTGGACTTTCTTAGTCTTGGGAAAGGGAAGATTGTAGCATGTTAAAATTCTCAATTTGCTAGGCCTGGAGTAAGTAATGCCATTTTTGCTAGTAACTTGTTAAGACTGGGCAAAGTAGTTGATGTAATCTCTGGAATTACCACCACTGAGAGTGAGTGCTGTAGTGTAGGTGGTAGTGAAGAGTACAATACTGAACTGTTACCTCAGACAGAACAGTCTAGTTTCATATAAGGCACCAGCTTAGGTATGGGTTGCCTCCCCCTAAACATTCTACCCTTTAATTGTGCACTCTCTCACAGTTGGTCTCTTGCCAAGTAGTCTCTTTTATTTCATGTCTATGATACATACAACTGTTCAAAGTCAATAGCTTTCCTCTACACTGGTAAATAGATCGAGAGAGAAAATTAGATTGAATTTTTCAAAAGGAAAAAGTAAAAAAACAAGTATACACTTTAGTTACTATATCAAACTATGTTTACATTTGATTTTGTATATAATATATTATATTTAATATTTTGCATTGAGTTAAAAAATGAAATCTGTAAATCTGTACTGATTATTGCAATTTACCTAATGTACCATTTTGATTTTGTCTCTTGAAAATGGATGATGGAACCTCAAAATAGGTATTCCAAGGTCTAGAGCCCAATTTTTATTTTTAAGTGACAGAAGAGAATGAGACAGATGGCTGATTCCTTTGAACATTCTAATAGCAACAAAGATGCTAATTAAAATAAGAGGTATCTCAGAATGTTCTCAACCTGTTCAGATAACTAAATTAATCTGGATAACTCTGACATACAATTTTCTTCATCATAAAACAAAGACCGACAATGTGCAATCTCATCATGGGACCCATCTTCCCATGTCATCTTGCTATATTGACATCCCTTGTATCAAAAGGGAAAGAATTCAATGTGGCTAGCAGCTATGGAGGTTGTAATTTCCATATCTCAGTTTCTCCTCTATAACCAGTTAGAATTTTAAATCTATTTTCTGAGACTTATTCAATTGAAATCAGTGTAGATTATGGAATAGCTCTTGGAGAAAAGTATTTTTTTTACAATGCTTTTACTTTCATTTATGCTCTTATTGATGTAATTTTCTTTTCCAGTTTTGTGCTAATAATTGTAGAAAAGTACCAGGGAATTATGCCCATTTCTCAACAGTCCCTATAAATTGTAGAAAAGCTAGTGGCTTCCATTAAAACTCTATTTTTATGTCACCAAACCACCATCAGACTACTGATATTGTGGAAAGAGCCTTGATAAAACAGTGGCATTAAGATGCACATCATGTATTTCAAACTTAATGTATTTGATCTGATTAGTTGGCCAAGACCCACTGAGTGTTCTGTCAGCAGATTCAGAGTAAAACAAAGAGGCTATAATTAATAAAATTAATTCCAGATATAGAAACTCGAGGCACAAGGTGACACTTTGATCATAACATTTCCTCTGATCTAAGCAGAATGCAGAGACAGTAATTGCTCTTAGTTTCAAAGCACGTGATTTGATCAGGGATGATTATTTTCCTCTCAGTGCTGCTGAGGGCTATGCTTGCTGCCCAGTTTGTTCCACAGTGGTTAGCTAGCTGCTGAGAAGTTTGAGAAATGAGAGGATAAGATTTCAACTAATATTTTATTTTTATGTTCGTAGGAAATTCCCCAGTGACATTTGAGAACATATCCTTCTTTATCATTTTAGCTGAAACTGTTGGTGGCCAGCCTTCATTACCAAAACCAAAGTGCTATCAGTTCCCATGAATGTCATTCCCTAAATACAATTTTCTTCTCTCCGGATAGCTGTGCTTTTGGTCATTGTCTTTTATTCCATCTTCCCACCTGAATTTGTCAAATATTTTTCTCTACACAGCAACCTAAGTGATCTTTACAGAACACTGTCACATTGTTTTAAAACCTTTGAAAAGCTATTACCCCTACTGTATGGAACAAGACACGGTTCCAGGTGATAAGTACAATTTCTTTTCTATATGTAACAGTAAATATTTGCCTAACCAAAGTTTTGCTTCATTCAAAGAAAATGAAAAAGTCAAAACTTTTACAGTAGATGTAGTTTTGCATAAGACAACATTATTTCCTAGTTATAAATATTAACATTTTGACATTAGTAGCAGCCACTATTCATTGACTACCTTTTCAAGGGAAGTCTGGAGATCATGACAAATTTTTAGGACTAAGTAAATTATAGCATCTTACTGTCAAAATCACTCTGAGGGCTTGATTGTTGGGCAAATAGGACACCAGAAAAGAACAGTGTGCAGAAGACATTTGTGTGCAGAAGAAGTATAATTGAGGTGACATAGAAAAAGCCTGAAATGATATCATTTATTTATTCATTTATTCATTCTTTTACATCCTAAACTGACTGCTCCTGATGGTCCCCTCCTCACAGAGTCCTGCTCTCCATGCCCATCCCATTCTCCTCTGAGAGGGTGGGTCCCTCCTGCGTATCCCCCAACCTTGTCACACCAAGTCACTGCAGGATTAGGTGCATCCTCTCCCACTGAAACCAGACAAAGCAGCCCTATTGGGGAATGGATTCCATAGTCAGGCTACACCTTTAGGGTAGAACCTTCCTACTCTATTTGTTGGGATATTCAGATGGAGACTGAGCTGCTTGTCTTTTACATATGCACCAAGGCCCTTCATTCAGCCTGTGAATGGTCTTTGGTTTGTAGATCAGTCTTTGAGAGCACTCAGGCTCCAGGTTAGTTGAAACTGTTGGTCTTCTTGTGGGGTTCTCATCCCCTTCAGGCCTTTCAGTTCTTCCCCAACTCTTCCATAAGGGTGCTCGACCTCTATCCAATGTTTGACTGTGGGTATCTTTATCTGTCTCAATCAGTTGTTGATTAGAGCCTCTCAGAGGACAGTTATGCTAGGCTCCTGTCTGCAATCATAACATAGTATCATTAGTGTTTGACCATGGGATGGTTATTGTTTGGTCATTCCTTCAGTATCTACTCCATCTTTGTCCCTGCATTTATTTTAAACAAGACAAATTTTAGATGGACAATTTTGGGGGAGGGTTGGTGTTCTTATCTCTCCCCTGGAGGTCTCCTTGGCTATAGGAGGTGGCTTCTTCATACTCCACACCCCCATTGTTAGGCATCTTGTCTAATATCACCTGCCTTGACTCCTGAGAGACTCTTCCACCCCAGGCCAGGGTGGGGGTGGGGGGTAGTAAAACTCTAGGAAGTCCCAGAGATTTGGCATTCATAATATTAATTTGGCTTTGTGCTTAAAAATACCATAACCCCAATTTAGTGGACAAGTGAAAAATAGTGACAAAATTCCTTAGTTTGATTACACTATAATTCTTTGTAGGAGAATAAAGTGAGAATGCAAACAACATGAACTATGGGGTCTCTTTAAGTAAAGGAAAATTAAAAATCATAAAATAGAAATATGAAAATGAAAAGAACCAGTAATAGGTAGAGCCCCAAAGCTGAGCTTCATTACTGTGATATAGATTCTACTTCTGTTTCGTTTCTGTTTTTCTCAAAATATAGTTCATGCCATCTTTGTCTTATGCCAATGAGAGTATTTCTCTATTAAGATGCTAGCACAGACTGGTTGGATGGCTCATACTAATTCCCAGCCCCAGAGAAGCAAAGACAGGGAGAAATCTAAGCTATCTTGATCTACATAATAAGTTCCAGCATAGTTAGGGCTACTTAGTAAAATCTTGCCTCGGGGAAAATGGAAAAGAAAACAAACAAATGGTAGAGTCTAGTATAATCTTATGAGTGATGAACTTGAATCTCCTTAAACAACTTAATAAAATATATATCAAACATGGACCAAATAAAGCTGAATAAAAAGAGGCTGTGGAATCATCTGAATAACTGAGGGGTCTTACGGGAAGAATGAGGGGCAATTCACTTATTTAGGTAGACAAGCTTGACCTAATCCAGTGAGCTTGGTGATTGCAAGAGCAAATTATAAGAAAGTAGTGTAGAACGTTTTATCTTTAACTTGTTTTTATGTTTTTTTGTTCTTTTGTTTAACTTTTTGTTTGTTACTTTATGTTTTTTGTTTAACTTTTAAAATAAATTTTAAAACTTTTAAAAACTAAATGCAGTCATGTAGTACTATGAGAGAGCTAATAATGTGTATAATAATTAAGCAATTGATCTTACTTTTCCTCAAATATTTATATATATTTCCTCTAATGTTATTAAATTGTACACACCTACTCAATTATTTTTAGTCACACGAGAAACCATAATCCTTTATCCCCATTGCTAAACCTATTCCTTACCATCTTCATCCCTACCTCCCTAATCCTCCAATTGCAAGCTCTACTCTTTTCTGATGAGATTACTTCATTACATGTAGATGAAATGATATTTGTACTTGTATGTTTACTTCATAAGCATTACATTTAATTAGAGACTCTCCACGCCATGTTTTCATGCCATGTCTATGTTGTCACAAATGGCAGTATTAGTCATCATTTTAATGGTTGAATAGCAGTATATTGAATATATGAACTGCATTTCTTTACCCGTTTACCACATCATGAAGATATAGGTTATTTCCACACCTTTGGCATCATAGTATTGCAATAAAATGCCTTGAGTTATGGTTTCAGTCATTTAAAGTGATTAAAGAAATCTGTTAATGAATTAAAATGATCAAAAATTTAAATTTCTTGAAAGAATGTTTGTTGGAAAATTTTTCAATGTATGTTTTACTTTATGAATCACAGTGCTTAGGTCACATTTATAGCTGATGAGGTGGCTGAAATGCAGAATTTAAATTGGAGAAGAGGTCTTCAAACTAGTTAAAGGTCTTAACACTACTTAACATCTTGCATATGCAAGCTGTGTGATCTAGAAAAAGTCAGTCAATTTTTCTTAGTTATGGGTTTTGTGCCTTTGCTTTCTCTGTTTTAGATTTTAGCAGAGCAAAGTCCTCATGTACCCAATGAACTGGCTGGTTTTGCATGTCAACTTGACACAAGCTGGAGTTATCACAGAGAAAGGAGCCTCCCTTGAGCAAATGCCTCCATGAGATCCAGATGTAAGGCATTTCTCAATTAGTGGTCAAGGGTGGGAGGGCCCTTTGTGAGTAGTACCATCCCTGGGCTGGGAGTCATGGGTTCTATAAGAAAACAAGCCAGAGGAAGCAAGCCAGGAAGTAACATACTTTCATGGCCTCTCCATCAGCTCCTGCTTCCTGACCTGCTTGAATTCCAGTCTTGACTTTCTTTGGTGATGAACAGTAATGTGGAAGTGTAAGCTGAATAAACCCTTTCCTCCCCAACTTCCTTCTTGGTTGTGATGTTTGTGCAGGAATAAAATCTCTGCCTAAAACACCCAATATGGCTAGCTTAGCCTCCTGCTTCATCAGCACTTAGTTCTAGAATAATATGTCTCTCACAATCAAGGAGCCAACTAACAGATTTGTAACAGAGTTTATATTTTGTGTTGACTATTCTGAATGTTGAGTATTCAGAATGCATACCGTTTTATGAGTACCATTAAAATACCACACAGAAATATTTTACCATAATAAAATATATAATGGTCCTCCCATTCTTCTCTCCTTCCTTCTAACCCTTAAAAACAATTTATCTTTTATTGTCTAAAATTTATTTTCTAGATGCTATTTAATTGGTATAATGAAACACAATTCTCAGAGTGGATTCTTTCAATTAATAATATGCAGTTAAGGCTATGTCCTGTCTTTTTCTGCCTAAATAGTTCATATAAAAAACACTAAACAATATTCCACAGTGTAGATATAATAGGGTTTCTTTTACCATTACATTCCTTAGACTCTTCTGAACAACTGGACAGGGGATTCCCTATGCCTGGTACTGTGGTTTTGATAGATACAATTCTTTAGGAAAGTATCATCAGCCCGAATGTCATAAATTTGGTTTGTACATACATACAAACACACATATATACACCAATACATACATAGATACATACATACATACATACAAACATTTCATGTGTATGTATGTACATACATACCTATGTGTACACATATACATACGCACATATTATTTTTGTTTTAGTTCTATGTAAATAAAAATAATTCCTTAGGGCTTTTACGAACATCCTTAGTATTATTTTACCTCCCCCTTTCTCTGTGTTGCCCTCTCTCTCCTGTGATACCTATGAACTGCAACAATGACAGTAAGATAAGATACACCTAGAGGCACAAAAATCATACACATGAACTATAATACAAGTAATTGTTCTTACACACATAGATTAGTGTAGCTCTCAAATCCTCAAAAAATGTTATTTTTGCAGAAGATGAAGACTATTGTAGAAAACCAAAAATGGTTAAAATTCAGAGAACAATAACCATAGTATGTCCTCTCAATGGATACATCAACAACAGATGCCCTGCACCTAAAGTTCAGGGCACAGTATAACATAAGTAATTGTAGAAAGACAATAAGGGCTAAAAATCCAGGAAAACTGCTATAAGAGTCTGTCTGCTAGAAATGACAGGGAAGGTACATTCATGACATCTTAACTCTATGGTTGCCTAACAAGAGAAGGAAGAAGGAAAACATGAGTAGCCATGTAATTATGGAAAGGGGCAATATTCCAGGGCTCTTCACCTTGACAACTACACACAACTACAAATTGGTGAGAGAGTAATAATTAGTATTCCCCAGGGATGAGGCCCCTACAGAGTAGTTGGCCCTGAAATTATATACTTATAACAACATTAAATGAACTCACAGAGTAGTATTTTTACATTTATGGATTTAAACATGTAACAGTAACAAATAAAGAAAAAGAGGCTGTAAATTTGAAAGGTAATATAGTGAGAGACATGGGATGGATTAGAGCGCTGGTTTTCAACCTTCCTAATGCTGAGACTCTTTAATACAGATTTTCATATGGTGACCCCCAACCACAAAATTATGTTGTTGCTACTTCATAACTATAATTTTGCTACTGTTTTAGAATGCTGATATCTGATATCAGAATCTCTGATATATGTCCCCTATGAAAGAGTCACTCAACCCTAAAGGATTTGTGCTGACAAGTTGAGAAGTGCTGGATTAGAGAAAATGGAAGGAGGAAATATATTTATATTTTAATTTTAAATTTTAATTTTAAAAATAAAATGTTAGATAGTATAGAACATTTTCTATTTATACAATTAGCCTTCATATCAGCACTCTTTTATTCATTGAGCTATAGTCATTGTGAGCTTCTTCACCTTTAACATGCTGCATTTGTTGGGATATTTAAAATTATTTAATTTATTTAGTCACTTTATATTCTGCAAACACACACACACACACACACACACACACACACACACACACACACCCCTACTGAAATGGCTATTCCTGGTTGTCAACTTTACTATATCTGGGATGAACTATAATCCAGAATTGGAGGACACACCTGTCATCCAGATGTTGAGGCTGGAAGAAACAAGTTTCTGACCTGGATCTTGGCAAGGTAGTACACACCTTTAATCTCAGGAGTTGGAGACATGGAGATCTCTGAGTTCAAGGTCAGCCTGGGACAAAGAAAGTCCCAGATCGAGGTATGGTTGTACACACCTTTAATCTAGGCCACACTTTCAGCTGGAGGCCTACATAAGGACACTGGAAGGAGGAAGATTCACTCTTCTTCAACTGCTTGCACTTACTTGCCAGCACATTTGTTAGAACCTAGTTTTACAGAATACCAGCAGAAACACCTAGCCTCGTGGTACTGAGCAACTACTAGATTCTTTGGACTTTGCAGCCACAACTGCCCATTGTTGTGTTAGTTAGACTACAGACTGTAAATCATCAGAATAAATTCCTACAGACTCTAGAGAATCCTGACTAATACACCTGCTCCTTTCTTTCTCCCAGTCCCTTACAAATCCCTTCCCCATTAACATATCCCCTTTTACTCAAAAAAGGTAACACCTACCCTTGGACATCCAGTTGCAGTATTCTGAAGGTCAGTCTCTCCCACTGAGGCCCAACCAGGTAGTCCAGTTAAGGGAAGGAGATCCAGTAAGAGGCAACTGATGACAGAAATAGCTTCTGCTCTAAGCCTTAGGGGACCCACACAAAAAACAACCTGCACATCTACAAATGTGTACAAGACCTAGGTCCAGCCCCTGCATGCTCTTTGTTTGTTGTTCAGTCTCTGTTATCACCCATGGGTCCAGGTTAGTTGACTCTGTCGATCTTCTTATTGTGTCCTTGATCCCTCCAGGTCACTCAATTCTATCCCCAGTCTCCCATAAGACTCCCCCAGTGCCGCCTGATGTTTCACTGTGGGTCTCTGTATCTGTTTACATCTGCTTCTGGATGAAGCCTCTCAGGAGACAGTTATGCTAGGCTCCTGTCTACAAGTGTAGCAGAGCATTGTTAATAGTATTAGGGATTGGCTCTCTTACGTAGGATGTGTCTCAAGTTGGCCAGTCATTGATTGGCCATTCCCTCAATCTCTGCTCCATTTTTATTTCTCTGTGCATCTTATAGGTCAGGCAAATTTTGGGTTGAAGGTTTTGTGCATGGGTTGTTGTCCACCTTTCTCCACTAGAAGTCCTACTTGGCTACAGGAGCTGGCCAGTTCAATCTTCATATCCCCAACTGCTAAAAGTGTCAGCTAGGGTCACTCTCATAGTCTCCCAGGAGTCCTCCAGTCCCAAGTCTCCAGCTAGTACCAGCGATGACCCCATAGATTACTGTTCTCACTCTCAGCCCTCTCCCACATCTCCTCTCCCCACACCTGTTCCTCCTTCCTGTTTCCCTCCTCACTCCCTCTCCCATCCAATTCTGTCCCTCCATCCACCTCAGATGACTATTTTGTTTTCCCTTCTGGAGTGAGATTTATGCATAGGCCCTTGGGCCCTCCTTATTACATAGTTTCTTTGGGTGTATGGATTCAGCCTACAGCTAATGTCAATTTACATGTGAGTACATACCATGTGTGTCTTTCTAGGTTTGAATTACCTCAGTCAGGATGATATTTTATATTTCCATCCATTTTCCTGCTAATTTCCTGATGTCTTTGCTTGTAATAGCTGAGTGGTATTCCATTGTGTAGACCAACCAGTTTTTGTTCATCAGTTATTCAGTTGAGGAACATCTAAGCTGTTTTCAGTTACTGACTATTATGAACAGAGCTGCATTAAATGTAGTAGAGGAAGTTTCTTTGCAATATAATGGGGCATCTTTTGGGTATATTCCCATAAGTGCTATAGCTGGATCTTGGAGCAGAAATATACATACACACACACACACATATGTATCTCAAATAGTTTCTAATAAATGAAACTGAGATTCCTTCACTTGTAAGGTGCACCCTCTTTCTTATGCAGAGATCTTTCATTGTTGGTTTGAAAGCTTCACTTAGTGTCATTTATTATGCTGTTTCAAGTAAAATGATGCTGTTTTTCATATTCTTTTAGAAAAGGTGAGATTAAGAAATTAATGGAATTTAATGTGTTCATATATTTTATTATCAGCTGCTTGTTTATTGATATCTTATTAAAATAATATTACTAATTTTTATAACATATAAATTATAAAATACATGAAAATGTAATTAGATAAAAATAAAACAATTATCCAATTATAAAAATCCAATTAGCAATTATCAACCAACCCAAAATATTTGGGGGGTTAGAAAATTAAGCAAAACATATTTTCAACATACTATGCAAAAGTAATGATACTTAAATGAAATTTTGAATCTTTGATTTAATTTTTCCACTCTCTCAAGGAACTCATCGAATTTAGGAGGTAAAGAGAATGTCAATGCATGCAAAATTATTGCAAACAAAATATTGGAAACAAAATTAGCCAAAAATCTAATTTACAGAATCTATGAAAATTCAGCTTCCAATTATGAATGATGAAAAATGATAGAAACAGCAGTAACTGTGTGCATATGTGATACAAAAAAACCCTTTCATTTATAAATTACTGCTTCTCTGTAATGTGTCCTAAGTGATGATTGGACCAGAGCTCTTACCTTATATTATTCCAGATTGATTAATTCTTCTGACCTCTCATCTTTTTCACAGTTACATAGTTAGGTATTGTTTTGTTTTTAATTATTATCTAGGTTTTGAGTAATAGGACTTTTATCATATTAAAATCTTAATTCCATTTTGTGAGGTAAATGATACTGCTAAAAGTTTCTCAAAGATGCATATGATAAAATTTCTCCAAATGTTAGAAGGGAAAATGTTGGAGAATTTTGCCTCTAGGCAGCAGATCTCTACATTAGTGGAATACTGCAGGCAGGTCATTTTTCACTTAACAGCCTGAGAGAATGCCTATTTTACTTTTAGGGTTTGCTGCATTTTAATATACACTGACAGAAAGTTTGAATCTCAGTTTCTTTCCAATAAGGCCTACTTTAATGAACTCACTGTGTCTCATGTCTCATCTACTGTTTGTTTTAGCATTTCTTAAATTTGAGCTTCAAAAAAGTATTGTATTTTATTATTAAATTGAGATAAATTCAAGAAATACTGAAGAAGCTGAGAAGCCAATGTATTTAGAAAACTTCAAATAGTTTAAGTTTAGTCTCTAGACTCTGCTTTGCCTGAAAATTACATTTATTCATAAGACTTGTACATACATGCTACAACTTATCATTTATTTTACTTTAAAATATGTGTTAAAAGAACAATATTTGTGATTATTACTGTGATGTGCCATTTTCACACTTAGAAAAAAAAAACACTCCCAGAAACCATTCTCTTGAAATTAGAGAGAATTCATTTTTCACTTGGCCTCTAAAAATAGCATAATGGCAAAATTAGAATAAAAATCCCCTGACCTTTTACTGCAAAGCACAGAACCAGAACAACTGCTGAATTGCAAATGTTTATTCAGCTCTGTTCTGAGCCTGCAAGCAAACAAAGTGTAGTTGAATTTCTGCCAAAGGAGATGTTATAAAGTAGCTACAGTCAGTGACTGTAAAATACGTGGCATTCTCTATAAAAAGGAAGAGTCACGAGCTAGGAGAAAGCAAGTTTTAAACTGTCAGGTAGAAATAGATGTGGCACACTGTATGAGGAAACTGATTAGTGATATGAGGGACAGGAATTTCATCAAAATAATAGATTCAGTATGGGCCATCAGTTGGCATATATAAAAATGTCATATATTTTAATTATAAAATGGCTTAATAGCTAATTCCAGGTTAATTAACTCTAATAATAATTTATACATCCATATGTACTTATGTATGACTTCATACTTCCATAAGGGAAATATGATGTTATCATCTAATGTGACATATATTACTTATCATGTTGCATATAATCTATTTTTATATTATATTTGCTTGCTTCACTAACCCGTTTAAGAAGCTTTCTTATAGATGTTTCTGGGTCAAGTTTTGAATTCATAGCAACCCCAAATTATTTTCAATATGTCAAAAACTGAATCAGGATTGAAATCTTATAGATGTTTATGCTATTAATAACTAAGTTCCCTGCAATTTTGTTAATGACTCCTACATACTGGCATTAAAGTATGCTGCTGATAAGTAGATAGAAATCATTGTAAGAGTTCACCTCACCACTATCACTTCACTTCTTTGTTTCCTCCCTCCTTTTTACTTTGTCTTCTGAAGAATGGAGCATCTTTTCCTGGCACAGCACTGGAACTAGGTAGTAGTGTAGCTAAGGTCTCCTTCCTTTGTAATTTCTTTCTTTCTTTCTTTCTTTCTTTCTTTCTTTCTTTCTTTCTTTTCATTTTGTTTATATGGTGTGTGTGTGTGTGTGTGTGTAGTGCACGTGCACATGTGTGTATCTAGGATACAGCATTGCTATGGAGATCAGAGGAGGTTTCAAGAGTCAGCTTTTTCCTTCCAGTATGTGAGTCTCAGGGCTGGACCTCAGTGGTCTGGCTTGGCTGAAGGTGTCTTTATTTGTCTGAGTCATCTCACTGACCCTCAAGAATCCTTCTATCTGTAATGTGTCTGCTGTTACAGAAAGTTACAAAATGCAAGCTATACTTTTAATTTAAATGCAGGTTGTTATGCTTTTACTTACATATTTTACACACTGGTGTACCTCTTTCTCACCTAGTCAGTAAGGACTATTGTGTATAATACTTCAATCCAACAGTAAGTTTGCAATGAACAAATGCAGGCTGAGAGAGTTGATTTTACACTTCATTTCTGCAGCACTTGAAAACAAGGACTGAAAATGCTTCACAGAAAATCGATGCTCAATAAATGAATGTAGATTATTATTTATACTGTCATGTCATTTATAGTTCCCTATGAATGAGGAATGTTGATACACAAACAGGCATGTGCAAGTGAGGCAATTTAACATAATTTTAAAGCTACAAAGTTAAAATATAAAAACTGGCAATGATGTAGTAGAGTTAAATGTATTTGATTTATTCTTAGGAATTGACGAATTGTTGACAGAGATGAATGAAGATATTCCAGGGTTTCAAAGAAGCATGAATGAATGGAAAACAATCATTTCTACCCACTGAAACTTTGTGACTCAGGAGAGATGTGTTTGTATATCCTATTGTCTTTAAAGTTTATATGAGGAAAAGAATATTTCCTTGCAGGCATAAGGAATTTTATATATATATACTTCTGATATGTTTTTTACTAAGTGTTAGCAAATATTTTTGTTGAGGATTTTAGCTTATGAATGTATTTCAGAGTATCTGGAAGATATGCTAGAAATATTTTATTTGCTAGTTTATGTATTGTTAGACATGGTACTATTTTGGTAATAGCTGCAAAGATGGAGATTAATTTAGGCATTTAATTATACTAACAGTATGTAATATTTTGGAAAATTTGACCTGTGTTTTGCTTCAGGAGATATTTTAAAAGTCCTTTACCTCATAGGCCCAAAAATTTAATTGCTAATGTCACCTAAAAGACATTCTTTTGTGTTTTGTATTTGTTTTGTTTTTGTGGGGTTTCTTTGTTATATGTGTTATTGTTTTCTTTTTAAAATAATCTTTTCTTCTGTCAGTCTTCTACAGGTTATTCTTCCACAGTAACTCAATTATACTGTTGCTATGCAATGAAAATATATTGGAAACTAAATCTTGTCTTTTTAGGAAAAGAAAAATGGCAAACCTTGATTTGTTTTGATTCTATAATTGACATGCAAGGAAACATGTCTTAATACATTTTACAAGGAGAAATCCAAAAATAGGTAGACTGAGAGCATTTTCACTGTGAAATTTAGGGAATGATAATCAGTTGAATATAAAATTGGCATTTTGCAATGCTTTCTGTAGAAATAAACCCAAGAGGCTGGAGATGGGGTCTTGCCAGTGTCTCAGGGAAACTAACTGTACCAAGGGGAAGGTGCTCTGCTTTAGTTACGTTACAGTTTCATGGAGAGGCAGATGTGTAGCAGGGATTGACTTTTGTTAGTAAATGTGGTAATATATGCTTCCTCAGACCCCAGGGAGATGTAGGCACCATTGTGTAACTTAGATCACCAGAGATTGACAAGATTAGAGGTAATTTAATTTGTTTTGAGTTGATTCAGAGAAATGAGTTGATCATTAGAAAATAGATAAATTCTGTCTAAACTGATGTTTATGTTAGGGGGAACTGCAATAAGAGTGTGATAAATAATTTCTTTCAATGACCATCCTTTATTATTTAGTGGTTAATACGGTAGATCTAAAAGTTGATTATACATGCTTGCATACCTATACACATGCACATATTTATGTTATGAACAGCTTGGAAATCAGATTGTATGTCTTAGTACTATCTATATTTTATAATAGCACAGATTCATGTGGTTTAAATAATGAATCATTGGTCTTACAGTAACAATCTCCAATTTATAGTGTACATTTCTATCCTTGTTCAATATTATGTGTGTTCAGCACGTACTACCTGCAAATTAGCAAACTGGTATCTGAGAACACATGCCAAAGTCACAAGCTTGTATAGAATAGAGCATAGTATCAAATTGAATGTACACCTGTAACTCTTTTCTGAAGATCTGATATGGTAGAGTATGTGGGACTGTAAACAGATTTCATCTATTTGAATGCTGTAGTTTCTAGAAGCAATTTATGTATACTTAATGACTTTGCAGTATATCTCAGGAGAGCCAATAACCCCACTGTTATTGAACAGTGGAGAACACAGTGTATTTTTGTTTTGCAAACAGGAGGTAAGTTATCATGAACTTCTTTGGAAAGTTTATAGTTTAAATTTGTGTTCAGCTAAGAGCTGAATAGAGAAGAAGAAGAGAATGCTGAGTGATCCCAACAGTTATTATCTCAGGGGCATGAGGGGAATTCTAGAAGTACTTTAAGGGAGAAAGAGCAGTAGATTTTATTCAGTAATCTTCAAAGCAATTTACAAGGTAAACTGGGAAGTTACTTTGTGACAACATGCCCTGTATGAGCTTTTAGCTGATACATTTATAACTGTCAATTTAAAGGAAAGATAGACAATAAGAATTTAAGAAGGAAAAATGCTTTTGGTTAAACTTTTTAGTTTGCATATTTGTATGTATTTGGACATGAAACTTGTATTTATATAGCCTGCATTTGGAGATACTTCTGAAATAAAATGATCACTGTTTATTATGTAAATATTTACATACATTTCTTAAAGTACTTAATCCTCACACTCTCCTTGGAGGGAACCTTCAGCTTAACAAATAACAAAACTCAAGATTCAAAAAGGTGTGCTAGCTTTTTCTCTTCAAGGCTATCCATTAATTAATGACTGAACTAAAAGCCATTGTTTGATATTACATGGGTTTGGCATCAAAATGATTTATCCATTGTGCAAGTGGCCTCTAGGGCTGATGTGACCCGCTTGTTTAGATACTCGAGTGTCAGCTGTATCTATCCTACAAAATCTCTGTTCATATCATTGTAGCTATATCTAAAAATGTTTGTTTTTACTCAGTAGTATGAACAGTATAATGACTTACCGAATCAATGAACCAATTTGCCTATACACATTTATATAACAGAAATTCTTATGATAGGATTCCATCTCTCTGTGACTACAGACTGCACGAGACATGAAGTCATTGGTGTGTGTTTTGCCTCCCATTTTGACCTCTGGACTTAGATTTGTGACAATTTTTTGCTGCTGGTATCTTCCAAAATCCAGTAATTTCTTTCAAATATGTATTTATTAAAACTCTCGTCAGAGTATGTAGAAAAATATTATGCTACATAGCACAGCACCAGGTCCATTTTCAAGTATGCTGTGTGTGATTAATGTTATCATCCTAATCTTAACAACAACAACAACAACAACAACAATACCATTAACAAAATAAATGATTAATAACCATTTTAACCAATAGCCAGAGGAACATAAACTAAGAACCTCTATTGTGGTTAAATGATGATTCTTTATTTTTTAATTGTTAAAAATGAATTGACATATTTGAATTGTCATATATTTTCCATATGGCATAAAATTAATGGCTACATTTTATAAGTATCTATGGTTTATAAAACATGGTTTTTTTTGTTTTGTTTTGTTTTGTTTTTTTTACTTTACAAGTAGTAGTAACTCATCAGATCATCTTAATGCCTTCATGAGTTAATGTATAAAATATAAAAAACAATAATATTTTAGTTTTTAAAGATTATAAAAACTGAGAGTCAACAAAGCAAGGGCAGGAAACTTCCAAAAGTTATATAGTCTAGATGCTAGTACAGGGGTTTGTCCATAGTGTTTGGGGTAAGTCATATTACTTTCCAGATCTGTAAAAAGCACCTGGTTTTCTTATAGAAGTTATACTTTTCCTTATGCTTTATTTTGGTCCTTGTCATATCCAGTTGTATGTCCCTGATAACTAGATTACAACATTAATCCTCCATGTATAGAAATTACACTTGAAGTTAAATATTTGTTGGCTACATTTCTAATACTCTAATACTCTTTTCCATTTCTTCCTTGACTACATAGTGCAATTTGATAAACATTATAACAGTAGCGATTAAGAACCTGGCTTTTTAGGTTTCATTTCTTCAGTTCAGCCCCAACTCCCACTTGATTATATCATCTTACCATGACTTAGTATTACTTCTAAAATTTGGAAAGGTTGTAATAGTATGTTCAAGTATGTCAAAATATTGTGAGGACTGGAGTTATACAGAAAGTACTTAGTGAAGTATTTGCCATATGCATCTACAAATATTATTAATACTTGGCTTAAATAATAGGAATTTTCCTTGTTTACGATACAAATCAAAACTATCCCAATGGTTTCCTAGAAAGCCACATAATGTGGCTGATACCTAATGTCTACCTAGGGAAATATTCCATAGAAAACCATAAGCCATATCAAAGAAGTAGAGAAATTTATGGAGAGGAAGTGGGGGAAATAAAATCACAAAATGTTAACTTTGTGGATACAGACCTTTATGGGTGGAGTGAGATGCTACAACATCTAGAGTTGGAAGCAGGTGTTGGCTCTTCCTTCACAGTAAGGTGATTGTAGACATTATTTGTGCAGTGCCCAGTATATGGCGTTCACTGAGAAAGAAGTTGGGGTACTGCTCTACTATGTGCAATTAGTTCTGCTCATGACAGACTGAGATGTGAGTCACAATTGTTCTAAGAAGCTGAAAAGGAGATGGATTTGGTTGCCTACTGTACAACTAATTAGCTATCAAATTCTCCTAGCCCTCTAAGCTGCTTTTACCTTATGAACTACAGACAACATAATCCTCTCATGATGCTACTTAGAAGTTGGAAATGTCTGTTTTGTTTAGAGATTTAATGACTAGTTCTCCTTCCTCCATAAAGACAATTTTTATCTGATGTTGACCTGAAAATCTGTGGTATTGTCTGAAGGAAGTGAAAAGCTTGATACATTGGCAATAGAGAAAATTAATGTTCAAAGCCATTGGATATTGGGAATTACTTTTTAATTGTCAACTTAAGAACAATTGAAATATTTTCAGACACTTTTTATTTAAAATCTATTATCTAATATATTCTGCATATTCCCATCTCCCAACTCCTCCTAGATCCTGTTCACCCCATCTACTAATTTCATCTTCTTTCATTCTCTCTCTCTCTCTCTGAAGTTTACAAACAAACAAATAAACAAACATTGAAGCATGGAAACCACTACCCAATGAACTATTTGAAACTGAATCCTCTGCTGGCAAAGACAGAATCAGTTTTTTCTCATAGAGGTTTCTGGGTATATCAATGACACTCCAGGACATACCCCATTGCCATGAGTAGCTGGATCAAAAACTCCTTGTTTTTGTCTTAAAAACAATATTGTAAATTATATTACTCATATTCCAACCTTGTAAATTTTCCTCAACATTTTCATTCTAAATGTGTTTCAAGGATGGAGAACCTCAGTGTGAACATTTGGTTTTTATTAAAAAGATGTTCAGAAAGTGAATGAGTAAATATGCCAAAATATATTAGTAATACCAAGAAAAGTGTTCAATACATTAGGTTTTCTTTTACTGTCCCACCCATACTTTCTCCTTCTTCTGTAATTTTTGGCTGTAAGAACACTGATAGTACATCTAAGTGCACAAGCACCACAGTTCTAAAATCTAGTCTCACCTTGGGATCTTACTAATTTGAATCTAAATCTGGATAATGATCAAGAAGCTTTATATATTGGATAACAGAAAAATATGCATGATGCCCATTCCTTGCCTTGAACAATGAACCAAGTTGTACTTGAGAACTCATTTATTTTTAAAATCTATCCCAAACTAGTATCTTACAAAATAAAATGCAAACTTTAATTGAAGAGCTTTAAAGTAGTTATAATTATGTTTTCTAAGAATATGCATGCATTATAGCATCTTTCCTTCTAGAATGCTCTATTGTTTCATTATTTTTCTTATTCAAACTATTAAAAAAATGAACTACGCTTATTTCATGACTGAAGATACCAGCTGAATTAACGTAATTGCAGGTGAATAGCATCATTCAAAAGGTACTATGTGATTACACCTCTCAGCGGGCGAGATAATTGTTTGCATGTTTTAACCAGATTCCAGACCGGAACAAATGTGGTGAAAATCAACACGCGTTCATCTCTGTGGAAACTGGCGAAGCAGCAGATGCTGCTGCTGGAAATAGCTGGGACTTCTGCATCTTTGGATGAAAAACATCTTGTGGAAAAAAAAAAAAAAAAAACCTGTTCCATGCATTGATTCAGAGATTTAAAAGGGTATATCTTATTGTTTAATATGTTTTATTTCAGTATAATTATAAATTTAGAACTGTAAATGCAATACAGATGACCTGTTTGTTATTTCCAATAGCCAATCTTTACCCTAGCCCAAGATCATGTCTTCAACTTAATTCCACATTCATTAGAACAACAGGTCTGAGATCTTTTGAGGTGAAAATGACAAAGCTTGGAATTATTACAGGTCCTTAATTAAACTGTCAGATTATGACTAACTCAGTAATTGTCCATATTTTCTACTGGCAGAGAGAGGGACCATGTAAGTCACAAACAGTTGACAAGATGTGCTTAAAAATGGCATAACCGCATGACCTATTATAAGAGGTATTGGTACACTGTCAGGCAGGTAAATCAATGGAATAGAATTGAAGACCCAGAAATGAATCCACACACCTATGGTCACTTGGTCTTTGACAAACAAGCTAAAACCATCCAGTGGAAACAAGACAGCATTTTCAACAAATGGTGCTTGCTCAACTGGTGGCCAAAATGTAGAACAATGCAAATAGATCCATTCCTATCTCCCTGTACAAAGCTCAAGTCCAAGTGGATCAAGGACCTTCACATAAAACCAGATACACTGAATTTAATAGAAGAGAAAATGGGGAAAAGTCTCAAACACATGGAAATAGGGGAAAAGTTCCTGAACAGAACACCAATGGCTTATGCTTTAAGATCAAAAAATGACAAATGGAACCCCATAAAATTGCAAAGCTTCTGTAAGGCAAAGGATACTGTTAATAGGGCAAAATGGTAGCCAAAAAATTGGGAAAAGATCTTTACCAATCCTACATCTGATAGAGGGCTAATATCCAATATATACAAAGAACTCAAGAAGTTAGACTCTAGAGAACCTAATAACCATATCAAAAAATGGGGTACAGAGCTAAACAGAAAATTCTCAACTGAGGAAACTTGAATGGATGAGAAGCACCTAAAGAAATGTTCAACATCCTTAGTCATCAGGGAAATGCAAATCAAAACAACCCTGAGATTCTACCCCACACCAGTCAGAATGGCTAAGATCAAAAACTCAGGTGACAGCAGATGCTCGAGAGGATGTGCAGAAAGAGGAACACTCCTCCATTGCTGGTGGGATTGCAAGCTGGTATAACCACTCTGGAAATCAATTTGGTGAACCCTCAGAAAAATGGACATAACAGTTCCTGAGGACCCAGCTATACCACTCCTGAGCACATACCCAGAAGATGCTCCAACATCAAATAAGGACACATGCACCACTATGTTCATAGCAGCCATATTTATAATAGCCAGAAGCTGGAAACAACCCAGATGTCCCTCAGCAGAGGAATGGATACAGAAAATGTGGTACATTTACACAATGGAATACTACTCAGCTGTTAAAAACAATGACTTCATGAAATTCACAGGTAAATGGATGGAACTTGAAAATATCACCCTGAGTGAGGTAACTCAGTCACAAAGGAACGAACACGGTATGTACTCACTGATAAGTGCATATTAGCCCAAAAGTTCGGAACATCTGATTCAATTCACAGCAACTGTTGGACTGAGTGTGGGGTCCAGATGGAGGAGGTGAAGAAGGGACTGAAGGAACTGAGGGAGTTTGCAGCCCCATAGGGAGGGAGCAACAGTGTGAACTGGTCAGGTCTCCGGTACTCCCAGTGACTGGACCACCAACCACAGAATGCATTTGGAGAGGCCCATGGTGCTGGCCACGTATGTGGCTAAGGAGGGCTTTGTTGACCATCAGTAAGAGGAGAGGCCCTTGGGTCTGAGAGTTTTAAATGCCCCAGTACAGGGGAATGCCAGGGAGGGTAGACAGGAGTGGATGGGTGGGTGGGGGAATACCCTCATAGAGGCAGGGGGAGCAGGGATGGGATAGGGAGTTTCCAAAGGGGAGACCTGGAAAGGGGAAAACATTTGAAATGTAAATAAAGTATTAAATAAAAAAAGAAAAAGACAAAAAAGTTACTGTGGAGGTGTAGAAGAAGGTGAAATTAAAGGGTCAAAAAGAACAATCAACCACACTGGTGATTATTTTATCTTCATGCCCTCAGAAAAAAAAAATATATAAGCAAGCAAACAAAAATGATAATCTACAATAGAAGTGGTCATCCATTCGATACTGAATGTTTAATCTACCTGTTGGAAATGATTGAACAAAATTCATGCCTCTGTTTACTTTATGACTTATTTTTTATCTATTTAAATTATTTTATTTACATTCCATTATCTCCCCTCCCCTCACACTGTTCTGCATCTCATTCCTCCTCCCCTTTCTTTCCCCCCAAGGCCTCTCCCTTCCCTGGAGCCTCAAGCCTCTTCTTAATTAACAATTGTGCTTATAAAAATATGAGGACAGACTTACACAGCTGCCACAGATTCAAAACACTGTTATCCTGAACATGTGCCTTGCATATTCCATGGACCCCGGCTTGTTGTTAAAAATAGACTAAGAAAGTTTGTTTGTTTTAAATTAAAATGGGAATTTAGGGGAAATAACACCACTTTTGTTTCAATATCATTAATGTAAAATACATTGATAGTTTTGTTCCATTGAAATTATACAGAAAGATTTTGTAACCCCATACAGAAGAGCTTTGTTTTAGGAGGGGATTAAAGGCTATGTAAGTGTTATTTGCTATATTATTTAGTATATAAAATATTTATTCTTCTGGGTATTTTATCTTCAAATTTCTGAAATAATAGCAAGTAAACATATCAGGTGATTCCTTTACAAAATGATGATAGTTCTATTAGTGTGTACAAACCTAGAAGTTACTTTTGAACTGAGTAATTAGCTTCACATGCAAATATAGATAAAGAAGGATATTCTTGACATATATATATTACAAATTGTAATTTTGTCACTGTCAGGCACATAAGTATCATTTCAGTGTTAGAGTGATGACTGGATCTAGACCCTTAACTAATACATTGATTGTAGAGAGGGAGAGGGAAAAAGGGAGGAAGGAAGGGAGAGAGAGAATGTGTATATCTGATCGAGGAGAGAGAACGAGAGAAAGAAGAGATACTGATACTTTTATCTGCAGCTTATTAAATGTGTTTCCCCATACGTTCACACTTAATGCCTCTGAGCCCCGGGTTACTTATCTTTATGATCATTGACCTCTCCCTAGCAGGACTGTAGAGAGGATAAGAGTGAAGACCAAGGATACCTAGCACAGTGTCTACCATGACATAGACATTTATTTTCTGCCTTAGAAATTTTAATCCCTTATGAAAGCTGACATTTAATGAAGACTGTGAAGTGTCTTGTGATAATATAGCTGATACTGTTCCCTTGGTAAGATTTTGGAGGGATTCAATGAAAGACTTAACATTTCTTCACTATGTCTTTTTTAATGACAGACTTTCATCTCAGTTCTACATAAGTACTGTGTGTGATTACTTTTCAGGTAACAGAAGGGCACAATATTCTTTTATTCAAACTCTGCTGGATTTTAAAGCAACGGAAATCACCTGTGCGATGTGGGTCATTGAAAAAACAGCAAGTCAGATATTGCTCATTAGATAACACTTACTTCTTAAGGAAGAATTGTTAGCGTTTTACCTTTACGTTTTAACAGCAGAGAAGAATGATAATAAAAACGGAGGAAAGCAAACCTTTTATTTCTCATGGAAAATAATGTGATTCATCTAAGGATCAAATTTGATGTGTGGTTTTAAAATTGTCACTTCATTTTCAAATGATGAATATTCAGATGTTTATTGATTAGGTAATAACAAAGTAAATAATTAAGTTTGAACAAAACAAAATTGTGTATATCAGAGTGCTGTAAGATGCATTATGTTTAAGCAACATAATATATAAGTGACATGATTTTGTATCTGAAATCCAGCATTACTTCCAGAAATATTGAGAGCAGAAAAGAAAAATGATGTATTCAAGGCCCAAAGTATTTATTTTACCATAAAATTTCCACAATTTTAACCAACATCAATTCTGATCTTATAGATCTGAAAGGCAGAACTACCATGATGACTAGCTATTGTCCAAACATAGAAATTTCCCTGTTTTTGTTAATTTATCTAGGGCTTTGGAGAGAGATCTTTGGTGTTCCTATCTCTTCTTGCTTGTCACTAACTGAAAAAGAAAAAAATGAACTCAAATTTATTAAAAGCTAACTATATAATTTTTTATGTTTCCATAGATGATTTGTATTTCTTGCTCACAGAATAAAACTTTTGATGTGCTTTTGTACTTTAAATTATAGAAAGCTATTCTCAAGTTTATAACTCCATTACCTTTACACTCTGGTACAGGTTGGATTCAAAGCCAGATGCATATGGCCTATTACATTGCTTCTTAAATGGTAGTAATGATCATACAATTTCTCCTCTAGCTTCTTCCTATTAGGTATTCTGATGTTCTTCTATGTAAATTTTAGATTTGATTTGTGCATAAAGAACTATGAATCATGGGAATCTGAGCATGTCCAGCACCCTGTGTGCTTCTGTGGAAGGAGAGTATATGGACTACAGCTTGAATACAGAGTAAAACTTTGAAACTCTAGTTCTGTGTGGTCTACTTATATGAATCTGTGAGCAGAATGGACTCCTGACATTTTTCTCTGCTTCCAATGTGCATAATTCATCAAAAGATTTCTCTCTGCTTGCAGGGATGACTTGCCAAGCTCGAACATCATACACCGAGGACGAAGTTCTTTGGGGTCATCGTTTTTTCCCTGTAATTTCTTTAGAAGAAGGATTCTTTAAAGTCGATTACTCCCAGTTCCATGCAACCTTTGAAGTCCCCACCCCTCCATACAGCGTGAAAGAACAGGAGGAAATGCTTCTCATGTCCTCCCCTTTAATAGCACCAGCCATAACCAACAGCAAAGAAAGACACAATTCTGTGGAGTGTTTAGATGGACCTGATGACATAAGCACAAAACTGCCATCGAAGCTGCAGAAAATTACGGGGAGAGAAGACTTTCCCAAAAAACTCCTGAGGATGAGCTCGACAACTTCAGAAAAAGCCTATAGTTTAGGTGATTTGCCCATGAAACTCCAACGAATAAGTTCGGTTCCCGGCAACTCTGAAGAAAAACTGGTATCTAAAACCACCAAGATGTTATCGGATCCCATGAGCCAGTCTGTGGCCGATTTGCCACCAAAGCTTCAAAAGATGGCTGGAGGACCTACCAGGATGGAAGGAAATCTTCCAGCCAAACTAAGGAAAATGAACTCTGACCGTTTCACATAGCAAAACACCCCATTAGGCATTATTTAATGTTTTGATTTAGTATTAGTCCAATATTTGGCTGATAAGATAATCCTCCCTATGAAATCTGAGAGGTCTATCCAAGTCCAGTAAACATATCAGAGAACTCTTCATTGAAGTGTTGTTACTGTTCGGAACATGAGTTATCAAGGGAGGACATCATAAGAAAGCTACTAGTCGGCATGTATTATCACATCAAGCATGCAATAATGTGCAAATTTTGCATTTAGTTTTATGGCATGATTTATATATGGCATATTTATATTGAATATTCTGGAAAAATATATAAATATATATTTGAAGTGGAGATATTCTCCCCATAATTTCTAATATATGTATTAAGCCAAACATGAGTGGATAGTTTTCAGGGCACTAAAATTATATACATGCATACATACATATATACATACATATGCACAGACACACACACACACATGCTCATATATATAAAAGATATCCATGAAAACATATATATCTAATAAAAATTGTGATGTTTTGTTCAAATTTGTATTTCTTGTGCATGTTTACTTTATTAGACTAGGAAGGCTGCTGGCATTGATTATGAATACCAAATATTTTAGCCTTAAATTATTGGTTATTTAGCAATCTGATTTGTTTTCTGCTGTTGAGGTCATGGAATCTTTCAGCTGTACTTTATCATGAAAGGGTAGCAGAGATTTGTGGTGTTCTGACACTACAGAGACATCATTATTATGCATTTAAATTTGTAAATTTTAGAGTGTGCCAGTACATGGTACATATCACTGAACTTTTCTTATGATTTTTAGAAGTCACTAGAACTTGGGTGAAGGGAGGGGTTAATAATAGTACATTAACTCATTAATCCCAAAACTAACCAATATCTGGAAGTTGGTTTTGTACTCTAATAAAAGTATGGGCTCTGAACTAATGCTGAATCATTGGAATAGTCAGTAGCCAGGTTATTGTGACTATGTCAGAGTCTGTGTGAAACTGACAGTTGGTAAACGGTGCCTGTGTCAAAAATGGTTGCACATGTTTTATTCTTTTACTGGAACTTTTGTCATCCTTAAAGACTTGCCAATATTTCAGGAGACATGACAGCACAATGAAGCAGATGATAAATACTTTTGCTGAAAATGCATATGCCTAACAGAGACACTTTGATTCTGCTTTCCTGTTTATGGCATTTGTGGTGAACAGATAGACTACTTCCTGGTCTGGAAACCTATCCCAGGTCTGTTGCTCATAACTTAGCACACACCTGAGAAAAATTAAAATCAAATGAACTGACAATGTTTGTACACTCAGGATTTTTTGGTTTTGTCTTGGTGTTGAACAATTCTTTTATTGTTGCCTTCAATCCCTGGCCTCCAGAAAGATTTTAGTAGTACTGGCTTTCAACCCCAACATCTGGCTGATATAAAACTTGATCAATAGTATACCTTCAACACAAAGCTTTAGAATAAAATGCTGGTTTTTTTTTTTTTGAAACTGCAGAAGTACTTCTTTGCATATTAACATAGATTTTCCTATACAATCTTCTGAGGGATTTGCAATAATCCAACTTAGCCCAGAATTAACTCACTTCTCATTAATATATAAATCACTGATGGTTGGTTTGAGCACACAGCATTCCTTATTGTTTAGCGATCCTGCGATAATTTTCTTAGAGGCAAATTATTACATCTACAGTATATCATCCACTATATCTTCTGGCTACCTCTGTATCAACCAAATTCTGTAGGTGCAAACACATAACAGGGAATTACTTCTGGAAAAATGATCAACATTAGCATCTATCCACTGTGAATAGAGCAGTTGCCCTACCCCTTGATCACCAAATGTTCTTATTTGCTAGATGAAGGTGACGAAATATTAGCAGATAGAAAAAGGGGACCCATGGGTATGATATATTTAGCAGTGGAGGAAGCTGCAAAGATCATTTAGTCCAACACCTTAAAACTATACAGAGCCATAATATTCTTTGGAGAGTCATTTTAATTTGTTTTTGGTATTGTGAAGGACCAAAAACAAACTCTCTGAATTTATTCATTTAACAAAATTTTTGCATGCCTTCTTTGACTTAGGCATTGTTTTGTTTTTGGTTTTTTTTTTTTGGTTTAGTTCCTGGGGATTTAGACATGTATACTGTATCAGCAAGAGAGTGTAGGGAGAAAGAGAGAGAGAGAGAGAGAGAGAGAGAGAGAGAGAGAGAGAGAGAGA